>CM050326.1:19966612-20316612 GCA_027475135.1 Bactrocera correcta
TAAAGGACAGAACTTGGATATCAGTTGTAAATGCCATAAAGGAAATAATTCAATATTTAGGCAAACCGGAAACTTTAGTAGCAGACAATGAATTAGATACAGTACCAATACGACAATTCTTAAAAGATAATAAAATAAACCTAAACTTAACGACCACTTATAATAAAACAGGAAATGCAGATGTTGAAAGATTACACTTAACTTAGAATGAACACTTAAGACTTTGTAATGCTGATGCAAATAACAACGACAATTTGAAAGGGAAAGTATTCAAAGCAATAACTGCTTATAATAATACCATACATTCTACGACAAAAAAGAGGCCAATTGATTTGGTAAATCACTTACTTTCCGAACAAGGACTAAACAAACTCGCGGAAAAATAAAAAAGCAAAAAGAAAATATAATAAATAATATCAATAAAAAAGAAAACAGGGTAAACATACAAGATTTTCAGAATAAATATATAAAGAATCATAGAGTTAACAAAACACAACCAAGAAACAAGGGAGTAGACACTTATCACTTAATATCTTAAGATTTAAAGTTTAAAAAAGCATATAAGACTCAAGTTGAACGAAAATTTAAATTTCCGGATGGCGAAAATTAGAATACTTTTAACGATAATAACGGCCATCAATGGACTTCTACAAATAAACAAGCTTGAAAACCAATCGGGATACGCTAAAATAAGAATTAGAGAGATAGAGATAGTGAATCAAACTGCAACGGTAATCCATATAATACACCCCAAGGAACTTAAGCAGATTATAAATAAAATTGAAAATAACTTAGAAAATAATTTCAACCAATATAACAGGAATGACAGGGAAATATTATACGAAGAAATAAAATCAATTAAAGCAAAAATAAACACATTAATGCCTATGGAAATAACAGAAAACGCAGAGGACTATTTAATATTGTAGGAACTACATATAAATGGCTCTTCGGAACCATGAACAATGAAGATAGGGAAAACATCCTACAACTTTTAGAAATAATAGAGAAAAAAAATCATAAGATAATAGGAGCGGTAAATCTACAAATATATATAAATATCAACTCCAATAAATCCATTAATACATTAAAAAGAACCACAGAAGACGATAGGACAGAAATACTAAAAACCTTTAAAAAAATAGATAAATCAAACGAAAAAAATTATAAAACACGTGATATATGTATACCGATCAGATGCTTAAATTTAAACACTTAGAAAGTATAATTGAACAAATTCAAGAAAACATAGCTTCAGCAAAACATAATATACTACAACCTAGTATATTATCCACAGATGAAATTGAAAGATTCAATATTGACATTTTTAAATTAAAACACGTAGAAACTGGACTCCTTTCATATAAAGACGACGCTTTACTTTTAGCTATAAAAATACCAATTACACACGTTAAAGCAGATCTAGTACTAATAACGTCATTACCTAATGGGAAACATTTTGAAATGATAGGAGAACAGAAATATGCAATTATAATAGGAAACAAAAAGGAGCACATTTCAAAAACTTGAAAGAAATTAACGTTTGTCCGTTTAACCAATGTAAATACGAATATAACAATGACATAATGATCGAAGATATCGAATGCATATAAAATAGAAATTTAACAAAACTGGGACAATAGAGAAATTGTACTCGAAGGAAATGCATTAATAAATTTTTATAATTGTAAAGTTGAGATAAAAAAAAAAAATCATTCCAAAACCAAAAAGTTATTGTAGAAGAAAGATATACTGTCCCCGAAAAATAAACTGATTCATTACAGTTTGAAAAACTAATACACTTCTCAGAGATAACAATAAATCAAGAAAAAAATATTAACAAGTTAGAAGAATTAAAAATACACAAAAATGTAAATTATGGCATAAGCATACTAATAATATTATTAATAGCAATAGGAATATTGGTAAAATGTTTAATATCTAAGAGAAATAAAAATACGAATTTAAATGTAGAGCTACAAACTCAACCTCTTTCAAATGAGGAAAACACAAGAAAAATAATTGGTCCCATGTCAAGCTCAAAATTATAACTATACTTTTACAATCATAAGTAATACTATGTTCAGACCGACACTTAATCACACGATTTCAGCTGTTGAACGAATTTTCCCAATAATCTTAAAAATTTATCAAGATTTCCCCATATAAAAATGACAGTTCCAAATCACTTCATTGAAATGATTTGAAACTGATTCACGTTAAATCTCTTTGTGCGACTCTAATTTTGCGCAATCTACTTGTCAGCACTGGAAATCTGTTACATTATCACAACTGATTTAGACACTACAAAGGGAAAGAATGTAAATAAACAAATTTTTTTTAAAGCAATGAATCTAATTTCACCTGAAATCGACTTAACAAATGAAAAAATGTATCCATTATTTCTATTATATGGAAAATATTTGAAAAAGACGGCTTTTATTTCAAAATACTATATGACAATCTTTTCTTTTGATAAATATTAAGCGATGTGAATTCTGAATGACAATAACGGTTATTTTTTGATCTTTCTAACTGTTGGGTTATGAAATGCTTAAATGTAATCTAATCTTTTAAATTTTCGGTCTGAACATGGTATATGTTTTATAATCACTAGTAATAATAAGAAAACTTGGCAGCATTCAATGGAGACCATTGAATAAAAGGGTGGAGGAGTCCAAGGCCGTATCTAGGTGGGGGAGGGGGGAAATTAATGCGATAAATTTTTTTTTTATTATATAAATATACTTAATTGTATTTTTTAGAAGCATAGAAATCATGTAAAAAGTTAGTCTCAATTATTATTTGTATCTATGTATGGATATGCTTTACTACTGAACTAACGACAATCTTTATATATAGGTACGCATATATTTTGTGGCACGCTTGCTTTATCGTTTTTGTTTTTATGAAATTTTAATGTACGGTACTTTTTTTGCTTGTTTTTTGTTACTAGACAAATTGAACGCTCTAATGGCGACGCATATTTTGTTTTGTTTCGTCTTCGCTTGCAACTTTGGTAAGTCGTAGTTCAGACACGGCAACTTTGTTGCTCATTTTCGGCAATTCCTCTTTTGGAATTGCGCATCGCGTTCACACACAGCAACTCCATCCCATGTATTTGTTTTTGTAGGCTGTGAAGCAAGAGTACTAAAATACTAAGAAGAATGAGAACACAAAGCGAATTGCTCGAGCACGAGCGACTCGGTGCCCTTCCCCTTTCCTCATCGCTCTCTCTCCCACAAACTACGAATTGCCGCAACAAAAGTTGCCGTGTTTGAAAGACGACTAAGCATGCAAGTTCCCTGCAAGACGGGTAGCTGTTAGCAAACGTGTAAGCGACTTGTTATTGTTCACTTTTGCATTCGTTAAAATATTTTTTACTTTTGTTCAGAGAGTGGGAAAAAAATAACACATAGCTATTTGATGTTCAATGGTTATCTCGCTCTAACCAATGGCAAATATCGCATGCTGCCTTGTTCTAACAGAATACACACATTTGTTAGCAAATCTCTTCACAGTATGTTACGGGTAAGAAATTATTTTGTTAGCGCATAGCTTAGCTATGTGTTATGGATAACAAAAAGTATTTAATAATAAACATTTACTTAAACATAAGATTAAGGTTATTTCAGTATAAAAATTAAAATTATAATAATTCATATTTTTAAAAGTGATATTAGGAACATTAACTTAAAACTAATACGTACAACTTAGAACTAATGTTCAACTTAAAACTAATATTTACAGCTTAAGGCTAAAAGATATGTATATGTAATTAATAATAAGAAAACTTATATTAATTTATTACGATTGTGGCTTAAGGTCACAAATCTCCAGAGCTCCCCACAGATAGTGTTTTTGTCCTTGTCAGGAAATATTTCTAAAATTAAAAGATATAAATTAAGGAATTCAAATATATATCAGTAAAAAGACCTACCAAAAACTAACCCACCGGACTTTAGCGTTAGTAGGGATTCTTTCTCCTCGCGCTCCTCTAAATTGTAGTGGTATATTAGATCGTCAGAAAACATACTGTCGACCCTGCCTTTTGCGTCCTTTGATTTCAATATTAGCCGCATCTGTAAAAAAAAAAAACAAGTTACAGTAAATTAAAATACGATCGCATAATATTTAAAAACGAAATATTTACCATAGCATCCGTGCTTTCCTTTTGTGAAAGACTTGGAAAAAAGACAAAAAAATGATGATAGTGCTAAGAAACCAGAACCAGATCAGTGTTCATCAGTGTCTACTGATAGCTCAACTCCTATTATTCCTGTCGCCGCCACTACCAGTTCTTCTGGAGACGAAACTACGTTTAACCCGCTTGACAAATTGGATTTAGGATCTTATGCTAATTCAAAACAAAAAATTTATGATGAACTAAAATATGCGATATTGAAAAATCCCAGGGTACCAGAGAAATCTTACAAAATCCCAATCACAGACGACAAAAGACATTTGAAATTTTAGCACGAATGGTTTGATTAATTCTCCTGGCTGGTCTATACCTTAAAAAAGCCTGAAGGTGCTTTGTGCAAGAGTTGCGTTTTATTTGCAGCTGAATGTGCTGGGAAGGGTGCACACAAAAACTGAGCTTATTGGTTGTGAAACCATTAAACAAGTGAAAAGACACGATCGCGGATTTTAAGCGACATGAGCAAAGCAAGTATCATCTAGACTGCACATTATTTGCTGATAGTTTTATAAGCGTATATGAAAAAAAACAAATAGACATAAGGAGTCAACTAGACATCGCGCGATCCGCTAATATTGCCAAAAATAGGAAAAAACTGGTTCCCATTGTTGAAACCATTAAGCTGTGTGGACAACAAGAATTATCATTAAGAGGAGCTTGCGATTTCGGATGTATTAAATTCAATGAGTCTAAACCAGATATTAATGATGGTAATTTTCGAGCTATATTACGTATGCGTCATAAATGTGGCGATATAGATTTGAAGCAACATGATAAAACTTTGCAGTTAAATGCTACATATTATAGTCCAACTATACAAAATGAATTGATTTCTGTTTGTGGTGAAATAATTCAAAAACAACTGGTGACGGCTATTAATAATGCTAAGAGTTTTTCCTTGCTGGCTGATGAAACAACGGATATATCACGACAGGAACAAATGTCCATCTGTGTAAGATACACCGAGCTCCACAACAATGTTTATATCGTACGAGAAGATTTTCTTACATTTGTTACTGTTGAAAGCACAACAGGAACTTCTTTAGCTCAAACAATTCTAGAAAGTTTACACAATATGCAAATTGACTGTAATTATTTAGTTGGACAAGGCTACGATGGTGCTGCAAGCATGAAAGGCAATATAAATGGTGTGCAGGCAATAATCCGAGAAAAATATCCTGAAGCTCTCTATGTGCACTGTAACTCTCATTCGCTAAATTTAACTTTTTGTCACTCATGCCAAATTCAACCCATCAGAAATGCAATTGGCATTATAAAATCAATAGGGCTTTTTTTCAAATCCTCCGCAAACGAACAAATTGTTTAACAGAATATATTAAACAATATATGCCAGAAACAAAATGGAGAACATTAACTGCAATGTGCGAGACCCGATGGGTTGAAAACCATGATGGGCTGCTGAGGTTTAAAGAGATTTTTAAAGCGATTGTTGGTGCATTAGAAGAATTAAGTGGTAATAGCGATTGCGATACTTCATCAAAAGCATCTTCTTTTATAGGATCAATATCAACTAGCGAGTTCGTGATAAGCTTGTACTGCCTAAATTGTATATTTGTATATACCTTACTATTATGCAAAATTCTTCAAACAACTTCATGCGACTTAGCGGCTGCTGTACAGCACGTCGATCTTATTACAAACAATTTTAAAATTATGCGTACAAACTCAGAAACAGAGTTCGTAGATATTTTTAAAGATGCTGAGAACTTGCTTGAGTTCCTGGGTGAAACAAGGGCGTTGCCTCGAATAACTGGGCGACAGCAAAACCGTGCAAACATAGTTTAAAAAGATCCAAAAAAAATACTACCGAATAACCATTTTACTTCCACTTTTAGATGATTTCATTAACCAATTAAAACTAAGGTTTCAAAAGCATAATGTAACAGAGACACACCTTTACAAATTGCTATCAAAAGAGTATGTAAAGGCTGGCACAGTATTTCACGAAAACACCTTTTCATTTTATGAAAAATTTTTAAAAGACAATTACATTAAGTCTGAATTGCAGCTTTGGCAAACAAAATGGCGCAACGAACCCGAAATAAACATGCCTAATTCAGCAATAGAATCGCTTGAAGCCTGCAATAAAGATCTATTTCCAAATGTGCATTATCTTTTAAAAATTTTGGTAACTTTGCCAGTTACTACATGCTCTTCCGAGCGATCTTTTTCAACTATGAAGAGGTTAAAGACGTACCTCAGAAACTCAACAAGCACGGAAAGATTAAATGGTTTGGCATTGATGTCGGTTCATCGCCGTATAAATGTGCCAACAAAAGAAGTTATTGACATATTTGCTGCGAAAAAAAGTCGCCGATTAAATTTAATTTTATAAATACATATAAAGTACATATAATATGTTTTTTTTTAACAATTTACAGGTGTAGATTAACATACATATGTATGTACATAATAAATGAAATATTTTTAGTTTTTTTATTTTATGATTTTTTAATATATTTTTTAAGATGTATAAGTATGTATCAATTGTATATAATCACTGTAAAGCCTGAATATGTACATATGTAATTTGAATTTTAAATGTGTTTTTTTTTAGTTAAATTTGTGGAGCAGATCAAATTTATTACTGGTAAGTACTTTAAATTGATGTACAGAGGAGCAGGAGAACAGCTGATGTGATATTACCGAGTAACGAAACAATTATCAAGCTTGCCAGATAGATAGTTCGTTACTCGACAGAACGATAGCCTGTTAATTTTACAAAAACAAAATGCATGTAAAAAACTACCGAATAACGACTAACGAATTAACAAGGCTGGTCTGAATACCCCGAATAAATAAGCAATATTCATTTCAAGATAGACTTCATACACGAACTCCATCTTGAAACGAATCAAGTTTACTTACACATTTTCTGCTAATAAAACAAATTCTTCTGGCATGCATGCAGATGTGTGTATGTATGTAAGTATATAATTATAAGTAAATATAAACACATGTATAAGTGCCTGAAATAAAGAAAAAGTCAGTTGAAGATTAGACATAAGCAAAGAAGCTCAGTGTTTTTCATTTTTAACTGTAGAGTTGACATAAAGAGCCAAGAAGAACTTGAGCTCTTTATGACACCAAAACTACATGCATACACGCATGTAGGTAGATTAGACGACACTTTCAATGTAATTTATAAATATCCAGAAGAAATGTACAACATTCAAAGTTACTCCTTTATCTTATCGTCAAGGCATTTTGGATATGAATAAAATCATAAGTAAATATGAAGATAAAATAATATTAACATCTAAATGTAAAAATAATTTAAGTAAATATATTTGTAAACAAGAACCTAATGACAATTGTACAATACCAATGATCGAAGGTTGCGAAGCCCATTGTAATGTTATCCAAGAAAATAACGCACCTATTATAGATTTAGGACATCGTATTACAAGGAAAATATATTTTAAACAAAAAATCAAGTGAAAGATTGAATTTAATCTAATTTAATGAAACAATTATTATTGACTCAGAAGTATTCCACAACCAGGAACAAAAAATTAAAGATTATATTATGGATATAAAGAATTCACATTCTTGAAATATTGGAATCAGAAAACGAATATCAATTTGACAACATTAAAAAATTAAATAAATTTTTAATACCATTTGAAGAACACCCAAACAAGAATATGTTCATAACTGTAGGAGTACTTGTAGTCCTAGGATTAAGTATATTTGTAATATTCAAACTATATATTTGCCATTCCACCATGGAAAAAACATAGTTTTTTTTCGATTTTGACATTTTTTTTTGGATTTTGAAAATGTTTTTATCAGAAAGCTGAGATTTTTTTTACATAAAAATGGATAACTTCAAAATTTTTTTCACTCAATTTTGAAGTCGTTAAAAAATAAAAGAAAAAGTCATTTTTTTGTTTGATCTCAATTTGAAGTGCGCGCCAAAACACAATGGAGCAACTTTGGCCACTAAAAAGTTTACAGATATTCTTATTTTAGTCTATATTATGATATTCTAAAGTTTCGTCAAAATCGGAGAACCACGGGTACAAAACCATGTCGCCAATTGATGGAATGGCCCATATAATTTATCAGAAAACTGTATATCTGAGAAACTACAACGATACCATAGAACGTGTAGGAATGACTCATCTACTCAAGACACAAGTATAGATCAAGAGATCTATTTTTCACAAGAGAGGGAAGAGTTAATACTTTAACCACAACCTTATGTTTCAGTAAACATTAAAAAAAATCTTTAAAACAACTTTATCTTAGAACAATAGAAGCGCACTATCAGTACAACAAACAATAACAAATTTACTAGTAAACAACCAGCATCTCAATAGTTTGAGCAGCCATAAGCATAGCCTACATAGGCAACTGGAATAAGAGCCTCGGAGTCACTTTATTGTTATCGACTGCCGAGTAATAAGTCACCACTTGTAACACTTGTACAGTACAGTACATGTACATGTGGATACGGTGTGAATACGGTAAAATATTATACAAATAAAGGATCAGTCAGAACCAATCTCATTGGCTGACTTAAAATAATATATTTATTTTATTCCTAACGAGTATGTAGGATCAGGAAGAGTTTTTCCCAACCGCGTTAGTTCAACGAAACAACAATGATTTAAATGAGAATTTGGGCTATGTAATTAAATTGAAAGAAGAAGTAGAAAATAGAAAACTTGTCGCCTAGGTGGTCAGCAATAGTCTATATTATTTAATGTAAGTAAAATGTATTTAGGTACAATGATTTGGCTTATGCTAATATTTTCGATGGATGTCCATATGCTTGCACAAGCGAAAGAGTCACACAAAAGGAGTAACAAAAACTCTTGCTGTTATGTTGTTGCGAACATATGTAGAACTGCATACGTGTCTATATACAAATGTGTTTAAATGAGTTAAGCATCCACCCCCTCTACACGGAAAAACGAATAAAATCACTTTGAATTTTTTTTGCTGTTCATGGGATCAGAGTCCCTCATTTATGAACACTGATTCATATGTAAAATTTAACGAGGAATCGAATGGAAAAGTCAATTTTGAAAAAAAGTTGGTGGAAAAGCACAAAAAACCGGATTTTTTGGAAAATAATGTTTTTTTTTTGGATTTTGAGCGTCAACTTTGAATTTTTTTTGCTGTTCATGGGATCAGAGTCCCATATTTTTGAAAACTGATTCTTATGTAAAATTTAACGAGGAATCGAATAAAAATGTCAATTTGAAAAAAAGTGGGAAGAGCACAAAAAGCGGGATTTTGGAGAAAAACATAATTTTTTCGATTTCGAAATTTTTTTTGGATTTTGAAAATATTTTTATCAGAAAGCTGAGATTTTTTTTACATAAAAATGGATAACTTCAAAATTTTTTTCACTCAATTTTGAAGTCGTTAAAAAATAAAAGAAAAAGTCATTTTTTTGTTTGATCTCAACTTGAAGGGCGCGCCAAAACACAATGGAGCAACTTTGGCCACTAAAAAGTTTACAGATATTCTTATTTTAGTCTATATTATGATATTCTAAAGTTTCATCAAAATCGGAGAACCACGGGTACAAAACCATTTCGCCAATTGATGGAATGGCCCATATAATTTATCAGAAAACTGTATATCTGAGAAACTACAACGATACCATAGAACGTGTAGGAATGACTCATCTACTCAAGACTCAAGTATAGATCAAGAGATCTATTTTTCACAAGAGAGGGGAGAGTTAATACTTTAACCACAACCTTATGTTTCAGTAAACATTAAAAAAAATCTTTAAAACAACTTTATCTTAGAACAATAGAAGCGCACTATCAGTACAACAAACAATAACAAACTTACTAGTAAACAACCAGCATCTCAATAGTTTGAGCAGCCATAAGCATAGCCTACATAGGCAACTGGAATAAGAGCCTCGGAGTCACTTTATTGTTATCGACTGCCGAGTAACAAGTCACCACTTGTAACACTTGTACAGTACAGTACATGTACATGTGGATACGGTGTGAATACGGTAAAATATTATACAAATAAAGGATCAGTCAGAACCAATCTCATTGGCTGACTTAAAATAATATATTTATTTTATTCCTAACGAGTATGTAGGATCAGGAAGAGTTTTTCCCAACCGCGTTAGTTCAACGAAACAACAATGATTTAAATGAGAATTTGGGCTATGTAATTAAATTGAAAGAAGAAGTAGAAAATAGAAAACTTGTCGCCTAGGTGGTCAGCAATAGTCTATATTATTTAATGTAAGTAAAATGTATTTAGGTACAATGATTTGGCTTATGCTAATATTTTCGATGGATGTCCATATGCTTGCACAAGCGAAAGAGTCACACAAAAGGAGTAACAAAAACTCTCGCTGTTATGTTGTTGCGAACATATGTAGAACTGCATACGTGTCTATATACAAATGTGTTTAAATGAGTTAAGCATCCACCCCCTCTACACGGAAAAACTGGCGCATCCTAATGCAGCAGCACAGTTCATCACAGTTGATGACACTTCAACGCAACTCACCACACCTGTGATCTTACCCACTAATCAAAAAGGATAGACAACGGGAAAGCAGATACAATTCGATTTCCCACTGCGCCGCGTAAACATTATTTTCGCTTTTTATATATACCGCTCTGTACCTCGCTGTTAGCAGATTTCATTTTTCATTGACACGGGTTGTTCTAAACAATTCGTTCTAAGCAATTCGTTCGACACATACAATTGGATCTTCAATTTTTGTTGGACTCCGCCGCGTCGCTACTTTACTCCAATTACTTAATTCAACGACGATCCGGGTGCACTCGATCGCCAGCAGTGACAAATCGTTCCCGGAATTGAACTATCGCCTTCTCGCCTGTCGATATCATATTTAAGGATTTGTGTAATAAAACCAATAAATTCAAATTTAAATAAAGTTGTTAAAAAACCAAATGTATACAAAATAAACTGAATGTTTTAATTAACTTAACGTAGTGGTGAGTGCTTCCCAATATATAGAGTATACATTTTAAACAAAATGAGTTATGTGAGAGCATTATGCACGTACAATTTTTAATACCTTAGTTTGTTAGTACAATTGAGTCTGTGCTCTTATACGAGTATATGAGTAACTAAACTTAAAATTACTTAATAACTAATAGGGTGAAACGTTAGTTGACTCAACATCCCGGCCCCGTTGAAAGGACTTTCAAACAGGTAAAACTGCAATTTTGTGGATTGGGCGACGAATTATACCCTTTGAAGTTCGCACATCAACCACTCTGATTCGTGCATCCTTTCCTAGGATAGCATCAATGACACGACCAATTAGCTATCGTTGCGATGGTACATTGTCCTCATGGTTACTAGAAATAAAAAATCACAATCTAAAAAATTTTTGGACTCGCCTCCAAAGGGCTCATGACGCCATTGTAGATTCCGACGATTCAGATCTACCACAAAATTTTAAATTATCTGCTTACGATATTTACGAAAACTGCTTGGACTAATATGAAGAAACAAGAGCTATGATCTCCGATCAATTAAAGCTCATTAAAGAAATTGCACCTACTCCCCACAGTAGAGTAGAGCTGCCACAAATAAACAATCAAGAGGCAAGTTCAGGCATCCAACTCGAGGTGCCTGCATGTGATACAGAAACGTTTTACGGAGGTTATGAAGAATGGCCGTCCTTCCGGGACATGTTCACAGCCGTTTACATCAACCATCCACAACTATCAAAGGCACAAAAACTGTATCACCTCCGATACAAAACAAAAGGTCAAGCAGGCGAAATAGTTAAACAGTTCGCATTAAATGCCGACAATTTCAATTTGGCTTGGGAAGCTCTAAAAGATAGATTTGAAAATGAAAGAATACTGGTCGATAAACAATGGTAAACATTTGCACCGCCGCATTACCAGAAAAGTCGTTACTTCTATGGGAGCAATCGCTCTCATCATGGAAAATGTGCCCAACGTGGCAAAAAATGAAAGATTTTCTCACCACCCAATATGAAATTGCGGAAAGGTTAGAAGAAAAAATAATAAAAACTAAAAACATTAAACAAGACCAAAATAGAAGCTTCAATAGACCCCAAGCTAGAAGCAATAACAATATAAACAGAAGCACTTACAAAACGCAATCGTTCACATCCGAACAAAGAAAACATACGTCATGCGAACAATGCACAAAAGGGCACCAGCTTAAAACTTGCGAGAAGTTTAAAAAATTAAACATTAACGAAAGGAACAACTTTGTCAGATCAAAAAGACTCTGTACAAACTGCTTGTCCCACACACATAATCTTAAAAATTGCAAAAGCAAATTTAACTGCTTATATTGTCATAAAAGACATCATACAATGCTTCATTACAGCATATACCCCATCTCACCCTATAAAAGCGCTTATAAATCAAGAACCACGGGTTTAATTGCAAAAGCAAATCCCGAAAACCAAAATTCGAAAAATTGCCAAGAGACACCATGTTGTTCAAAGGCACAAAAAGTTCAAACGATGCACAACCAAACACAAAATGGACTAGTTACAGAACTAGTTACCAACATACCAACTCAAGTTGAGGATAATGCAAACCTTAATTCACAATTAAGGAAATTTCGATATAAAGGAAAACTTCCTCCTATATTGAAAGCATATACTACTTTTCGGCCCCGCAGGATGGCTTGCGCCAATAATGGAAAGAAAAACCCAATTCTGAGCAAATCCTAGAGCGGTGGCGGGCTACTAAACGCCAAATTAGTGAATAAGCACTTAAACATAAAATATAACAAAAGTGTCTCCAAAAGTAAAAACAAAAAAAAAAAATCGTACAATATTGCCCCACAGAGGAGAGAGGAAATTGTAAAATAGAAAAAATAAGGGTAGTTGGTGAGAAATCTGTTGTAAAGCATGAACATCCCAATTAAAAAATCTCTCGCAAGATCCCTCTATTGGCACAGCCCTAACTCCAGGGCTAGGGAGTACCCATTCTGGCCATATCTGAGCCAGGCGTGGAGTTACTATCCTTCATAAGCCAAGAATAAGTTAAATGCAAACAATTGCCGATAATACAGAAAAGCAAATACTAAGCAACCGGTATGCCAAACCGATAAATAATAAATTTTAAATAACCGCCAATGAAATAAATAAAAGCAAAACAACTCGTACACTTGTAAACTGTAATAATGACTCCCCAAAAAAGCAAAATCAAATAAACAGACAAAATAAAGTTGCTTCTTTTAAATCAAAATCCGTTCTCTGCATACCTGAATAAATATATTACAACTCTATCATCAAATATTTCGGCTGTCAGAATATATTTTGCGCCTCGGCTACTCCACCAGCAGTACGCCAAAATACCGACAATTCGTGGAAAACTAGGCAAAAGATTCGCCTAGGGGGCCCAGGATGTTTAAATGAGTTAAGCATCCACCCCCTCTAGACGGAAAAACTGGCGCATCCTAATGCAACAGCACAATTCATCACAGTTGATGACACTTCAACGCAACTCATCACACCTGTGATCTTCCCCACTAATCAAAAAGGATAGACAACGGGAAAGCAGATACAATTCGATTTCCCACTGCGCCGCGTAAACATTATTTTCGCTTTTTATATATACCGCTCTACACCTCGCTGTTAGCAGATTTCATTTTTCATTTACACGGGTTGTTCTAAACAATTCGTTCTAAGCAATTCGTTCGACACATACAATTGGATCTTCAATTTTTGTTGGACTCCGCCGCGTCGCTACTTTACTCCAATTACTTAATTCAACGACGATCCGGGTGCACTCGATCGCCAGCAGTGACAAATCGTTCCCGGAATTGAACTATCGCCTTCTCGCCTGTCGATATCATATTTAAGGATTTGTGTAATAAAACCAATAAATTCAAATTTAAATAAAGTTGTTAAAAAACCAAATGTATACAAAATAAACTGAATGTTTTAATTAACTTAACGTAGTGGTGAGTGCTTCCCAATATATAGAGTATACATTTTAAACAAAATGAGTTATGTGAGAGCATTATGCACGTACAATTTTTAATACCTTAGTTTGTTAGTACAATTGAGTCTGTGCTCTTATACGAGTATATGAGTAACTAAACTTAAAATTACTTAATAACTAATAGGGTGAAACGTTAGTTGACTCAACATCCCGGCCCCGTTGAAAGGACTTTCAAACAGGTAAAACTGCAATTTTGTGGATTGGGCGACGAATTATACCCTTTGAAGTTCGCACATCAACCACTCTGATTCGTGCATCCTTTCCTAGGATAGCATCAATGACACGACCAATTAGCTATCGTTGCGATGGTACATTGTCCTCATGGATAAGAACCATTGTGTTCTTATCAGCATTTCCATGGTCAGTGTTCCACTTTGTTCTCGCTTGTAGATCGCTTATATACATAGTCGTGTGACCAACGTTTCCAAAATATTTGTTTAACGGCAGTTATTTGATTCCATCTGTTGACTTGATTGACGTTGTCAGCTACTGCTTTCCGGAGCGAGCTTTTACGCGCTACCAGTTAAGAAGTGACCTGGAGTCAAAGCTTCGTAGTCGCTGGGGTCAGACGAAAGTGGTGATAGAGGCCGAGAATTTAGAACTGCTTCTATTTCTACTAAGGCTGTAGTGAGTTCCTCGTATGTTAACTTGGTATTCATAACGCTACGATTCAAATGCCCTTTGGCTGATTTAACTGCGGCCTTCCAAATGCCACCAAAATGAGGTGTCCTAGGAGGGATAAAATGAAAATTGATAAATTGATTAGAGCAATAATTTGTGATGACATCTTTGGTTTCCTTCTTGAAAAGAAAGGCTTTCAGTTCTGAAAGTTTGCTGCAAGCTCCGACGAAATTGGTTGCATTATCAGAATAAATATCTGACGAAAGACCTCTTCTTCCAATTATCCGTTTGAGTGATGCCAAGAATGCATCCGTAGACAAGTCAGAAATGACTTCGATGTGGACAGCTTTTGTCGCGAAGCAAACAAATATGACAACATAAGCTTTATAGGGTACCTTGTTCCTGATCCGAAGATATATGTTGACAGGTCCACAGAAATCGACGCCGCAACGAGAGAATGGGCGTGTTGGTATTAACCGCTCAACAGGAAGATTACCCATCATATGTTGAAGCAATTTCGGTTTGTAACCACACAATGAATACATGATCGCACAATACGTCTAGTGAGATCACGAGCATTAACGATCCAGAATTGTAAACGAATTAAAGCCACCAGCGCTTTAGGTCCGGCATGGTAGTTTTTAATATGTAGATATCGAACATATCCACATTTACTTGGTAGTAGAATAGAATGTTTTTGGCTTTCTGGAAGATTGGCCAATTCAAGTCTACCTCCAACCTTTAGTAGTTCAAATCCTTGAGTTGTTTCCATGAACGGAATCAAATTTCGTAGTATGCCATTGGTCATTTTATTTCGCTGCAACAATCGAATCTCTGCAGCGAAATGCTGTTGTTGAACGTTCGAAACAATGCACACCAAAGCGCGATGTAGTTCATCAGGAGTCAGTGGTCCATCCACCATTTTCGTGTTATCTTTTTAAGTCTAGTGTAAAAACGTAGCATCCATGAGACAATCCGCACTTCATGAGTATGTGTACCTGTCAAGCGCTTCAAGAAGATAATTATTATTTATAATTATGTTAAATGCTGATTTACGCATTTCTGCATTAACAACTTCCATGTCAATGTCGTTACTTGTTCCATTAGGCCATTTTCTTTCATCTTCGTATAAAAACTCAGGTCCATTAAACCAAATCGAAGCTGTGAGTTCTAATGGTGTGCTTCCTCTGGAAACAATGTCTGCTGGATTGCTTTTCGTTGGCACATGTTTCAAATAAGCATCCACAGTCAAATCCTGTATCTCCGATACTCTTTTCCCCACAAAGGTTGAAAGTGTACTCGAATGCATTTGAAGCCAATGAAGAACTATTTGCGAATCTGTCCTAAGAAACGTATCGAAATTGTTATTAGAAAATGTAGACTTAGTTTTTGCAAAAAGTCGAGCAAGTAGTTGTGCACCGCAGAGTTCCAATTTTGGGAGTGACTGTCGTTTAGTTGGTGCCACTCGTGATTTTGCTGTAAATAGACGAACGCTAACATTACCAAAATTGTCAACTATGCGTGTATATATTCCGCAGCCATAAGCACGTATCGAAGAATCACAAAATCCATGTATTTGTAAAGACTTCGTGTTAGCAGATAAACAATACCTTGGAATTCTAACAGAAGGTAAATCCGAGAGATTGTTGACAAATGTTTGCCATGCTGATGCGATGTTTTGTGGGACCGATTCATCCCATTCTATTTTCAGCAACCACAGCTCCTGAAGTAGAATTTTAGCGGTAACGATTACTGGTGCTAGTAGTCCTAGCGGGTCAAAGAGCGATGAGGCGATGGATAGTATTGTCCTTTTAGTGATGATTCCATTTATTGGCTGCTTTGGTAGAAATGAAAACATAAAATGATATTTAATTTGATCCCATTTAAGGCCAAGGGCACTGGTGACAGAACTATCAAGATATAAATCCTTGTCAGTGTGTTCGACTCTGAAACATTGGTGGTTGGAATGCCATTTTGACAGCTCAAATCCACCTAATTTTAGCAATTCTGTTACCTCATGTTTTATCCTTGATAGCTCCGCAAGTGAGTCAGCACCACACAGTAGATCGTCGACGTAGAATGATGACTTGACGACATCTGATCCAACGACAAATTCCGACACATACTGATCCGCGAGGTAGTGTAGACTACGTACAGCAAGATAGGGTGCGGCTGCCATTCCGTAGGTGACAGTTTTGAGCTGAAATGTCTGAATATTCTTATGAGGCGAACTCCTCCACAAAATGTACTTAAACCTCCGCTGATCCTCATTGATTAGTATGTGCCGATACATTTTAACGATGTCTGCAGTAAGTGCGAAACGATGTAAAGGAAAACGAAGCAAGGTAGTTACAAGTTCGCTTTGAATTGTAGGTCCAACCATTTGAATGTCATTAATCGATTTTTGCGTAGTTGTTCGACAAGATGCATCGAATACAACTCTCAATTTCGTTGTAGTGCTATTTGTTTTCAAAACGCAGTGATGAGGGATATAGTAGTGAGGTTCCTCCAAGTTTGTATTGGGCAGTGCTTTCATGTGGCCTAGACTCTCATATTCATCCATGAAGGCTACGTATTCTTTCTTGAGCATAGGGGAATCGTCGCAAAACTGTATTATAAGATTCACCCAAGCAAGAAGGGTCATCTTTGAACGGGATATTCACTATAATCTTGCCGTTGGGACTTCGAGATACTGTGTCATTATATAACTTTTCGCAGCTGTGCTGTTCAAGTGTCCACACATTCGGCTTTGTTGTAATTTTTTCAATTTGCCACAATTTTTCCAACTTTAAATCCATAGACTCCTCACATGCAAACAAGCACTTGGCATTTAGCGCGTTAGTGTTTGCTCGATAGCGTCCCGAAACGACCCAGCCTAATAGCGTTTTCTGTAAAATCGGAAGATTATCACCAAGTTTAATTTGTCCTACAGATAGTAAACTAAAGAAGCTCTCTGTCCCTAAAAGTAAATCAATTTTCCTCGATTTATTAAATTGATGATCAGCGAGTACAATGTTTGAAGGAATATGCCAAGTAGATGTATCTATCTCCGGTTCTGGATGATAGGCGATGTGCGACGTAATGCAAAAATCGAGAGGTAACTCCAAGCTTGTTGCTTGCGACTTAATATTTGTAGAAGTTTTATATTTTATATTGGTAGAAGACTTACCGATACTTTCAATATCTATGTTGTGTTTGCTACGTGGAAGCATCAGTTTTTGTGAAAATTCTTCAGTTATGAAATTAACTTGTGAGCACGAATCCAACAAAGCACGACCAAGATGATAGTTTCCGGAAACGTCTCGCACTAGCACCTTTGCTGTAGCGAGGATGATGTTGTCAAACGATGAATTGTTCATGTGTGTATGAACAGCGGATGTTGAAGCAGAATTTGACGAATCTGGTGTAATCCTACGATGTAACAACGTATGGTGTTGACGATTACAAATCTTACACTTAAGAGTTGATGCGCAGTTCGATAACTGATGTCCCCTTGATAAGCAGTTAATACATAGACCCATCTTTTTTGCATGGTCAAAGCGTTGCGACACACTAAGTGCCTTAAAACGGTCGCAGTTGTGTATTTTATGATTGTTGCTGGAACACACCGAACAACATGAGCTTGAACAGGAAAACGAATAGCCTTTGCGTAAAGGTTTTGCTTTATGCGTGTTGGTAGTGCTTTGGTGTACATATCCAACGGTGTGAGCGTTACCAATTGAGCCGAGGTACTGGCAATGTCTCTCCAAAATGTGGGTGCAATTTTCCCAGTTCGGCAAAGTTTTAAAGTCCAGAGACTCCTTAGATTTGCGATTGGTTTCTTCATCTGCCTTCTGTAAAACTAAATAAATAAGCATAGCTTGTGAAATTTGGCTTTCAGTTCCCAATGACAATAACGAACCGTAAATTGCAGATGCCTTATCAATTAAACTTCTCAACTGACCGCCATTAGGTTTAGAAATAGACGAAAGCTCAAATAAAGAGGAAATGTTTTCTAAAAATATGAGAGTTGGATTATCATATCGGGTTTTGAGTCTCTCCAATGCCTTCAAATAGTTTTCATTGAAAACTTGAAAGGCGTCAATAGTTTCTAATGCCGGCCCACTGAGACAGTTACGTAGATGATTAAATTTCTGTATGTTAGATAAGCTATATTCTCGATCAATAATTTGCTGAAAGGAAGTTATGAAGTTTTGATATTCAGAGTACTTGCCGTTGAATGTAGGAAGTTTGAGTTTGGGCAGCTTCGATCCTGCCTGCATTACGCAAGTGGTGTCGGAGAGTGTGGTGTTGGAATCCTCAGTAACTTGAGACTGAATAATTAACTTTGTAGTTATATACAGCTCCTCAAGATCCATGCGACTGCAATCCTCCGGATCTATCCTTTTAATTTCCGTCTGTGTAGACAACACATTTTTGAAATAGAATTCCAAAATACCAAGTCGGCGTTTGTATTCGGCTGCTGAAAGTATTTTAGCACCTGGTTGTAGACTGGCCTCGACAATGTTTTTTATGCGAGAAATACTTTTTCTTATTATTAGCCCGTTGTTGTTTGAGCTCTTCCAAAGACATGTTTAAAATGTTCAATAATTTACGAAAAAAATCCGAAATATAAATTGTACGTTTGTTAGAAAACGATATAAAATTTGCGATATAACGACGAATGAGTATAATATAAATAGTTTTATGCTTGCGATTAGATTACTTTGAATTCGGAATTCCGCTCAAATGGTTTGTTGGGTATAAACGAATATGTTGGAAACTGCAGTAAATGTGAGTAAGCGATAGCGATGGTGTGACCAAAAAAGAGCGACGAAAGAATTGCAAGTGCAGCGGCAGCGATGCAATGTGATGCGTGATCACATACAAGCGACGTATTAGCGTATCAGCGATATTGATAGCTAGCAGCGAACAATAGCAGCGAGCAGTAGTAGCGACAGCGAATTAAGTATTTGCAGAGCAGTGCGAGAGTAGCAGAGACGACAGACGTTCGCAGTGGCAGCGAACAGCAACGATGGCAGAATTGGCAGAAGCGACGGCGTTTAATTCTGAGCAATGCAGAGCAGCGGTGTATAACTGATTTAGGTCTAACAGTAAGGTATTGCTGTATTTCGTATGGACTAAAATGACCTTTATCCAAGCCTCTGCAACTTATTGTGAAGAAATGTCCAACTAAGTTGTACAACAATGCGATCCTCCAGCGATAATGATGATGATGGTTATTATGCGCGAGTCTTATGTTGACCACCAAGAGCACGAATCACAATACACTTATGTTAGGTAGCCGGATACAAAGGTCTTTACTAAATTAAGTTACATTTTTTATTTAATTTAATCGCAACCTCAAAATCAATTTAAAGCACTATCCCCACGTTGGGCGCCAAAAAAATTTAGGATCAGGAAGAGTTTTTCCCAACCGCGTTAGTGCAACGAAACAACAATGATTTAAATGAGAATTTGGCTATGTAATTAAATTGAAAGAAGAAGTAGAAAATAGAAAACTTGTCGCCTTGGTGGTCAGCAATGGACTATATTATTTAATGTAAGTAAAATGTAATTAGGTACAATGATTAGGCTTATGCTGATATTTTCGATGGATGTCCATAGCCTTCACAAGCGAAAGAGTCACACAAAAGGGGTGACCAAAACTCTCGCTGTTATGTTGTTGCGAACATATGTAGAAATGCATACGTGTGTATATACAAATGAGTTATGTGAGAGCATTATGCACGTACAATTTTTAATACCTTAGTTTGTTAGTACAATTGAGTCTGTGCTCTTATAACGGGTGATTTTTTTGAGGTTAGGATTTTCATGCAGTAGTATTTGACAGATCACGTGGGATGTCAGACATGGTGTCAAAGAGAAAGATGCTCAGTATGCTTTGACATTTCATCATGAATAGACTTACTAACGAGCAACGCTTGCAAATCATTGAATTTTATTACCAAAATCAGTGTTCGGTTCGAAATGTGTTTCGCGTCCGTGTCCGATGAGCGATGAGGCTCATTTCTGGTTGAATGGCTACGTAAATAAGCAAAATTGCCGCATTTGGGGTGAAGAGCAACCAGAAGCCGTTCAAGAACTGCCCATGCATCCCGAAAAATGCACTGTTTGGTGTGGTTTGTACGCTGGTGGAATCATTGGACCGTATTTTTTCAAAGATGCTGTTGGACGCAACGTTACGGTGAATGGCGATCGCTATCGTTCGATGCTAACAAACTTTTTGTTGCCAAAAATGGAAGAACTGAACTTGGTTGACATGTGGTTTCAACAAGATGGCGCTACATGCCACACAGCTCGCGATTCTATGGCCATTTTGAGGGAAAACTTCGGACAACAATTCATCTCAAGAAATGGACCCGTAAGTTGGCCACCAAGATCATGCGATTTAACGCCTTTAGACTATTTTTTGTGGGGCTACGTCAAGTCTAAAGTCTACAGAAATAAGCCAGCAACTATTCCAGCTTTGGAAGACAACATTTCCGAAGAAATTCGGGCTATTCCGGCCGAAATGCTCGAAAAAGTTGCCCAAAATTGGACTTTCCGAATGGACCACCTAAGACGCAGCCGCGGTCAACATTTAAATGAAATTATCTTCAAAAAGTAAATGTCATGAACCAATCTAACGTTTCAAATAAAGAACCGATGAGATTTTGCAAATTTTATGCGTTTTTTTTTTTAAAAAAGTTATCAAGCTCTTAAAAAATCACCCTATACGAGTATATGAGTAACTAAACTTAAAATAACTTAATAACTATAAAATAGGGTGAAACGTTAGTTGACTCAACAGAGTAAATAAATTAACTGACACGGTCCTTTATAGGTCCTGTCACGCTACTTTGCTGGGGATACGTTGCTCCCTATGCTCTTATTCCTGGCCATAGCCTCCGCTACCTCGGGAGTCTTCCCATCCCGGAGGTAACGGTACCACTTCATGCTGGCACCGCTCAAACCTTTCCTGTGCCAGTCACCACACCCTCCGGTTTGCCAGCTTCAGGGAGAGGGCGATGCCCACTTCTTCTGCGTCTCCTCCTTCTTCTACGAGCACCGTCGGGCTCTGCCCTAGTCCGACCCGCTACGCCCGGTCTTGGTGGCGCTCGTAGTTGTCTCAGCGGCAATAAGCACTTTCGCCAGGCGAACGCCGTTGCTCGAGAGCATGTCGTCGTCATCCTCCCTGGAATACTCTTCAAACAGCGCCCGCTCCTTTGACCAGAGAGCGTCAAGGAAGCTAAACTTCCGCCTAGCTCCTTGACCCCTTTGCCTGCCGCTGCGCCGATTTGCTTCTCATTGTCCGTGGCCGTGTTCCTATGTATGTTGTTGTCGTCGGGTTGTTTGGTGTGGTTGTTGTATTTATCGGTTTATTAATGTTCATCTTGTCCTTACGATCCTTAGCTCAACAGGATGAGCTGTCGGGTCTATTTTTTTAAGGGGAACTAGGGCGTCCGCCACGCCAGAGCCCCTTGACGCGGTAAAACCGCAGTTATTCCCCAATTCGGCCCGGTGAAGGGGAGGCTCCGTTAGAATACAGCCGAATTTACCTCCTGGCTGCAAATCATCCAATCGGCACGGGAGTCGCATAACACCCTGGATTAGAAGGTGGTAGCTCTTGGTTGGCGCACACATGCAGCACCCGACATCCTGCCTGGGCAGTGGCTATCAGCACCACCCAAACCGGTGGGGGGTGCCGAGTATGCCTTGCGCCTATTGGCGCCAGGAAAATGCATCCTTCAGCATATCGGCTGTGGGGTACGTGTATTTCGCATGTATTTAATAAACGAATGTCAAAACAGAACTGACATTAGAGGTTAATTGCAAAATTTATAGCATCTTCCAATTCTATTCTGACATTTGCGCCACCCTGTATACAGTTGTTACTGACTTATGGTTTTTGAGATTTCGCATTTAAAGTTCAAAAATTCAACTATTTAAACTTATATCCACTAACACTTCACTTATTCGTTTCTAACCATTTATTTAATATTAAATAGTGCAAAAATAACTTGTGTTCAATAATAATTATATTATAAACATCTTTTATTAGCATTCCCCCAGGGTGGATGCATTAAAATTATCACTAAAGGAAAGGCAGCATCACCAACGAAGAAGTGCTGAATTTTTAGTCTTGTATTTGGTAAGTTTTTCGGTACAGGGATGGGAAGTTTGTGATTTGGCAACCCCTTTCGTAATCGACACACTTCAACAATGCCTATACATGTTAATACCATGTTTGGACCGACAATGAAAACATGTTTTCGTGGGAAAAACTGGTTTTCGCCCTAAAACTTGTGTTTTCGTCCATGTAAAATCTATCAAACGAGAACATTTTGAAAACCATTTTCAGAGAACGTATAATGTAGAGAAGGTTTAATTACGGACAGGCGTGTGAAATGTCAAGAGCTAACAAAATGCTATTAGTGGATTTCACCACTTTTGGCTAAGAAGGAGAAAATTTAACAGTGCTGAGCGAACAGAGCTGAGCATTCAATGAAAATTATGCTCAAAAATATGCATTGCTATTACAGATGTATGTTGGGCATTTGGCTTATATTTTTATACGTTTACATGCAATCATATCAATTGATATGAACATCCTTTTGCGAATTTTTGTGAATTCATGCAAAATTGATAATATTGTAATGAAATTATGCTATTTTCAATGTAATATTTGTAGTTAACGAGCAAATAAAAGCTAAGTTTAAAATATTTCTTATCTTTGTTAATATAATATAATTTCATATATGTACATGTATATATGCTATATATATGATATATTATCGGAATATCCTAAAAACTAAATATATTACAACAATAATATGTGTAAATCCACCTCTTATCATTTAAAACTTTCATTCGCATCTATCCTGCAGATATGTATGAAAGTACAAATCAATTTCAAGTCAAGATATTATCATTTATCAGTAATATAAAAAACGCGCCCTTTTCTTTACATACTCACATATGTATGTATGTGCGTATGACATTCTCACACAAATAATATGTACATATATGCGTACGCATGTAAATCAAAAAATACAAAAATTCTTCCGAAAAAACAACAATTGTCTCAAAAATCAATATACATATTTACAATATGAGTACACATGTAAATATGTGAGTATAACATTCCCACACAAACAATGGATACACAACATACATTCCTATATGCGTTCACATGTGGATATGTCACCCGCAAAAATTACAAATATTGTTCTACAAAAACAACAATCATTTGAAAAGGCATCAGAAACCAATATGGCAGCCAAAATTTGTAGTAAATTACACAACAACAAAATTTTCATTCACGAACGCAAACGTACTTTCAAAAAGCATATTCGATTCATTCATAAAAGCAAAAGCCATAACATCTCCCCGAGCATGCCTTGCCTACAAGCGTCTTTCGCGACGAATTCAAAAGCTAAAATTCATAAATTGAATATATTTTGAAATTGTATGAAAAAAAAGTGACAACCCCGCAAATATATATCTAGAATAAAATCGACTACATAGTTTATTTGTCGATTTTCAAGTCAAGAAATATTTCGAAGAAAATATTCAATATTCCTCTGATTTATGTGTACATTCAATCCCGATTAAGTAGTACTCCGCTTAAAGGAAAATGAAATTCCTCCCTCATCACTCTTTACAGCCTATATTATATCTTGCTGCATCTTACGATTTATTTTTTGAAATACCTAGAAATTATTGTTTTAAGTACGACCCATTTAAGTATCCCCAGTCGCTTAAGCACCATATCATACCTTTATTTTTAACTAACTACAAATATCTGTATCTTTGAATATGGCACATAACCGGGATTGACTGTATTTGTCAAGGAATGTAGAAAATATTTTGTAAATCTGAAATATTTTTACGCAGCTGCGTCGATATGTATGAATTATTGCCGGTTAAATGAAAACGGCTTAAAAAAATTTTGTGTTTGGTCAAAATGACCTTTTATTATCAAATGTTCAGCTAAGACTAAATTTACAATTTTGATTATCAATTATTTATAACTTAAAAATTACTTATGCTAGCATTATTGAATTATTTACTTGTGTCTTGTGTGCCGGATGTTGATTGCAATTGTTGCATTACCGTTGGTCAGCATTAATTCCTACTGCGCGTGCCGGATGTTGATTTGTGAATTGCTTATCCAGCATTATCGCAGTTAACTTTAATGTTGCTAACTCCACCGCCGTCAAAAACGAGCGTCCTCGTTTGTTCAAACTATTAGGATTATTGGCACTTTTGACGTGGGAGTTTCCGATGTGTCTTCTTTATTATTGGCCACATTCACGTTTACATTGTAGCTCGATGGTTCTATTAGTTTTGTTTTACAATTCTTCCTTATGATTGATGCAGTGCCTATTGTTGCTAGACTGATCAGCCAAATAACTACTAATGAAAAATTTGTTATTAGAGCTGCTGTGTTGGTTGTCTGCAGTGTTTGAAATGATTGGTGTAATTTATGTGGGGTTCCTTCATCATCTCAAGGCTGAGAATTTCTTCCTCTTTGTTTGAAGGATTATTTGACTGTAGGAATGCGGGTAAAGGTTTTCTAGTTAATATTTCATTAAAAGAGTGTTTTTGGTTGTCGATTAAAACTGTGGAATTACGATATTGAACGGCGTATGATCCCACAAGATTTATTTTTTGGTTATCGATTTCAATTGTGCCATTATATTGGTTTAATAATATGATGCCAGGGAAGATGTTTTCTATCGATGGGATGTGCTGGTTATTTGTTTGAGTGCATTCTGCAGGTTCGCTTCTGAGTAGTTGCGGGACACAAGTAGTATTACTAATATCTATCATATTCTTATAGTTACAAATTCTTATATGATTATTCTCATTACATTTTGTTTTTATTCCAAATACCTTATGTTTACTACAGGTTACGATATCCTCATAAGGAATTTTATTAATATATTTATTTTTCTTTATGGGTTTGATAACAATTGAATCACAAATTTCTTCGTTTACTAATGGTATTCCTATCATATAAAATAACATTGTTTCATTTGAGGCTACTTTTACATTTGCAAATTCTAGCGATTCTTCTACGTTATTTAACGTGAAGTTGTTTTTTATAAAAATGGATTTTGCTAATGCTAGTTCTTCATTTGATAAAATATACGAATACAATGAATCGCATAATCAATATTAATAACTTCTTCTTTTACAATCTTTAATTTATATTTTAATTCTAAAGCAAAATTGCTTGTTTTGTTCATTAGATTGTACCGCTTTTAAAATCTTATTCGATACTCTCGTAATATTGTTTATCCTGTCAAAAATTATTTTGTTTATTACTACTTGATTATTGTTATTGTTTAATATATTATTTATTTGATTATCTAAAATTACTAAGTCATCGTGATCGGGATTTCCCGCGATCCATTTCCAAACTTTTCCTATTGTTTCTATAGATTTCTTAAATCTTTTGGGTCTGAGTCTATTCAGGTAAGTTTGTGTAAGGGTTAATTCATTTATCTGGATGGGTAGAAAGAGATTTTCTGATGTTATCTTGGTTTTAATAGTGTTGTCCATTTCATCGAGTGTCATTTGAAATGCGTCTAGATCTACTTTGTGTATTATTCGGTAAGTTCCTGTTTGTATTCTTGTCAATCCTGTATCAAATGTTGCTAATTGTGAATTTGTATAGTCTATTATTTTAAAGTCTGCGTACACTAGGTGCACAAAAAACCTGCAAAGAAAGAGGGGAAAAAATTACTATTGTCTGATGTTGCTTTTATGTACCGTTCGTCCTTTTTCAGTGATTACTACACTGGATTTGTCTTTCTTAACTGTTTCCTTTCTATATTTTGCTGTAAGTTTGAACCCTATTCGTTTGTTTATTCTGACATAAATTACATCTCCAGGAATATATATTTTCATAGGTTTCCGTATTTTATTATGGGTTTCAAAATCTTTTGCCTGTCTTCTCCGAAGGGTTTCTATATTTTCCTGTCGTGCATTTTCATACTGCTCTGGGTCTACTGTAACACGTCTTCCAAAAAATGTCTCTATAAGTCGTTTTCCTGTTGCGGAATGTATGGTGTAGTTATATTCATATGTACATCGGTCTAGGAGTTCTAGGAATGAGCGGTGTGTGCGTTCCGTTTGAAGGCATCGCATAATTTCAGACAGGGTAGAGTGAAATCTTTCTACTTGTCCGTTAACTGTGCTTTTGTATGGGGGAGTTTTAAAAATTTTAATACCGAGTTGGTCTTCGACCATAAATTGTATGGAAGCTGAATTTAAAGATTTCTCGTTGTCGATAACTATTGTTTTGGGTATACCAAAACTGAAAAGTATTTGTCGTAAAGCTTCTCTGATATCTTCTATTGATTTTGACTCTATTATTTTAACTTGAGCATATTTGGAGAATTTATCTACTGTTGTTAGAACTAATTTTTTTTCCGTACTGTAAATATCTATATGCACAATTTCTCCAGCGTATTGAGGTATTGGGGTTTCTAATAGTTGTGGTTTATTAGGGTTGCGATCATACTTGTTTTCCTTGCAGACTCTACACTGTTTAATTATATTTTCTATTTTTGTTTTCTTCTTTGGAAAGTAATATCTTTGTATTAGTTGTTTCTTATTTTCGTCTCTATTCCTATGTGCTCGCTTGTGTTCGTTTAGTATTTCCTCGTTATGTGCATACTCGCTTGTTATGTCTTTTATTTCTGTTTGGGTGTAACGAATTTTATAATTACCAAAGTGAAGTGCGTAAATTTTTTGCATTTTCCCTATTATTTCTTCAGAGGTAAATATACCATTTATCACTGAGGGGTTAAGGTATCGTTTCAATAGTGAAGTTAAATTCTCTGTTGAAAAGTTGGGTTTGGTGATTATATGTCTATGGTAAGTCGGGAATGGTATTTTAAACTGGTAGCTGTCTTTGTCTGCTAACGAAATCCAAATTTGATTTTTAAATGCATTTATGGGTCCTTCTATTGCTGGAATTAGATTGTGTGATGAGCTTTCATCGGAATGTGTGGCAACTGATAGAGAGTTTACTTCAAAAGGCCTGGATAATGTATCTGCAACTATATTGGATTTCCCAGGTTTGTATTTTAATTCATAGTTGTATTCTTGAAGTATGGCTTTCCATCGCTTTAGTTTGGAGTTATTATTTTTATTACTGAGAGCGTATGTAAGTGGTTGGTGGTCTGAATGTATTACAACTTTTGCTGTACCGTATAGATAGTTTCTAAATGAGTTCAGTGCCCATATAATTGCAAGCATTTCTTTTTCGTTGACTGCATAATTTTCTTCGGCCTTATTCAATGTTCTTGATATAAAATTTATTGGTTTGCCATTTTGCTCTAAGACGGCGCCTATGGCGTACTTTGAGACGTCAGTAGTTAGGTCAAATTCTTTCTTGTAATCAGGATATTGTAGAATTACGTCTTTAGATGTCGGTGTGGATATAATTTTATTGAATGCATATTTAGCTTCCTCATTTAGATTTATTTGGATTTTTTTTCGAGGTTCTTTTCGACATTCTTCCTTCCTCACCTCTAAGAAAGGATGTGAGTGGCTTGGCCAATTTGGAGTAATCCTTGATAAATCTTCTATATCGATAAGCCTAAGAATGATCGTAAGTCCTTGATCGTCTGGGGGTATGGGAAATTTAATATTGATTGTACTTTGGAAGGGTTTGTAGAAATTCCTTTGGAAGATACAGCGAATCCTAGGAATTCGACCTGCTTTTTGAAGAATTCACATTTATCGATTTGAACCTTCATGTTTGCTTTACTGAGGGTATCAAGAATTGTGTCTATGTGTTCGGAGTGTGATTTTTCGTCTCAACTAAATATAATAATATCGTCTATGTATACATAGCATACATATTTTGCCTATGTATTGTCTTAATATGTCGTCAAGCGTCCGTTGAAATATGGCTGGGGCATTTTTCAAACCAAACGAAAATCGTGTGAAGTCGTATTTCCCATTGTTCACCGAAAATGCTGTTTTTTCCACGTCAGATTGCTTAAGAGGAATTTGATGGAAACCGCTTTTTAAATCAATCACAGAGAAAATTCGGTTTTCTCCTAGTTGGAAGAGAACTTCATTTATTTCACGTATTGGATACCTATCTGCAACTGTAACTGCGTTTAGCCTCCTGTAATCTATAACCATTCTATATTTGTTTCTGCCAGACTCGTCCTCTTTTTTAGGCACTACCCATACAGGTGAGTTATAGGGTGATATTGATTGTCGCATGATACCGTCGTCTAATAATTTATTTACTTGCTTTTCAACTTCCTGTTTAAGGCTAATAGGATAAGAGTAGGACTTGGAGTATATAGGCGTGTCTGAATTTGTTCGAATTCCTGCAACTACTTTTGTTGTGTAGGTTAGTTTTTCGTCCGGTTCCGAAAATAGATTTCGGTGCTTTTGTACTAGTTGCCTAATTGCATGTTTTTCTAACTGTACTCATATGTTCGTCGCGGATATGTATTAAGTTAACGTCCTGTACATTATATTGTCTCAAATAAATTCTTCTCGTATTTGCTATTACCATGTGATTTTATTTTGTGTGTATGATTGCTGAAAGTGATGCTGAAAAGATGTAGATATGTATGGTGAGTAACTTTTATTTTGCCGCCTACTGAATTGGCTAGAAAAGGAGTATTGTTTGCTATTGCTTTTTATACTAAGCTTGATTGTATGTAATTTTTGTTGGTTACGGTGTCTACTAATATTTGCATTATGTCGCCGCTCTTCGTCCTGCACCTGAAATAAGCTAGCGAAGAGCTATTTATCCTAAAAAATGTACGTCAGTGAGGTCGAGTGTTTCTTTGTGTCCTTATGATTTGGCTCATTGTATGTTTGCTCATTGTAGTCGTATTGTTTATCGTAGTTGTATTGGTCGTATTCTTGGGGTTTTGGCCGATTTGCGTAATTAACAGCTCTTGTCCTTATACTCTCATCCACGTCTATTGGTTGAGGTGGTTTAGGAGGTCTAGGAGGAACAATGTTTTGCTGTGGACTATATAGATTCTGATATGTTGACTAAATTGATTTGAACTCCGATTTGAATGTTGTTGCCTGTTAGAGTGATTAAGGTTTAGTTGGTTGCTATGGTAGTTTTGTGGGTTGTAATATGTCAAGGGGTTTGGGTATAAGCTAGTTCAGGATAAAATTTGGATGTGGTTTGAGGGTTTAATGGTTGATGATATCTGGGTTGGGTGTATTGCTGTCGTGGCTGTTGTTGAGTTGTTGACGAGAAGTTGATGGTTTGATAGAGGTTTGGTTATTAGTGTGAAAATCTCTGAAGCTTTGGTTTTCTAATTTGAGACAAAGATGTAGGGCTTCGGGTAGGCTTTTTGATTCTTTAATGCCAAGTAGCCGGGAAAGATCACCAGAAAGTCCTCTTATAAAAGTATCGAGGGCTTTGGGGAGGTAATTCTCCGTTAACAAGTGGAGTGCTTCTTCTCCTATCTCCATACATTCTATCTTGTTCAGAAGTAAAGATAAGTGTCCATATACCTTTTGGTAAAATTCGTTAATTGTCATTCGTCCGTATATGAGACTTGTCATTTGGTACTCTAGAGTGCCTATGTCTCGTTTGTCTGCGTAGTGAGTGGTCAAGCAGCGGGAGATTGCTGTCCAGTCTAGGGGGGTGTTGTAGAATTCTAAGGCTATATCTGCCTTTCCGACTATATTATTTCTGATGACATTTAAAATGCCGAAATATTTAGGTGTCCCTTTAAAGGGTTCGTAGATTCTTAAAATGCGTTCGACACTTTTTTCCCAGGAACTAAATTCTGAGGCATTTCCTGAAAATTCCCTTAGGGATCTCACAACGCCTGGAATCTTATCCATTTCATTCGTGTTGTTTTGGAATTGTTCGTCTATTGTTTAGTCCGCAATGACCGGGTTTATTTTATTATTAAGAATATTATGGGTTGGGGTCAAAATTCTGCTTTTTTGGAAATTCTGTATTCATAATTCCGGAAGTCGGAGCACCGGGAATCAAAATTATGGAAGTCAATATTCTGGAATCCAAAATTCTGGATAACGAAATTCTAAATTGCAAAATTCTGAATGGCAAAATTCTGACTTGCAAAATTCTGTAATTAATGATTAAAAATGCGTGTTGATAACAAAAAAGTGCGCACTTTTTTTGTATCAACACGCATTTTTAATCATTAATTACAGAATTTTGCTATTCTGTAATCATATGTATTATTGCCTAGTAAGTAGTTGTTTACAATTGCATGATTGTATTTGTTATTGTTATTGCTTTGTTTGTTGTTGTTCATTTACTTTTTTGTACTACCGTAATGATTTAGTTTACTATGTACCTACATATATATGCACTGACTAAGCAGTGTGTTACTGCAATTTCATTAATAAACACGTGCTAAATATTTTTGTGAAATGATGGAAAATATAACTATGGTGAAGTCAAATAAAGGAAAAGACATGTTAAACGTCGACGGCTACTTCTTCTATTTGGAACGAAAAAATAAGAAAATATTTAACTGGACTTGTTCTGAACGAATTAAAAACAAATTTGATGGTTATGTACATGTTATACGAAAAAAAAGAAATGAACATTCTCATGATCCATGTGGTAGCAGAAACAAATAATCTGGTTAAAAATATGGAGTAATGAAAAAAAGATTAGATTTAAGTCACTTAGCGTATTTAAAGCGTATTGCTTCAAACATGACATTAATGTAGTATCTATTTCATCTTTATTTGTTAATAATGTTGTTTTTTGTCTTTTCGATAAACATGTTTGAATTTTGGAATTATTTTGGAGGTTATGTTTTGTTTATGTTATATTATTATATTCATATGTATAAGCAAATTTATACAAAATACATGATTTGGCTCAAATTTCCAGAATTAATTCTGGAAAACGTAAATTTCGGAATTATGAAAAACCAGAATTTTGAAATGCAGCCAAAAAAAGCGAAGGAATTGCGGAATTCCGATTTCCAGAATTTTGTCGACCCAGAATTTCGATTCCGGAATTTTGACTTCAGAATTTTAATTTTAGAATTTTGACCGTTTCCCGAATATTATGTACTACATTAGGTACACTTGCCTCTGTTTTTTATCATGTTCGCCAATTTTGGCGGAATTGTGTTATAAGGGCCTGACGGTGCTGTTGATGCAGAAGGAGGATTAATCCCGAGAACAGGGGGTCTAATTAGATTGTTTGAATTTGCCATTTTTAAATTTTTTATTTTTTCAAAATTTTATACCACTATTTTAGTTTGAATATTTATATTTTTTGTTATCCCTTCTAGGAAGGGGGCTTTTTTACACCGGAGGGTCCGGTCAACTCCTGAGTTGGCTACGGAATCGCAGAGTTAAGCAGTATTATTTTCAGTTTAGTTTATGTTATTGGCTGTACAAGCCGTATTTTATTTTTTTGGTTATTTACATTTACTTACACTATAGCTAAAACGAGATTCTGTTTGGTTCTTGATTTATTAGTATAAATGCATAAAGTTTTTGGTTAATTTAAAAATCTCTCTCTTTTGATTTTCGCAAAACTAAGGCAATATTTATGTTTCTTTTACAATTTTATATAGCTTAATAATTTATTAAAATTTTCCTTTCACTTAATAATTCAACAACGTTTTTTCTTAAAATTTTTTCACAATTTTTTTCCTTCTGTTTTTTTATTATTAATTATATTTCTTATGCTACTTACACTATATACAGCTTCATAATCCTTGTAACCGATGATCGTTCATTTCTCCTTTTTCCTTGTTGGTACTGAGGTACACCTTACCACACTGTTTTTGTTACTGTAGGCTTTGCTGGATGTAGGCTTTCGTTTCTAATCCTTGTTGGTGTCGTTGGAGCATCCAGGAAGTTTCTTCCTGCTATCCTTTTCACACTCACTTTCTTTTTCGCGGCGTTTTTTTTTTTTCTATATATTTTTTTAACGGCACTTTTTAGACTTTCACGAACCGAACAAGCTTTTTTAAGCTCGGGCGCCCATTATTGGCGGTTAAATGAAAACGGCTTAGAAAATTTTGTTTTTAGTCAAAATGACCTTTTATTATCAAATGTTCAGCTAAAACTAAATTTACAATTTTGATTATCAATTACTTATAACCTAAAAATTACTTATGCTGGCTTTACATGTGTCTTGTGTGCCGGATGTTTATTGCAATTGTTGCATTACCGTTGGTCAGCATTAATTCCTACTGCGCGTGCCGGATGTTGATATGTGAATTGCTTATCCAGGATTATCGCAGTTAACTTTAATGTTGCCTCTTGCAAGCTCACACACAAACATACATATTTAATCTGGCTTGTAGTCGAAACTGTTTCAGCGGCAAGGAGAACGGTGACTTTTTGACAAAACGTGAAGTTCGGCCATTGGTTGCCCGTGACAACGGAGATTTTGTATGAAACAATGAGTGTATGTGTATATTTACAAACAAAGTTGTGTGTAGACAAAAATACAAATATGAATAATTTTTTCAAATTTGCTTAAGCGGCCCACTCACGACAAATTTGTTTGACAAATCTGTTTGAAGACGGTTGAGCACTCACGACAAACCGATTTGACAAAATTTATTTCCATTGTGTGCTTCGCGGAGTGAACATGTCTGATTATAACGCGGATGATGTAATTGCGCTGCTAGTAATACACCAGTGCATGAAGCGAAAAAAGCCAAATGCAAAAAAAACAAAATATTGAAGAAAGAATGGATGAAAGAGTGGTTATGTGAGGCATATAACCACTCACATGTAAAACTGTTAAATTCAATGGAGCTGACTGCTCCTGACGATTTTAAAATCCATCCTGAAGAAGGATTCCAAAACGTATATAGATCTCCTTACTGCAGTCACTCCTGTAATAAAAAAGGAAGACACAGGAATGTGTGAAGCGATTACTGCAAATGAGAGACTCTCCGCAACATTGAGGCAATAAGGCCGGTTCATTTTTAAATACTTCAAAAAGCTCTTCCAAAAAATTTTTGCTCACGCTTGCCATTTTTTTATCCGCTGATTTTTACTCTGCAAAAATTTCAACCAACTTAATAAATGTTTGCAAACCACGCCACTCACGACAAACGAATCCACAAATCGGTTGTTAGTTTTTGAAATTTGTCGCAAACCTTCAATCCGTTTGACAACATGCCTACTCACGACAAAAACCACTTCAAACTCAAACAAATTTGTCAAACAAATTTGCCGTGAGTGGGCCGCTTTACACGAGCACAAAACTACATACATACATATGTGAATATGTGAGCACTATGCGAAGATTTTTTAAAATCTTTTTACAAGTACACATAATTATATACATATGATATGGTCTTTTAAGGTGTTATCAAAGCTTCTAATGCTCAAAGCAAATAAATATATATGGGCCATTCCATCAATTGGCGACATGGTTTTGTACCCGTGGTTCTCCGATTTTGATGAAACTTTAGAATATCATAATATAGACTAAAATAAGAATATCTGTAAACTTTTTAGTGGCCAAAGTTGCTCCATTGTTTTTTGGCGCGCACTTCAAATTGAGATCAAACAAAAAAATGACTTTTTCTTTTATTTTTTAACGACTTCAAAATTGAGTGAAAAAAAATTTGAAGTTATCCATTTTTATGTAAAAAAATCTCAGCTTTCTGATAAAAATATTTTCAAAATCCAAAAAAAAATTCAAAATCCAAAAAAACTATGTTTTTTCCAAAAAACCCCCTTTTTGTGCTCTTCCCCCACTTTTTTTTTTCAAAATTGACATTTTTATTCGATTCCTCGTTAAATTTTACATAAGAGTCAGTTTTCAAATATATGGGACTCTGATCCCATGAACAGCAAAAAAAATTCAAAGTTGACGCTCAAAATTCAAAAAAAAAAAACATTATTTTCCAAAAAATCCGGTTTTTTGTGCTTTTCCACCAACTTTTTTTCAAAATTGACTTTTCCATTCGATTCCTCGTTAAATTTTACATAAGAATCAATGTTCATAAATAAGGGACTCTGATCCCATGAACAGCAAAAAAACTTCAAAGTTGTCGCTATACTGCTCATATTTTTATGAATGAAGGCAGTGATTTCTTCTTAATTCAAGTCTAAGAATACAATTTACGCATTTACCTCTTTCACACAACCTTCTAAGCGGACACACTGCGCAGTATAGCGACAACTTTGAAGTTTTTTTGCTGTTCATGGGATCAGAGTCCCTTATTTATGAACATTGATTCTTATGTAAAATTTAACGAGAAATCGAATGGAAAAGTCAATTTTGAAAAAAAGTTGGTGGAAAAGCACAAAAAACCGGATTTTTTGGAAAATAATGTTTTTTTTTTGGATTTTGAGCGTCAACTTTGAATTTTTTTGCTGTTCATGGGATCAGTGTCCCATATTTTTAAAAACTGATTCTTATGTAAAATTTAACGAGGAATCGAATAAAAATGTCAATTTTGAAAAAAAAGTGGGGGAAGAGCACAAAAAGCGGGATTTTTGGAAAAAACATAGTTTTTTTGGATTTTGAAATTTTTTTTGGATTTTGAAAATATTTTTATCAGAAAGCTGAGATTTTTTTACATAAAAATGGATAACTTCAAAATTTTTTTCACTCAATTTTGAAGTCGTTAAAAAATAAAAGAAAAAGTCATTTTTTTGTTTGATCTCAATTTGAAGTGCGCGCCAAAACACAATGGAGCAACTTTGGCCACTAAAAAGTTTACAGATATTCTTATTTTAGTCTATATTATGATATTCTAAAGTTTCGTCAAAATCGGAGAACCACGGGTACAAAACCATGTCGCCAATTGATGGAATGGCCCATATAATTTATCAGAAAACTGTATATCTGAGAAACTACAACGATACCATAGAACGTGTAGGAATGATTCATCTACTCAAGACTCAAGTATAGATCAAGAGATCTATTTTTCACAAGAGAGGGAAGAGTTAATACTTTAACCACAACCTTATGTTTCAGTAAACATTAAAAAAAATCTTTAAAACAACTTTATCTTAGAACAATAGAAGCGCACTATCAGTACAACAAACAATAACAAATTTACTAGTAAACAACCAGCATCTCAATAGTTTGAGCAGCCATAAGCATAGCCTACATAGGCAACTGGAATAAGAGCCTCGGAGTCACTCTATTGTTATCGACTGCCGAGTAACAAGTCACCACTTGTAACACTTGTACAGTACAGTACATGTACATGTGGATACGGTGTGAATACGGTAAAATACAGGGTACAGGTTTAAAGTTGACCCATTTGTTTCTAAAAAAAAAGAACAAAAGAAAACAATGTTTTTTGTTCATTTCAAAAATAATTTATTTTGGTCCAAGGGGATTTGTTTCAGCTAATATTTAAAAATTAGTTCGCGTAAATGGGCACCTTTAGCTTTGACAGCTAAATGCACTCTTTTTTCGACATTTTCCATGACTTTGGCCAATGTTTCGGATGATATGGCGGCTGTTTCACGTCGAATGTTGGCTTTCAGTTGAGCTAAGGTCTTTGGCTTATTAGCGTATACCTTGGATTTCAAATAACCCCACAAATAAAAGTCTGGTGGCGTCAAATCTGGTGATCTCGGTGGCCAGTCAACATCACCATTTTTCGATATCAATCGCCCGGGGAAAAATGGTCGCAATAAATTGATTGTTAGTCGAGCTGTATGGCATGTAGCCCCGTCCTGTTGAAACCAGAAGTTATCCATGTCATTTTCGCGAATAATGGGTATCACAAAATCCGTTATCATGGCTCGATAACGCTCACCATTGACTGTTGTCGTGGCTCCATCATCGTCTTCGAAAAAATACGGTCCGATGATCATATTCGCGCAAACACCGCACCAAACTGTTACTTTTTGGTCGTAAAGAGGCTGTTCTTTAATTAATTGAGGATTTTCGGTGGCATAAAATCGGCAATTTTGCTTGTTTACGCCTCCATTCAACGAGAAATGTGCCTCGTCTGACATGATGAGTTTTCGCCAAAAGTCAAGTTCGTTTTCAGCCATTTCGATGGCCCATTTGCCAAAATTAAGGCGTCGCGGATAATCAGCTGGGTTTAGTTTTTGTGCCATTTGTATTTTATATGGAAACATCTTCAAATCTTTATGAATTATGCGTCGGAGAGTGGTGCGAGAGATGTCTAATTCCTGAGAGCGGCGATAACTCGATGTCGATGGAGTCTCCTCAATACTGGCTCGTACAGCTTCGATATTTTCATCAGAACGTCTTGTGCGTTGTCTGGATGCATGACTGGCATTACTGAGATTACCGGTGTTCACAAATTTTGCGTATAAAGACTTAATTGTGTTCTTAACTGGTTTATCATTTATTAGTAAAAAGTGTGCGCGTACTGCTTTATATGTACATATGTACATATGCATATGTGTACGGCATTGCCCAACAAATAATGTATACACAAACCAACATACAAATATGCGTTCACATGCAGATATGTCACCCGCAAAAATTACGAATATTGTTCTACAAAAACTACAATGGTTTCAAATAGCGTCAGCAGCGTCACAAGTCAATATGACAGCCAAACAGTCGATGCCCAAATTTGTAGAAAAACACCTAACAACAATATTTTCATTCATGAACGCAAGCGCACTTTTAACAGGCAAACTTGCTTCATTCATAAAAACAAACACCATTACATCTCCCCGAGCATGCCTTTGCCCACAAGGGTCTTTTCGCGACGATGGCAAAAGCTAAAAATCATAAATTGAACAATTTCTGATATTTGTATGAGAAGGAAAAAGCGACAACCCCGTAAATATAAGTATAGAATAAAATTGACAACATAAGTATGTATGTAGTTAATTTGTCGATTTTCAAGTCAAGAAATGTGTCACAGAAAATATTCAATATTCCTCTGATTTATGTGTACAGTGAATCCCGGTTAAGTAGTACTCCGCTTAAATGAAAATCATCCCTCTTGCTGCATCCCACGGTTTGTTTTTATGAAATACATTCAAACTATTGTTTTAAGTATACTCGATTAAGTATCCGCACTCGCTTATGTGCCTATTATATTTTTATTTTTAACAAACCACAAAAATCTGTATCTTTGATTGTGGCACATAACCGGAATAGACTCTATTTGTCAAGGAATGTAAAAAATATTGTTACGCGGCTTGCAAAAATTTTCGTCGATATGTATGCAAGCTCACACATAGTATAAGAAAAACAATAGAGAAACATAGTATAAGAGAAACAATAGAGCAATTCAGAATCCTGGGCATCTGAGTTTGCAAAATTATGCAATTGGAAATATTTACCATCAACAGTGAACGTCTTTTTTGTGATTTCTGTGCAACCCTTGCAAATACCATTAATTCACAACTGATCGGTGAAGAAAAACATTGTTTGTTTGTAAACAAAATTTTCGCACAAATTGGAATATATACCGAAGAAAAGTTGTAGAGAAAAATTAAATGACGCTTTAATAGATGAAGCTGCTGAAGAAATTATGGGCATTGAAGTTAAGAAATATTTTTATGCAGAATGTCAGTTAATTCCTTTAATTCGGTTTAAGGAATGTCGACGAGGAGTTTTTAGCACAATACCTAAGTCAGACATTTGGCGCAATAATATTTTGACAACACTGGACGAAGACAAATAAACATACGGATTATTCCCTTTGGAAAGCTGTAAAAAATGCTAGGGAACCAATATTGTCGAATGCACTCCTCAGAAAGCCAAACGGATCCTGGGTAAAAAGCGACGAAGGAAAAGCGGAAGTTTCTTCAGAGAAACTCACCGAAATGTTTAGTCCTCTTCTGTTCTATGGAACTTTACCGCATCTGGAAATATCGCAATGCGTAGAAGAAATCCAACCAGCAAAAATTAAAGAAGTGGAAATTATAATTAAAAGTAGATTAAAACCAAGAAAAGCTCTCGGCTTCGACGTGGTGACAGCTGATTTTCTAAAAAATTTAACGCGAAAAGCATTAGAAAAACTTACATTGATAATAAACGCTTGCTTAAATCTCAGATACGTTCCATCTCCACTCACTGTTGCCTATTTTGTCTAATTTACTTAAAGTTGTAATTATAAGAACTTCAAGACATAATTGAAGAAAAGAGCTGTATACCAATTCATCAATTTGGATTTAGATCGCAACATTCCACAATCGATCAAGTTCATCGAATAACAGATATAATTGAGGATGCAATGGAAAAAAAGCAAATTTGCACAGCTGTTTTTCTTGACGTATCCTAGGCGTTCGATAAAGTATGGCACCATGGCTTACTACATAAATTAAGACTTCTCTTTCCTCAGCATCTAACTGAACTACTTGCCTCTTACCTGAGCAACCGCTACTTCGAATCAAGCAGGGGCAATCATATACTATGTTACAGTCAATAAAAACAGTTGTACCCAAAGGAAGTGTCCTGGGACCATTCTTATACATTGTGTTTACAAGCGTTATGCCTATGCCGCTAAACAGCACAATCGCCACATTTGCTGATGATACCTGCATCATTACGACTGGTAAAAATGCAGTAGAGTCGTCGAACAGAATACAGTCTTCAATCAACCTAATTGTAGAATGGACACAAAAATGGTACATTGTTCTCAACGAGTTGAAGTCTATACATATAAAATTATGTATTGGGAGTGAAGTAATTCCGTACTCCACCTCGGCGAAATATCTTGTTAAAGTGGAAGGAGCATGTACAAAAAAAGTTGCAGAACTAAAACGAAAATACAACAAAATAAATTGGTTAATCGGCAAGAAATCACCCCTAACAACCTCAAATAAAGTTTTAGTATACAATCAAACGTTAAAGCCCATCTGGACATACGGAATTCAACTATGGGGATGCACAGCACCGTTATACAACGAAATGGTGTAAAGATTCCAAAATAAAGTTCTGCGAAAAATTGTAAATGACCCGTGGTCAACAAAGCGCACTCATGTGAGCAATTTCTGTTGAATTGCAATTAGCAATCACACTGTTTCGATTGGGTTCGACGGGAGAAAGCGCAGCATATAGAAAAATAGCGACAATTTTTGGATTGGGAGATTGAAACTACATCGATAATAACAAAAATAATCTTTGGAGTATTCTTGCGTCCCTATGGTCCGACCCCGTCGAAACAGCTCGTTTCTTGGGCCTCCCGTTAGATGACGTCGACGACAACACAAGTGACCCTTACCAGCCTAACGGGGATTAGATATTCCGTTAAAAGAACAACAACATTTATGAAAATAAAGTACATCTTCAAAATAACATTTATCCCAAAAATGAATATTTAGTATAATATTGTTAATATACAGAAAAATTCTGCAAATTGGGTTGGGAATGAGCGAAGTCTTAAATTTAATAAACTTATACAAGCAGAAATCAAAATATCATTGCTCATATTAAATTTATTATTTTAATTGGTATATAAAATTTATGCCACAATTATTATATAGTAGTCCAAAAATATGAATTCCTACTTTTCCCAGAAATACATTTGTAAAAAAAAACGATCTTTATATTTTGTTTATTTTCCACATAAAAAATTTAGGGAGTTCAAGAGCTCAAAACCTGCGATACCTATTCGACGGCATTTCTAAATGTGATAAAATAAATTTTTCAACTCAAGCTCAAAGCATGCGCTACATCAGCTCGAACCTACTTACCCTACGCCTTTGCGCAAATGATTATGTTATGATAACAAATGCCCACATACAGATTTGGCAATGGCAATAGCAATAGATTTGACAGTTAGTAAGACATAGATTTTATCCTGTCGAGATGCCCCGTAAGTATATACATATGAATATTGGTCCGATGAGATTGAACGATCGAAAATAGTATCGGATACCTTTGATGCAGAGATAAAGAGATCCCCAACTCTCCTGTCACTGGAAATGTGAGAGCCGCTCACCTACCGAACTTTCACAGTTGACTGGATTGCGTAGGTTTTGAAGTTTTGCAATTGGAATAACTGGAACGGCCAGATTGAAATTATACCAAAAATATATATGAACAGAGGAATTTATTGCCGCCGTTCAAGACCGCTAATAAAAATTTAAAACAATGAAAATCAAAGAAATTGCGAAACTTAAATATATTTCATGAAACGTTTTGTAATTTGATGCATAATAGAATTAATTTTCTATTACACATGATAAAAAACTTTTATAAATTGAGAAATAACAGTCTTAATTCACCTTATTAAGTATTGAAAGATCGAAAGTCAGTTGTTTTAATGTATTATAAAATCATAAAAAAGGAATTAAGTAGTTTCGCCATATATTAAAACTCCAATATATAATAATTCACAATCGTAATAAATGTTGGGTATTTTAATGTTCAAAATTCTTATTTTGTTCGATCTGGCCATAATGGAAAATGTTATAAAAAACGCTTATTTTTAGGCGCTCTCACACTGGAATAAGTTGGGCATCCCATTATCCCTGCCAGAGATAAAGAGATGTTTAACTCCTCTCTCACTGGAAGTGAGAGAGCAATTGTTAAACGTCAAAACCTACTGAACTTTGACAGCTAATCGAGTTCAGTAGGTTTTGACGTTTATCAATTGGAAACGGGCGATGGCCAGATTGAAATCTTACCAAAAAATATGTAAACAGAGGGATTTGTTGCATCGTTCAAGACCACTTATAAAAAATGTAAAAAAATGGAAATTAAATAAATTTGTAAAATTTAAAGGTGCTTGATGAAACGTTTTGTAATTTGAAGCATCATAGTTTTATTTTCAATGGAAAATGATTAAAAACATTTAATGATTTAGAGCTTACAATCTTAAATCCTTTTATTGGGTATTGAAAAGTCAAAAGTCAGTTGTTCTAATATACTTTGAAAAGATTTAAATAGTATATCCATATCATAAATGATCACTATTTAGTAATTTTTATTCATTCTAAATGTTGGGCGTTGAGTTGATAAATGGCCAAAAATTATTATTTCGTTCAATCTGGCCATAATGGAAAATGTTATAAAAAACGCTAATTTTGAGGTGCTCTCACACTGGAATAAGTTGAACATCCCTTTATTCCTGATCCCTGCTTTGATGAGTTACCGTTTTACATTGTATATATTGATGGAACCGAGATTTAATTAGCAGAATCGCCAATTGAAGACCATACATCATACTTCTCAAGAAATCACATATATTCAATAAAAGCACAATTAGTTTGTGACTATAAACTAGTAATTCGACATGTTGTGGTTGGTCAACCTGGGAGCTGGCATGATGCTCGTATATGTCGAAATATCTCTCTCTCAACAAAATGAGCAGTGTTTTTCTTCACTGCAATGGATTGCTGGGGACTCTGCATACCGTTTATCTGGAACGTTAATAACCCCTTACAGAAACAACGCAAGACAGTTGGATAGAAATGCCCGAATTGCATTTAATTTACGGCACAGTAAATACCGGGTTAGAGTAGAGCATTGTTTTGGGCTTTTAAAAGAAAGATTTGGAAGCCTTAAGCAGCTAAGGATGCATTTGTTTACAAAAAAAAAAAACGTAAATTATGCTGCGTTTGGTTTCTTGTCTACTGTATTCTTCAAACCATTTTAATTAATAATGGTTTCACTTCGTTCGACGATGGTTCAGATCCATCAACTACTATCGAAGATTCTATTGAGCCTGATGAGCATATGTATGTAGTTTTTGGATTATAAACATTATTAGTTTAATATTTTATTAAACTCACTTAACTTATTATAACTTTACATTTTAGTTTTTGGTTTATTAAGTTCACATTTTCCACAACTTATTATAACATTAATTGTCAGGCAGCGGCTTGTCTGCCACTTCTGAATACTTCTGTACTTCTGTTTTAGTCAACTTTTGTCTACTATGCTCGACTGTATATTTCGAATATTGTTCGAGTGTAGTTCGAATTGATCATATGTTCGTATAGTTTTGGTCAGAGGTGCATTTAAAAGGCATGTCCGCTACGTGTGGACCTGTGACCCACAGGTAATACCGGGTTACCGGGTCCTATAATCGGCCGTCCTGCACCGTCATTCGCCCCGAATGAAGTGTTCCACCCCGTTTTATATTCTACTTCAGTATTTCGTAACCCTTCGTTCTCGCCCACTTTCTGAACTTCATTCCTACCGTCTATGCTTATTTCCTCTTTTTATCTTACAGATATTCCCTTTAAATTCGGTTAAAGCTAAATTGCTAGCAATTGCGTTGTCCTCTTCTTTCTTTACTTTAAACCCTTTATTGTCTTCGTTTCTACTTTGAAATACATGCCTTGTCTCTAAACTATCTTCATCACTTAAACTTTTCAGCTCTTTCCTGCCGAATACAGCGCCCTTTTCGCTAAAACAAATATTTACACTCTTCAAAATATTATTTCCCAGAATGACTTTGCATGGCAAATCATTCATCCCAGTAACATGGAAAGTTACTTCGAAATTAATCCCATCCACATCGATATTTGCTTCAAAACTACTTAGTGTATATACCTCACTGCCTTTAATGCCTCCCAGGGTCAAACGACAATCGCTAAGCTTTGAAATCCCTGCACGCTTATACATATCGTATCTCATTAAACACACGTCAGCTCCCGTATCAATTAGAGCACTAATTATCAAGTCACCCATCTTTACTGGTTTAAAAATGTGACTTTTACGACAAACAGCCAAAGCGTTGCTGCGTTTTGATTCTGTTTTAATATACACCTCGCCTCTACGATCGCATTCAAATTGACGATGACCTATCTGTCCACACTTGAAACATTTTATCTGCTTTAACTTTTCACAACCGTTGGCCAAATTAGATTCACTTCCACAATTAAAGCACTTCCTTTCGACCCTTGGTTCTGATGGCTGTTGAGAATCATGTACCCTCTCATATACTCTTAACTGCTCTTTGAGCTCTTGAATTGTTCGCGTCTGATATAAAACTGTTTTATTTAATCTCGAATCCGAGATTCCTTCAATAAAATACAAAACTAAACTCTCTTCATCTAAATTCACTGGCTTGGCAATTTCTATCAAAGTGTACAGATATTCACGAAAAGTTTCATTATTTTTCTTACGACGATTCTGCAATGTGCGATGAATATCGAGTGACGTTGGTCTCACACCGAACTCACTTCTTAACGCTGATTTTAAAGAACTAAAACTTCTTATTCCTGTCTGGCTACGCACAAACAATTTGGCCGCCCCTTTAAAAAGCTGTTTTGCAAACACAAATTCTTGTAAACTACTCCAATTTAAAATTACCGCGTTATCCTCAAACTCTTCTAACCATTTAACAATGAAATACTTCCTTCCACATCCCTCAGTGTGAACTGCGGATTGGACACTATATTGGCTTGGTGAGAGGTTGGTGCCTCTACCACTTCTATCACTGAGCGTAACTCCCTTTCACTTTCATCTTCATCCTTTGACACATGTCCGAAATGTAATAGCAACCTATCTCTTAATTCACATTTCCTACCTTGAACACTCAGTCCAATTTCTCGCAACTTATGCTTCAAAGCTACCACTGACAAACTCAAAATATCCTGCACGTCCATCGTCTTTGCCTGTTAGGCCGATTACAATTACATCTTAAAACATAACTTATTCCTTTAACAATATTGTATTAATTAAATACATATGTGCATAACTAAATACCAATTCATTTTAAGTTACAACATTTTAATGAATGAAATTTTTACTTTTAAGTACTTATTTCTACTGACTTCTTCTGATATACACACACATCAGCAAATCAAATTAACAGTCATGTTTTACACCGCATTTGTTAATGTAGCTAATTCTTATTGGAATGTACATTAACATTACATGAACAAACTTATGTGTAGCAATTTATACAAACATACATTTTTGTCATTTACATTTTTTACTTCTGTTACTTAGCTCTAATTCCATTTCTTCAATATTTCCTACATACATTATTCCTTTACTTCTCTAAATTGTTTGCTTAATTGTATTTTCTTGCTTGCCGCCGTTAGTTAAATCCAGGGATAATGGGATGCCCAACTTATTCCAGTGTGAGAGCGCCTAAAAATAAGCGTTTTTTATAACATTTTCCATTATGGCCAGATCGAACAAAATACGATTTGTGCATTTAAATTAAAACACCCAACATTTATTACGATTGCAAATTATTACATATTGGACTTTTAATAAATGGCGAAACTATTTAAATTATTTTTATGATTTTATAGCATATTAAAACAACTGACTTTTAATGTTTCAATACTTAATAAGGTGAATTAAGCCTGTTAGTTCTCAATTATTAAATGTTTTTAATCATTGGCAACTGAAAATTAATACTAATATGCATGAAATTAACAAACGTTTAATGAAATATATTTAAGTTTCGCATTTTCTTTGATTTTCACTGTTTTACATTTTTATTAGTGATCTTCAACGGCGGCAACAAATTCCTCCGTTCACATATATTTTGGTATAATTTCAATCTGGCCGTTCCAGTCATTCCAGTTGCAAAACGTCAAGACCTACCCAATCCAGTCAACTGTCAAAGTTCGGTAGGTGAGCGGCTCTCACATTTCCAGTGACAGGAGAGTTGGGGATCTCTTTATCTCTGGTTAAATCTTTGCACCCTCGCACTTCGCAGAAAGCTTCTCTCCCTCTCTCAACCTTTGGATTACTGTACTTTGTATACATACTTACTTAGCTCAACAGTCGCTTCACTTCAAAATTCTCCGAAGATCGTCCAATTGATGTGTTGCCTGATTCTCGGAATGTTGAACTTCTTGGAAACTTACATATACCGTTTGCACATCTTACATACTTATGTACACATGCTCGGAATGTTGCATATATATGTATGTACTACTCATCACTGAATTTAAATCGTTTCAACACTTTTCTGTTTTTTTGTTTTAATTTTAGGCACGGCTCACACACGCTCACATCCCGGTTGATCCTCCATTTGTAGTTTTTGGATTATAAACTGTATTATTTTAATATTTTATTAAACTCACTTAACTTATTATAACTTTACATTTTAGTTTTTGGTATATTAAGTTCACATTTTCCACAACTTATTATTAATTTAATATTTTATTGAACTCACTTAACTTATAATAACTTTACATTTTAGTTTTTGGTTTATTAAGTTCACATTTTCCACAACTTATCATAACATTAATTGTCAGGCAGCGGCTTGTCTGCCACTTCTGAATACTTCTGTACTTATGTGTTAGTCAACTATTGTCTACTAAGCTCGAATATATATTTCGAATATTGTTCGAGTGTAGTTCGAATTGATCATATGTTCGTATAGTTTTGGTCAGAGGTGCATTTAAAAGGCACGTCCGCTACGTGTCTACCTTTGACCCACAGGTTCCATTCCCACATGTATACTCAACAATGTTGGAGAAACTAAAAAAACAAGCGAAATGCGCATTAATGTTTTCTTAAATGTATTTTAATTCATTTGTCAGTACATATATTTATACATTTAGAACAAGACAAACATGAAAAAGATTCATACATTAAACTATTGTATACAATATAAATGGTTATTTTAATTTACATAAGTATTTAGTACAACACAAAAAAAATAGAAAAACATTAATAACCGTATTAAATAAGTATTCATCTCAACAGTAATTGCAACTATGTACATATGTACATATTTTAAAATACAAAGATAAATAAAGTAAGCAATGTAAGTGAACAGTTAAAAACGCGACTAACTTCTCTCTTTGCTATGATTTGTAAATCATGGGTTGTCAAAAAAGTCTTGCGGTATTTTTATTGAATCAAATCGTGTGGCACCCATACATCGAGCTCCTTAGTGACTCCAAGCTTCTTCAAATGGTTTACAACGGTTTGATGACTACTTTGCTGGTCCCTTTCGACCAATTCAGCGATTTTATCGCAATTTTCGACGACAGGCCTTCCGGCGCGTGGCGCTTCTTCGACCACCTCTACACCAGAACGAAAACGTTGAAAACATCGTTGTGCAATGGAAATGGAAACTATATCGGGTCCATAAACTGCACAAATTTTATTGGCGGCTTGAGATGCATTTTTGCCTTTATCGTAGTAGTTACAGTACCGTATTTATGCCGTATTTTCTCTTTATTTTGCTCCATGTTTGCGACGCTATAACTTACGAACGATTTAAAAGAAACGACAATCAATCAAACACGTGTTAGCGCGTGAAATGAGCTTTCCAAAAAGGTATAGCGTGACCCGATGCGACGAAAATAACTAGAACTACGCGCTTTCAGCGCCAACTAGCGAATATACCACAAGACTTTTTTGACAACCTAATATATAAACTTGTTTTAATAGTTTGTTTTCAGTTTTGATATTTTATATTGTAAAAAATTTTAATTGAAAACATAGATGTGCTCAAAACTATATATGCGCATTAGCCATTGGCAACATGAAATCCTACCAAAAAAATATGTGAACGGAGGAATTTGTTGCATCGTTCAAGATCACTTATAAAAAATGTAAAACAATGAAAATTAAATAAATTTGTAAAATTTAAAGGTTTTTGATGAATTGTTTTGTAATTTGAAGCATTATAGTATTATTTTCAATGGAAAATGATTAAAAGCACTTAATGGTTGAAAGCTAACAAGCTTAAATCCTTTTATTGGGTATTGAAAGGTCAAAATTTAGTTGTTCTAATATACTTTAAAAAGATTTAAATAGCTTCTCCATATAATAAATAACCACTATTTAGTAATAAATATTCGAACTAAATGTAGGGCGTTGGGTTGATAAATGCCCAAAAATTATTATTTTGTTCAATTTTGGCCATAATGGAAAATGTTATAAAAAACGCTTATTTTGAGGCGCTCTCACACTGGAATAAGTTAAACATGCCTTTATACCTCACATATTTTGCTCGATAAGGAAGAAAAAGGAAAGAAGGGCGTTTTTGACTGGTTCTGCTATTAAACTCAAGAAGGAATGCTCCTGTTGACATTTGCCAATCGCTTCCTTTTTTGTATGAAACCTTCCAGTGCCGCACTTTCCACCGTATTAGATCCCACGTGGAGTCCATTTTTGTGCTCTCAATGAGCTTTTTATAAAAAATTTAGCTATTGATGTATATTAAAATTAAAATTATTGTTACATAAATTGTTGAAATTAATCACTTAAATCACTTACCTCTACTTCTGGAGCTTCCTGCATCCAATCCAGTATACTCTGGATTTCTTTTTCGCTGCACTTTTTGTTTGGTTTTTCACGTTTAATTCTTTTTCTGTTTAAACATGTTTGCTCCATTTCTTTCCTTTGTTTGCTTTTGTTTTTGAAAACAGCTGATAATTTGCAAACCAGTGTTGTAAATAATACAATTGCGTTTTAGTGTTGCTTCCTTGCAAGGGTGTAGCAGGCGCATCGCTGTACATTTTTTTAGTGTAAAAGCAAAAATATGCTCGCTAATTTGCACTTGCAAATATGCAAGACCATTTGTACCAGATTCTGAATTGCCCTAATAATATTAATTAAAAAATGCACAAATATGAAAATCCTCACCACCATCACTCTGACTTCTACATGCACCCATACCTCTGTAGGTAAACCGATATCCTGCATCACATACTGCTAACAAAATAATAGAAAAAAATGTAGCAGAAAAATTTACTACCGGTTTTAGGAGGGCATCGAATTGAGATATGCTTCCCATTAATAGATCCAATACAGTTGGGCATATTCCACTGCTCCCAGTAATCTTGGGAAATTTATTTGAAACCTTCTTCATTAGGCTCAGACATTTAAACAACGCCTAACTTGGTCCAAAGGACTTCAGCTGTCTTCAGAATAATGCACCTAACGTTTCCTTCCCCAGTTGAAATGACCATGCCAACGATTGAAACGAAGTTCCTTGAGAAAAAGAATAAGACACTTAATGAAAATGTATTAGAATGAACTTACTTACTGCAATATCAAAGCTAATCGACATTTTAGATGCACAGGTTCTCTCAAAGAGTTATTTTTTAAAAAGGACGTAACAAGAGTAAGCAAAAGTCCATTAACTTGCGGCGTCATTCGCGTGTATGTATATAAAAAAATCGGTGTGTCCAAATCTCTTCATTTCTAAGAATCGTATAAAACAACAAAACTTCTTCCTCTTTTTGTTTATTTCCCTCACTAAACATGACCGAACTCTTTTTTTTTTTTTGATATTAGCAATTTTTGTTAATATGCATATTCCGTCTAAAACAAAGGTACTCGTTATGATTGTTTTTAAATATGGTAATTTTCTATTCATTTCTGTATTGCAAAACCCAAGGAAAAAAGGAAAGGAAGGAAAAAAGGAAATATAAAATCAAAACCCAAGTTGTTTATTGACACTTTTCCCTTCTGCATGTAAGTAAATTTTAGTCATTCAAAAGTCGCCTCTCCGTTCCTTGTGCATTTGATAGGCTTTTCGTTAATTTTTTGACAGTCCTTTTAGAATAAAAGGACGTAAATTAGTGTAGAGAAAGCAAGGTACAGGCTTAAATAAAGAAAACTTAGTGGCTACAGTGAAGCACGGCGTCAGTGGTGTTATGGTGTGGGGTTGTATGGTGAGTGGTGATGTAGGCTACCTACAAGATATTGATACTATTATTGATAAGGATGTATCTTAATATTTTAGAGGCAAATTGAAAGCAAAGTGTTCAATAACTTAACATCGAAAATGTGTTTCACCTTCAACAGGATAATGATCCGAAACACATAGCAGACATAATGGACGGTATGTAGTGAAATTGTGTGAAAATATCCGAGTGTTCAGATATGGGATCTTTTAAGAACGGTGAGTTTAATAGGCACTTTCGCGGCATACCACTTCGTTATGAGTTATTTTGAAAATAGAAGGCTGATCTACGACACCACCGAAAGCACCCTATCTCAAGAACAGTACCATAGGGTTCTGTGTTAGGCCCTCTCTATTGGGTGTTAAGAATTCCACAACCAAAAAACGTCAAGATAATCGCATATGCGGACCACCTTATAGTGGTAGCAGTAGCTAAACAACTTGATGACCTCCAAAATAAATGTAATGAATGCATAAATGCTCTACGCACAGTTGAAATATTTAGGGGTGATATTGGACTCCAAACTGAAATTCAAGCAGTACTTGGCAAACGTAGCAAAGAAAGCAAATACGATTTATACTGTCTTATCAAGAATGATGGCAATTCTAATCGCAAAAGCGATGAGCTCAGTTATACAATATGAAGTCCCATTATGGATACAGGCACTAAACATAAAATCGTATGCCAGACTAATAAATGCGGTGCATAGACTCACAGCATTGAGAGTAACAAGTGCTTTCCGAGTTCACGAGATTATATGAACTATTAGCGCTAATTACAGAAATCCAAAAGAGAGAAGAGAGAAAAAAGAGCATAACTATATGGCAGCAACGGTGATAAAGCTCAACTAAAAGACGGTGGACCCACAAACTTATACCTGACATCCATACGTGGATAAGCAGACAACATGGGGACCAGGATTTCCACCTGACCCAAATATTAAGCGAGCATGGGTGCTTTAGAGGCTACCTCTACAAATTTCAAAATGACGTCAGTCCGTATTGTTCGATGTGTACGCAATCAATAGAAGACCCTGAACACGTGTTGGAAAAGTGGAAAAGTTAGAAACAGCACTAGGTGTTAGTTGAACGGTGGAAAGTTTGACTGCACTTATGTGTCCGTCCTCTGAGAAGTGGGAAGCTGTTCGTGAAGCAGCAACTTCCATCACGACAGTATTAAGATAGCTACAGCAGAATGGGCGTCAGTCCGTCCGTGCTATAGAAGAGACGTAAACGACGTCTCTTGTCACTCCCATGAAGTAATACCTTATCTGGTGGTTCCGTGGAAGAGTCTTGAGTTGGGAGTACTCCGTACTCCGGCTTTCGATGTTTCCTCCTACTATTGAACGCTCTAAAGTTTCTTTGCAAGTGTCGTCTTTTCTAAAGCCCTCCACCACATAAAGGTTCCATAGAACATAATGGGATTGACTATAGTGTCATAGAGCCAGAGGATAAGTTTCGTATGCAGGCTGTGCCGTAGGTATTTTACGGTATCCGTGAGTAATCAAAACGGCTTTGTGTTTTATTTAAACATCCAATCCACTGGCTTAACTGGCGCAGTTTCTTAATAAATATAACAAAAAGTATCTATCATTATTATCTACAAGTATATTCAACTTAAAATTGTGAATAAAAATATATGTGTTCAATACCGCAAAAGATAAGCTCTATAGCAGAAAAAATCATAAATTAACATGGAAGCACACAAAATAGAGCAAGCATCCACACCAGTAGCGGCAATAAAAGCATCAGCATCCTTCGAACTAAATACAGCTTCAACAGCTGTAACACGTCAATTACCACGTAACAGTTCAACCTATCAATTACCACCGTCGGAACCATTAAAAGAGGCAACACAAATACAGGAGTTCCGAGGATATGGCACATACAACATCACATCATTTATTAATACGGTGGAACTTTTCATCAATTTGTTTTCTGGCACCAACATGGCGGAGTTCTTCCACAAACGGCACGCTCTGAAAAATTCAAGGAGAAGCAGGTAACACTATTGGATCCCTCGAAAATCCAAGTTGAAATGAAATAAAAGAAGAGATATTGAGGAATTCTAGTGTTCGATAGTCCTATCATCAACTTTATCACAAGGCGCTGAACGTCAGATATTATAATGTAAGTCAATCATTTCTATACCTTAAGAATATTCTAGATTAGACGCTGTAAAACCAAACGAGTTTTTTCCCGCAATAAACGAGGCAATAATTTTAAAAACTTTTGTTAATAACATGCCAGTACATAAAGCTAGAATAATATATAGCAGAAACATAGGAAACCTTAGAGAAGCATATTAAGTATTGTCTGGAGGAGTGTGGTCTGATACACAATAGAATTAGAACAAATTACAACTCACAACCAAACAATGGCAATTATTTTAACCCAGTTCGCAATTATGTAGATAACATTAATGTAGCACATAATCAAGGTAGGCAAACAAATTACACATATAATCCGTAAGCACAACACAACTTTTCAAGAAACTCATGACCACATAGAAATCAAATATACCCAAGTATAAACCAAAATAATATAACATCAATGTCAGTCGACCATCTTCAAGAAAATAATACTGATTCAGAAGAAAATGGTGAGGAAAAATTTCAATTAACCAAAGAGAGCAACATTTACCGGTAGAATTAATAATAGGAAAAAATATAATTAAATGTTTAATAGATACCGGTTCTACGACAACTTTAATTGACGAACAAGCACTAAAAGAATATAAAAAGGACTAAATAAAACCTAACATATACAGTACACTATCATGAAAAACAAAAGTTGATTTTGTAATTATAACAGAAGTACCTCAGGATTTCAATGACCTCAATGAATGGTTTGGAAGGTAATTTCATTTAGGAATAAAAATTTTAATGAACTGATCGGTCAAAATATATTAAAAGCACTGAACTCAAAGATTCACCTTCAAGAAGATTTCCTTGAAATTACCAACATCAAAATAAAATTTATATATACGGAAATCCCTACATTAGAATCATCAACCTTAAATTTGGAAAACATACCAAGGCTCTATAGAGATTATATGAATGAGGAAGAAAAAATAGGAAGAAAAGAAAATATAGATTTATTTTCACGATAATATTCTGAAATGTTTTATCGGGAAGGAGAAAAGTTAACCCACCCACACACAAACCACCAAAAACAAATAAACCTGTATATTCTAAAATATACAGGTACACAAATGTATACGAAGAGGAAATTAAAAGCAGGTGAATAAAATGTTCTAACTCTCCCCCTCTAACTTTAAACTTTGGATAGTCCCAAAAAAATCAGATAATTCAGGGAAACAAAAATGGCAAAAAAAACAGAACAAAGGGCTTTTTCGGCAAAATCAATTTATTTTGGAACGAAGTTCCTTACGGCAGGCTTGGAGAAGATAGGGATTTTGCTGCGGGACCTAACTGAAAACAAAGTGATAGTAAAACTGTAAGAAAAAACCCGTAAGAAATAACCCGTAAGAAAAAGACTGTAAGATCGCTAGTTATAGCCTACCTTTAGGTTTTGCAAAATAATTAGGCATGAAAATCTGTAACATTATTGTGTATGCAAATTAGTTTTGGGTGAGAATTGTGTTTGCCCTAAGTACGTTTATGGGGAGTTGAATTGTTGCATATTTTTTGGCGCAGGTTGGTTAATGGTTTGAGTTTTCTTGGAACGAAGTTCCTTACGACAGGCTTGGAGAAGATAGGAATTATGCTGCGGGACCTAACTGGAAAAAAGTGATAGTGAAACCGTAAGAAAAAAACCGTAAGAATCGAAAAACCGAATAATTAAGCATGAAAATCTGTACCGTAATTGTGTATGCAAATTAGTTTTGGGCGAGAATTGTGCTTGCACTAAGTACGTTTATGGGGAGTTGAATGGTTGCATATTTTTTGCGCAGGTTGGTTAATGGTTTGAGTTTTTGTTATAATGTTCAAAATGTAGTATTTAACTTCTATTTTAGCGAAGAATTATTGGAACGAAGTTCCTTACGGCAGACTTGGAGAACATAGGGATTATGCTGCGGGACCTAACTGAAAAAAGTGAGAATAAACCCGTAAGAAAAAAGTATTAATTGCATAGTTTTAGGCGGGCTCTAACTAAGTGTTCGCTCCCCTGCACATTTGTTCGCCATTGAAAAAGTTTACGTTGCGCTTCTGTCAATAAGCTTTAGAGCTTTGAATGAGTCATTGTGTTGTCATATTCCTCAATTCGTTTTCCTTAAAAAGTATAATTAATTGAAAACAATACATATTAGAACGAAGTTTCTTACGGCAGGCTTGGAGGAGATAGGGATTTTGTTGCGGGACCTAACTGGAAAAAGTGATAGTAATACCATAAGAAAAAGACCGTAGGCTCTTCGAGCTCTTTGTTTGAGACCCAGGATCTTACGCCCCTGTCACAAAGACTCCAGAAAGCGTTTTGTTTCCGGTATAGAAAAATTAATGAAATGATGACGCTTTCCTCTTTATCTCATCTTTATCGACTTCTAAGAGGCGTTCAATACACTTCATAATCTGGAATGCATTCGATAATAGAGTGGTCCTCTCAAAATTAATTGATTTAATAAGACGGTCTACTCTGATGTGGGTTAACGTACTTTGTAAGAAAAAGAGCTCATTTATTGTACAAAACCACCTATACGATGGTAGAGAGTCTTCTTTATAGACAGTTTTGTTCACCTAACGGTTATACGTATCACCTAAAACTAAGCGAGATATACATATATAGGGTTATATACTATATATGTATATAAACGATCTCGACGAAGAGAAAAATTGAATTTCGGTTGAATGTCTGTCTGTCCGAACACAAATCGCAACTAACCGAAAATATATGTATAAGAATCCATAACTAAGCGCTCAATTAAGATATGAAGATGTAAGCACAAGGAATGGCAGTAGCTAAGGGCACATGTGGGCACAACCTTTTGAAAAAGTGGGCGTAGCCCCGCCGTCTAATAATGTACATAGCTCTTAAACCACTTAAGCTACAACAATCAAATTTGCTGAGTATAAATCTTATAAGAACTTCTACCGACCAAAAGTGAATGAAATCGGCGGGTAATCCCGCTCATTTCTACTAAAAGCTTGATAAATTAATAACTAAATACGCCAGAGACCCCCAGGATGGTATGAGAAAGCTTTATGGGAGCCGGTTTGAAAAGAGTTGTGTTGAGTGTGGCACCGCCAACACGTACGTGGCTTTCTTCTTACATTTTTATGTAACGTTGTGAAAATGGACGAAATCGGACAACAACCATGCCTACTTCCCTTATAGCACGTTTCAGTTTCCAGTACACAAATAAAGTAGCTATGAATATATCTGGATACAACTTTGCACAATTAAAATTTTTAGCGTATGCCACCTTATGACCAAGAATTGTTTAAATCCAATCAAAACTGTTCAAGCCCCCAGGAAACCGTATATTTAGACCTCGGTACCTATTTTTTTATGTATTCTTGAAATATTAAAATAAAAAAAAAATTTATATTAAAAATATTAATTTATATTTTTTACTTGAAATTTCTGAATCTAGACTTAAATACTCCCTTAACATCGTATTGGATATCGTAATGGATAAGGCTACACGCGGATCGGTTGGAATGAGCTGGGGTCAAAGTTTCGAAGTTTCGAAGACCTTTGTAGAGAATTCGGAAATGTGAAATTCTTTTAGTTACTTGGGTAAGTTATCGGCATGCACATTTGGTTTTACCAAACTTGACTATTATTTTGTTATTTTAGTTAATAATTTGAATTACAATTTTTTTTTGTATTTTACGTAAATCATTATTTCTTAAAATCCTAAAATTTCTTAATACTTATGCGTACTTAAATAAGAACGAATCAGCAAAATTATTTAGCAAATTGTATCGATTCTACACAATCCGAAGGAACTTCGTTGCTACCTGGTGTCCCACGACACCACATTTCTTTTGTTCAAAATAGTCTCCTTTTGCTTCAATACAACTTCTTGCATGGTTAAAAAGCATGTTGAACGAGTGTTTTAGCTGGTTGGCCGGTATGGCCGCCAGTATGCCGGTGAAAGCCTTTTGAATGGCCTCTACGTCTGCATAACGCTTTCCTTTCATGGGCAAATGTATTTTAACGAAAAGGAAGACGTCGTACGGTGTCATATCAGGTGAGTGGTTAATGGTTAAAATGTGATTTTTGGTCAAATAATCGGTCACAAGCGTCGAATTGAATGTTGGTTTCTGAGCAATTTTTGGTCGTCAGTCATTTTGTGCGAAACAAACCGTGCATACATCTTTCGTAAGCCCAAATATTTAATCAAAATGCGATAAATCGATGTTTCGGAGATGTTCAATTCCATTTTCTTTAGTTTCAATAATAATTTCGGCTTATTTTTAATGAATTCACGTACAGTTTCGATGGAATTTCCGGTGATCACGGATTTTGATTGGCCCACATGTTGATCATCGTTTGTGTCCTTACGACCAGTTTGAAAACGTTGAAACCACTCATGCACTCACTATAAACTTGTTTCATCAATTGAAACATTTCGGTAAAAACTCATTTTCACACCGACAACACAAACATACTGATACTTTAAACGATGAAATGTCATGAAATTCTCACTGGACAATCGATAAAGCTATCAGATTCTAACGCCACCAGGGGGAAAAAGTCCTGTTTACTTTGGATCACACCGTGTAGTTATGGATTAAAGCAAGATGAACGAAATCACAGTCGATGATAAATTTCCTATATATATATATAAATATATATTAAGCAAATTAGGAAAAATTAACTAATTTTAGACAATTGACTTAGCAAAGGGATTTCACCAAGTTCTGATAGACGAAAACGATCAAAAGAAGACCGATTTGGTTTGAAGAATTCTCCTTCCACCATATATCAAAAGATATGTGTTATATATCTCAATGATATACTCATTTTTAGCACTTCCATAGAAGAGTATATGAACAGCATAAACCAAATTTTTAACAAATTAAGGGAGTTAAACCGTACAATCCAAATAGACAAATGCAACTTTTTGAAGTTAAACTTCTTATACGACTTCGGAAAAGGTTGCGATAATTGTTTAACGCTTCCGTGGAGAGGGAAAGTGATGGGCGATGTTGTGACTTTTAAGGAACATTGATGCTTGTAACTGTGACTTTGTAGTAGCAGTGATTTTAAATTGTGACTGTAAAGTAGAACAAAATTGTTTCCTTTCTTCATTTAAGTACAATGTACATATTTATTAGAATAAACAGAAAGTAAAATAATAAATTCATTTTTAGAAAATCATCAAACATAAAATATATACATAAGAGATGAAATGATAAAACTAAATAGTGCTAAAAATAATTACATTAAATGGAAAAGAAAGCCAAAATATTATGTTTATAAATATTTTCCATTTGTATTTAAAAAGAACAATAATTCAGTATTCCTTTCGCTTCATCTTGGCCGACGATCGCTTACAATTTGCCCAGCTTTGGAAAAAATTTTCTCGCAAAGAACGAAGGAGGCTAAAACAATTAAAAAATATTTTGTTGCTAATTCTGCCATTTTAGGGTATCTGTATTTATTTTCAACCCACCAATGAAATGGGTCGCAACTACGGGAAACCAGCCCACCTTCCAAATAGGACTGAATTTCAATAATGGCTTTTGCTTCTATGTGGTTTATGTTCATTTGCGTATTTATCGAAAGAACTCCATATTGATACTGATTTTTGTACATTTTCTTCTGCTCTTTTTTAAGTCATAATAAATATAATCTCTGATGTTTTTTTTTTCAATATAAGGATAATCAATAGAAACTAATTAAAGCAAACGAAAACATACTTTTAAAAATATTTCGTTATTTAAATTGATTCAATTTTATGATTAAAAGTTTTATAATTGGCTTTACTATTGCATTAAGGTTTCTGTAATCAATTTAATTTGTACATAAGTATTACCCGTATAAAGCTAAATTAACTTATTTTATACGGCAATCAATATTTATTTATGTAAAGTTGAAGAGAATTCATAGCTTTAAAGAACATGAATTCATCACAGACGCAATTTCCTATGTTACACTGTGAATGCTATTTTGTCACAGTCGCAATTTTTATGTTCCACTGTGAATGCTACTTTGTCACAGTCGCAATTTTTCATGTGATAGTGTGACTGCTACTTTGTTGAAGTTTCTCATGTCACTGCTACTTTAGGAAACTTGTCTCAGCTGTGACTAGTGATTTTTAAGTAGCAGTGACAAAATAATAGGTACTGCAATATTTGCCATCTCTAGAGGGAATGGCGTTGAACAATTAACGCGAGAGTGAGAGAGAATGAGAGTAAAGCAGAGTACTTAAAGCACTTGCCATGCTTATGCTTTCGAGCAATTATTGCTTTTTAAGAACAATGTTTCAATTTTTGGTTGCGTACATATTCACATGTATACGCATAAGTATGTGTGTATTCTTGTGCATTATTTGTTTTTCTTTCATTTTTGTTTCATTTCTGAGAATTCTCAACTATTTTGTGGGGCTTTTGGTTGAAATACTCCGCGTTGGCCGTTAAAAAGTTAAGACTATACTTCACAGGATCATTTCTGTAGTCAGTCTTCATTTACTTTCTTTGGAAATCAAAGTATTATCACCCGCGATGAGGAGGTATATCGTTCTATCTGACAGCGTGAGGTTTATGAACTTCATTTCTAATTTTGCTTTGTGGCGTATTTGAAATGATGTTTCTTCTATGATCGCTCGGTTACAACGGATAAAACGACTTCTGAGTGGTGATTTTAATGAATAAATTCCAAGGTTTTATACAAATCATTATATATAATAATGCAGTCAATAAATACAGTATATACGTATATATAATAAGTACAGTACGTATATGTATGTTTGTATGCTTGTGCATTATTTTTCTTAAGTTTCTCTTTCACTTTTGCGAATTCTCAACTATTTTGTGTGATTTTCGGTTGAAATACTCTGCGTTGAACGTTGACGAAATAATAAAATTACGTCAAAATCCAATTATCACCTTAGAAAAAGAACTATTCGAGTTTCTTAGCACAAGAAAATGTTTATCAATAATATCATTCAATTGATGATTTCTCTGACAGAGTGTTTAAACAGTCAAACATCTTGATGTTATCAGAAACATTTATGAACGACAATGAGCCTCCTGTATCCGTACTAAATTTTGATTTCGTTGTAAAATTTCAACGCAATGAAGCAAATGTCATATTCTCACTCTTCAAGAATTGGCGATTTTTGTGCGGTAGAATGCAAAATGAACCCTAGCGATAATCATAATAGTAAAAAATTGAATTTAATTGCCATTTATATATCACCAAATTCATCGATGAGAGATATAAAATTGTTAATCGGTAAAGCTTTATTATCGTTGTCAACTGCAGGTTCGCAAGCTTTTGCAGATATTATCGGAGAACCAGTAGAGTATAGCGAACAACCGGTACTCCTTGCGGGAGATTTCAATGTAAATTTCTCATTGCCAGAAGCTGAACCATTACTGGAATTCCTCAGAGGGAAATTTTCATAGAAATGATCAATGGAAGAAATGATCTATTGATGCGGTATTCGCGAGAAATATAGATAAAATAGGTGTAAGACATTTCATATTGAATTTTAGTTATCATAATCCAATTGTAAATATTATAGATATCAATCCGTCAGAACCCAGAAATGATAATTGAATTAGACTTTGCTTTATAAAATGTGCATAATAAATTTATAAAATGTGAATTTAAGAAAGGGTTGGTCACTCCACCATATTTTTATCATTTCCCTCTCGCTAGTTTTCTTTCATACAAAATGATATACATTTCTTGAAATATCACTAAAAAGTTTAACTTCTTCTGCGCGTAGGGACTCCACGCACCAGTTTTTTTTGCAAAGAAAGTCAATATATTGGTCATAGAAGGAATTAAACCTAATGCAACGAAAGTTGAAGCTATTCAAAAACTAAACCTTCCTCATACGCAAATACAAATAAAATCATCATTAGGTATAACCGGCTATTATAGGAAATTCATAAAGGATTATGCCAAAATAGCCCACGTACTTATAAAATTCCTAAAGCAAAACACAACAATAAAAGATACACATTACATAGATACGTTCGACAAATGGAAAAAAATGCTTATGCAATTTTGAAATACCCAGATTAGTAAACAAACTTTCAAATTAACAGCAGATGCTCGTGATAGTGCAATAGGAGCGATCCTTTCCCAGGAAAACCATTTCTTTGCTTATACTGTGTTCGGATCGACAATAAAAACATGTTTTCGTGGGAAAAACTGGTTTTTGCCCTAAAACTTCTGTTTTCGTCTATGTAAAATCTATCAAACAAAAACCCTTTGAAAACCAGTTTTCGCTGACAACTACTTGAAAACTTACATTCCACTCATTATAATCGGTGCCTGCTCTAGTTTAATCGATTTTTTGGAAGACGTATTGTGCCGGCCCCAAATTATCACTTGAAACAAATACAGCTGTCACTTGCTATTGGGGGGGATTCCTTGCTCTTGCAACAACTTGCACGGTGCACGAATTGCAGAATTTTCCTCTTGGAGCCACGACACAAGAAGAAACAAACGCAGAAAATTATTTGCAATGGCTGTAAAATATGTCAGACCAAAACCTATGTTTACTTTCGTGCCGCCACATATCACTAGATTCTGCGATTTGTGCTCTCTTGGCCTTGCATATTTCGGTATAGGATTTTTGCATTTTGTGTCATCGTACAATCTTGAAAGAGCAACAGAATCCCTCTATTAATATTGAAAAATGGAAAAGCAAACATACAAAAAAATTTGTGGAGTGATAGGGGAGAAGCCCTACTCCTTGAATTGTGGCAAAATAAAATTAGTGCTCTTCGTCAATATTAAGACATCCAAAACTTACCGTTCTCGTTGCTCAAATTGTAAATAAACAATTAAATTTGTCAGTTGTAAGTGAAAACTCATCGAAAACACACATTGTCGGACCGAATGGCTTAGATTCCACAACCGACTAATGTGTTTTCAAGATGTTTTCAATGTCGGTCCGAACATAGTATTAGGCAAGTAAAACTTGGAAAGACCATGAAAAACATTATGCTGCAATCGAAAATGATATGATAATGCTATCGTCTGGTCAGTCAACTTTTGACCATATTTATATGGCATTTGAACTCCGAACAGACCATCAGCCACTTGTTTGGTTGCACACAAAAACAAAAGGAAAAGACATTAACTCAAGTTGGCTCCAAAAACTTGGTGAATCTTCTTCTTCTTTACTGGCGTAGGCACCGCTTACGCGATTATAGCCGAGTCAACAACAGCGCGCCACTCGTTTCTTCTCTTCGCTACGTGGCGCCAATTGGATATTCCAAGCGAAGCCAGGTCCTTCTCCACTTGGTCCTTCCAACGGAGTGGAGGTCTTCCTCTATCTCTGCTTCTCGCGGCGGGTACTGCGTCGAATACTTGCAGAGCTGGAGTGTTTTCATCCATCCGGACAACATGACCTAGCCAGCGTAGCCGCTGTCTCTTAATTTGCTGAACTATGTCAATGTCGTCGTATATCTCGGACAGCTCATCATTCCATCAAATGCGATATTCGCCGTGGCCAATGCGCAGAACCTTTCTCCCGAAAACTCTTAAGGTCGACTCATCGGTTGTTGTTCCAAGCCTCTTCACCGTATAGCAGGACGGGAATTATGAGCGACTTATAGAGTTTGGTTTTTGTTCGTCGAGAGAGGACTTTACTTTTCAATTGCCTACGCAGTCCGAAGTAGCACCTGTTGGCAAGAGTAATCCTGCGTTAGATTTCCAGGCTGACATTGTTGGTGGTGTTTACGCTGGTTCTAAGATAGACGAAATTATCTACAACTTTAAAGTTATGACTGTCAACAGTGACGTCCCCCTGCGGGGAAGGGGATAAGAATATTCCCGCGGTAAGGAATGCCTGTCATAAAAGGCGACTAAAATCCCATTATTCCCTGCGTGGTTGGGAAAAGAATATCCACGTGGTAAGGCATGCCTGTCGTAAGAGGCGACTAAAATCCAAATGCACTATGTCTGACATTCGTATGTCTCGGTAATTAGAATGTCAGCATAGTTAGAGATGTCGGAAAAGTGCTATATTGAAATGATATCATATGCTTTAAATGGGTTTGCAGTTATATAACAAACACAAATAAGAATAATATGACACATAACACATCATACAGCCGGGTCCTTAGGAATTCCTAGGAGTTCTTGGGGTCCCCGTCTGGCAGTAGGTCACAGGAAATACTTGTGATCTACAGGTCACACCAAAGACTAAAACATGGTACCACGGGGAGCAGTTTGCCCTTGGAGGTAACTCCAATCTGCTCATTGGGTCTTGGCCCTTTGGGGAGATTCGTGGTGGCTGTGGTTGCAACCTAAATGCAGGAAGGGCTTTTGTCCAATGTGGAGTCGCACTGCGGCCGGGTGCCGGACCCAGAGTACGGCAGAGGTTTTAGATGGGCCTCGAACCCGACCAAGGTGGCTAGGGTGTTTCCTTTGGTTTTCACCCGAACCAATTGGTACCAGAGCATAAGTGACGGGGCGGCACTCATGCTTTGGTACTCTCATGGTATAGTGTTGTGCATGCACATATGCCTTGGGGCGTTGATCGGCGCATTATACCGATCTACGTGTTTCTAGAAAACACCGTGGGATTAAGCCTTCGCAGGCAGATACTCACGTAAACCACATTGGATTCTGTCAACAGTGACGTGGGAGCCAAGTCGCGAGTGCGACGACTGTTTGTTTGATGATAAGAGATATTTCGTCTTGCCCTCGTTCACTGCCAGACCCATTTGCGTTGCTTCCTTGTTAAGTCTGGAGAAAGCAGAACTAACGGCGCGGGTGTTGAGGCCGATGTTATCAATATCATCGGCATACGCTAGTAACTGTACACTCTTATAAAAGATTGTACCTACTCGATTCAGTTCTGCAACTCGAATAATTTTCTCCAGCAGCAGATTGAAAAAGTCACACGATAGGGAGTCGCCTTGTCTGAAACCTCGTTTGGTATCGAACGGCTCGGAGAGGTCCATCCCTATCCTGACGGAGCTTTGAGTGTTGCTCAGCGTCAGTTTACACAGCCGTATTAGTTTTGCGGGGACACCAAATTCAGACATCGCGGCATAGAGGCAGCTCCTTTTCGTGCTGTGTGTCGATTCTTCTTTCACGGGTCTTTTCCAATATTTGGCGCATGGTAAATATCTGGTCGGTTGTTGATTTGGCATGTCTAAAGCCACACTGATAAGGTCAATTAGTGAATACAACAAACATATTAAGTACATCAAGGATAAGGAAAATAAAGTACCCCGATTTTATGAGCCTCATAAACAGTAAATCAGGCAACATATTAAATATCGGAAACTTTGAAGCAGAAACAATATCAATCAGAATTTTACATCACTCAATACAGTAGTCTACAGATTTTCAACCCAAATTATAATTACAAATAACAAAATGGAAGGTACAAAATAACGATTGGTAAAATCTAAATATATATACATAAATTCAAATTTCATTGAGACAAACTATATGGCCGACTTGTTTAGTCAGCATATAAAGTCCAAAACGAGTAGGAATATGTACAGAAACTCCCGATAATTTTTACAAGCGGGTCTAACTGAAGTCAGTAGAGTTATTTAGTGCTGAAGTAAAGTTTTATAAATGCAGAGAAAAAACGCAAAAAAAGTTAACAGCGACGGTGAATTGTTTAAACAAATTACTAAATATCTAATGAACGAAACAGGATATGCAGGAATAACAGAAAACTACGAAGGTATCAAATCAAAACTTTACTTTAAAAATTTCAAATTTTCATACAAAAATATATAAATAATTGTTTTGTCTGCAGCGGATCAAAATACAGTAGGAACCCTTTTAAGCAAAATTTAATATCACAGACATTCGACACCATTACCGGCAATGAGTTCAATTCAATAAATGTCAAAGGTTTCTTAAAGACAGCAAATCCGAACAACCATACGGGAAATGCGGACGTAGAAAGGCTGCTCAGCAAACTACCCTAATGGCTTCCTCAATCACACGATAGAGTGCAGGGCAGTATGTACTGACTCGCTTTCATGATAAGCATGTTGCACTTCTGATAGATATTCCCTCGGAATGCGCCTCCTTATGTACTAGTCCATTAGTCTCTCCAGAGTTTAAGTAATAAGTGTATTGAATAGTGCAAAATTAACTTATTTAATATTTGACTCTTGTTCACTTCTTTTTGTTTATTGAATAACAAAAGGAATGCATTCTAAAGAATAATCAGTGCTTACCTCATGCACTTATTTTACAAAAGACCTATAAGAAATAAAGAACACAAATAATACCCCAATGGTAGGAAATAAATAACACATTCTTAGTTTTTCGCGTAGAACTCGTTTCGGCATTGGCGGTCTTCGGCAGCGTTTCAAAAAAATAACACAGGTCGGACCAACGACACGATTCCAATTACTTTGGCGGTCGGGAACTGAAAACGAATTTCGATATAAATAGGGCAGTTTCTCCAGGGTGGAATATGCAAAAATAATGTTGCTAAAACTTATATTTTCTAAAATATTCCCCAATTAAAAATCCAAAAATATTACTCAATGTTTAACTAAATTTTTTCACACTTGTCACTTTGTTTATTGAAATATACACTTGAAAGATTGAAATAAGTTCACATTTCACTTTTATTTTATTATTTTTTATCTAAATTTATAAATTTAAAAATCACTTAGCACACTCAGGGCTGAAAAGGTTCGAATGTTTACAATTGTTAGGAAAGCCAGATTTGCCACATCTTAAAAACCATATATGAAGGATTTTTCAACGACAGAGAGATCTTTGCTTGTACTTTCGCGTGATTCTTTTTTCTTTATTAACATGATGAGGACGAGGTGACTCATCGGTGGATCCCGCTGGTTCTGATTCAGAACTATTTTATTTTAAATGAAATAAAACTATTTGGTATCAAAATAAATTTTTAAATATATTTGAAAGCTCAGATGGTAATTTCGTTGCTATATTCTCAGCTACATATATTTACCGTAAATCATAAAATGAGGAATTTTCTTGCTTCGTTTTCCGCGCGCACTCTGACATTTTCCTTACCTATTTACCGTTCTGGCAGCTGCCAGATTAGTCAGATTAGACTGACTACTAAAAGCTGCGCCGTTCTCAGAGTGTAAAATATTAATATCATCTTTATTAAAAATAACCCTGGTCGAACTAATACCCCGAGTGACTGAAGTACTTTTATGTTGTACTCCTTTATGCCTTGGCGGCTTTCGGCCGCGCACTGAAAAAATAATCCTGGTCGAGCCAATACCCGTTGAAACTCGTTACTTTCGCGTAATACTCCGTTGTGTACTGGCGGCATTCGTTCGCCCCTTTAAAAATTACTCTGGTCGAACAAATACCCGGTGTGACTATTTAAAAACTCCAATTCGGGCGAATATTCCTGCAAATTCTGTCAAAAGTGTACAAGATGTAGGGCGAAAATACATTTTTTAATTGGCTTTTAATAAGATGTCTTTTAAATTTACTGTCAATTTCCTCAAAACCCGTATTGTGAGAATTTCGGAATTTCAGAATTTGCGTGGCTTCCAGTTCCTAAGTTTTATATACTTAATATCGAAGATATTTTGTAAAAATTCACTTTTATTCGAACCACCTCATGAAACTTGTAGGTAGGTAGATAAAGGGGGGCGGCAGAACATCCTCGGCCCCGGGCGCCCGAAGGTGTGGCTACACCACTGGCCGGCGATCAGGAATCCTACAAGTTCCCAAATGGAGTGTTCGTGTAGGAATGTGAGTATGGTTTTGTTTGCTCTAACCGATTTAATCAGTTTTTCAGCATTTAGCGATGAAAATATAATATATGTACATATATTTTATGAACAACTCTTTACATAAAGTTCTAAACTAAGTTTTTACATTAATAGGCTTCTTCAAGAAATTATTTTTGTTTTTTTTTTTTTGAATTTGCAATATCTTTATAGAATAAATACAGAAAATATATTTCTTTCGTAAAAAGCAGTTTAAATTAGCTTACGCAACTATTTCGCCTTGCTCAATAGCAATACTGGCAAGATATTTGAACATTGTCGGGATTTTGATGGGTCGGCATCTTGAGCTTGGGTATTTGAAGTTTATCCCCATACGTTTTAAAATAATTAAATAAAAACAAACAAATTGTCTTGCAAAAATATAAATTTGGCTGTGAATAAGCATACTTTGGACCCCACTATTTGGCATGGTTGCTTATATGCACCTAACATTCTTCTGTGGTAAACATTTTTTAATTTGCCACAGTTAAAAAGAGGCATACATTAAAATTTTAGATTTTCATGCATTTGCTCATATTGTTCTCTTCTTTAAGGTCGAATTCTAGTCTAGAAATCAAATTTTGGGCAGTTTTTTGAATTTTATTTAAAAAAAAAACGAAAAAATATTTTTACTATCCAATTTTTTATGGTGTTTTTATTAATATCTTAAGGATACAAAAAAAAATTTAACAAAAAAATATTAAAAATAAAAATAATTAGAGGGGGGAGAGACAGGTGTAAAAAAAATGGCGCATCCTGGTGACATTGATCCTGACTCTCCTGGTGGTCTGAAAAAAAAATCAAAAAAATTCTTAATCAGTAAGGATGCTACCCTACCTCAGAGAACACGAAATTTTTTTTGGAAAAATGGCGACTGCCTGAAAATAATTTTTTAAAATTTTAAAAATAAAAATTTTGACACTATGCTGGTAGGAACGATAAAGGATTATATAAAGAAGGTTCACACAAATTTCAAGTAAATCGGCTGCATAGAACTTGAGATAATGCCGGTGCCGTGTGGAAAAAAGTAGTTTCGAGAAAAACGCGTTTAAAAAATTCGATACGGCCGAACCGGGCTAGGTACTGCGACACTAAGGTAACTGTAGCTTTTAAAATAAATTTAATTTTTAAATATCCCTTGGAGGACATGTTCTTAATGGTCTAAACTTTAAATATATGAAAAAAAGCTCGAATTTTTCAAAATTCTAGAGTAGAATACCCCCTTAAGAATATATATTAAAATAAAAGTATTTTCTGTTGAAAATATATTAAAGTTTTATATACAACCATTATTTTTGGAACAACTTTTCCATTAATTTTATGCAACAAGAACAATGCAACCATTTTCCGGTTAAAAGTCGGCCATCTTGGATTCCGATAGAAACTCAACCCCGGACTCCCCTTGACGTTTCTACAGTGCCACCTCTCACATTTGTCTTTGTTTACATAACTTCAGCTGATACTTTTTCTACTCCTCCTTTACGATGACTTAGCCAACATAATTATGTATGTTGGCTTGTCATACACTATTATAGCTTATATCTTGAACTAGTGGCTTTGCCAGTTCACCTTTTTTTCCATTTACAATAGCTAAGTTTTTTTTAAATAAAAAGTAGTTGGCCATGGCGAGAAACCTCATTGCATTGCCATGTTCGCATTTTATTAGAAAAATGTATTAAAAATTAATACTACATTTCTTCAGAGCTACCTACTAGACCCACAAGAAAATTTACCGCAGAAAACAGTACGACGCTAATAGTATGTTTACATATAAACTTAATCTCGTTATAAGCTTGTTCAATAATCTACCCGTTTACATAGTCAAATGAGATTATCAACTGTCAAATATGTTGTATTTGTATTCTTCTTGGTGAATTGTAAAATTTCGTGAATCAATATTTTTACTCGTGAACTAAAAAAGTAAAAATAATAAAAATTTAAGATATGGAAAAAAAACAAAAGAACGCGATTGTATACTTGATTATGCAGATTGCTGCCTGTAATAAGAAGTTGTCGGAAATACGGAAAAGACGGCAACTTAGAATGGAAAAAATATTAACTGAGATAAAAATGCAAAATTCCTTATTGCTTTTTGTAATAAATAACAATAGGCCAAAACGTTTGTGGAAACACGTAAGCAATTACATCATTTTATAAAATTTCCACTTGACGATATTTTGTAGGAAAGGCACGGTAATTTTTGGGAGCTCGACGTTGCTTTCAATAGTGACCAATTCTTAAAGGAGAGCTTCAGAATGAGTCGGGAATCATTCAAAATTTTATGTAATGAGCTAACAAACATTGGCAAACGTGATACTACATACAGGCAATGTATTCCATTAGAAAAAAAGAATAGCTATCGCTTTGTATACCCTTGGTTCTTCTGCTGAGTACAGAATAGTTGGAAGACTATTCGGGGTTTCCAAAGCGTCAGTATGTTTTATCCTTAAAGACTTTTGCAGAGCGGTGTGGGACATACTATCACCTAAATATTTAGCCAGCTCATTTCTTACGCAAGAAAAAATTACGGAGAGCGTTGAAGGATTTAGAAAAATTGGATTTCCCCAATGTCTAGGCGCAATAGGTAAGTTTATGAATTTGAAATACATATTTTACCCATAACATGCAAATACAATTTATTTCAGATGGATGTCATATTGAGATTAGGCCCTCCGCATCTGATGCTGTTGACTATTTCAACTACAAAGGTTGGTACTCATTGGTTTTACTAGCCCTCGTAGACTACAGGTAAGTTAACAAAATACATGTTTTGGAAAATACTTAAAACATTTTTTTTTAGATATAGGTTTATGTACATTAATGTTGTAGCACCTGGTCGTTGTAATGATTCCCAAATATTTGAAAAATCCGACTTGAAAAGAATTTTGCAAAACCCTTTGCTTAAAGAGAATGCGAAAATACTTTGTGACACTAATGTTCCAATTGTAGTTCTTGGAGACTCGGCGTTTCGCTTTACTCCGTTTCTAATGAAGCCCTATCCCTATAACCAAGCCACTGAGGGTCACGAGAATATTTTCAATTACCACTTATCTAAATCTCGAAGGGTTGTGGAGAACGCTTTTGGCCACCTGAAGGCAAGGTTTAGAAGGATAGGGAAAGGAATTGACAACGATATTAAAAACGCTATATTAATAATAAAATGTTCTTGCGTCTTGCACAATTTTGTAAATGAAATGAATGATAGCATAAACACGAAATGGTTGCAAATGCAAATAAATTTCGAAAGCGCACACCCACGAGAGCAACCTGATCCATTATTCATTTCTGGAACCGTCGACCCTAATGCAGAGAACATCAGAAAATCTATAGCTCTATTTTTATGTAAGTTTATGTCTTTTATTTTATCAGTTAATTTTTTCAATAAATTCATTTTTTATATTAATATATCACATTAACAATACTAATTCATTGACAAAAGAAATATATATACATATATGTAAAACGTAATTCTCACGTTTTAATTTTTTCAGTAAATTACAGTAAATTCATTTATCATATTGATATATCACACATTAACAATACTAATTCATTAACAAAAGAAATATATATACACATATATGTATATATCTATATAAATAAAAATGAATCGCCAAAATGTATGTACGCTCATAACTTTAATACGACTGAACCAGATTTGATAATTGTTTTTTTAATGTGTTCGTTGTGGATCGGGGAAGGTTTAGAAATTAAAATACCTTATACTTTTAATTAGGAAAAGTCGGAAAATTGGACAATTCCAAAAAATAACTTCTTTTCATATAATTTTTTTCAATTTTTGTTTTTCAATATTTTGATTTGTAAATTATTTGAATCGTTCAATTTCGGTCGCTTGCTTTTTTAATCCAGCTATTCAAAAGAAAAATTTTTGAAAATTATTCAGTGAAAACTTTATGCGTGTTTCACATAAAAAAAACAATTACAGATTGAAATTTGTTACGAAGCCCCGAAGAGGTCGCGCTAATATCAGTCGGTGTTCTGTTTGGCATCAATTGATGGCAGCCTAAGGCAAGGCAATGCAGGAAGTACTCCCAGGATGCGATGACTTATAGTACGTGCTGAATTACGGACCGCGATAGCTACTCAGCGATCGTCACGATGTCACAACACGACTTTTCAATCAACAGTTACGATGTTTGATGGACTTTATCTTAAATCAACGTGCTGTTAGATGCTAGATGTACTCTGTTGAGAGGCAAAAAAGATTCTTGCCGCTTCTACTTATTTGGATGGTGGATAGTGGTTACATTAGATTAAATTGATGCAATCATTTTTGCGGAAATTCCTGATCCAGAGATAGATTCAGAATTATACGAAGTGGTAAAAACCAATATGGTTCATGAATATTGCGAACAACATAATCCTTCTTCGGTTTGTATGTCTGACAATAAATGCACGAAACACTATCCACGTGCATTTCTTTAGGAAACGCAAACTAGAAATGATGATCGCTCACCAGACGACAATGGCAGAACATTTAGCATTCAATTTAGAGGAGTGAATATCGAAGTTGACAATGCATGGATCGTACTATATTCGCCGCAGTTTGGTGAACTCACTGAAATACGTTTGCAAATACATCACCTAAGAAAGCAACATTGCGATTATTGGCCTTGAATGAGATGAGATCAGTAAGTATCAAATGGGTCGATACGTGAACTGCAATAAAGCGCTTTGTAGGATATTTACATTTGCATTTCATGAAAGTTTTCCGACTATGGTGCGCCTCGCGGTTCAACTTCATTTAAGCCATTGCGTACTGCGAATGGTAGAGTGTTTGCAAGCTAGCAAGTACAATTATTGGAACATGATAATAACTGGAATCAAATAATGGACGATGCGATAGCTACTCCGCATGCCACTGAAGTTCGCATACTTTTCGCGAAGATCATTTCGACATATCATCCTTCAAATTCGGGTCAATTAAGGGCTACGAAAAAAATGATATTGTCGATGACATTTTACATTGTATTCGCTAATGATTGGAAATGGGTAAATTTCGATTGATACTTGGTTTGTTTATCCCAACAATGGCAAATTGTCATAACTGCGATTGCTTGAGAGCCCGCGCAATTTAGTTGCCAAATATACCAATGTTAATGACTTAAACTGGAAGGTTCAAAGGCAAATTCAGAAGGGTTTGTGCTTATACAAATCGATCGATTGTCTTGACAATGAAGACAAAACCGTGAATTATCCAGTGGAATTTCTAAATTCTTTGGATAGGCTTGGTATGCCACACATAATTTGCATCTAAAAGTTAGATCTGTCATTAGTATGTTTCACAATCTTCATTTATTCACCGAAACTGTGACGCAGTTACCGAATATAAGGGGCAGTAATTTCATTTCAAACATATTCCGTTTCCAGAGAAAATTGCATTTGTGATGGCAAGAGGATAAAAGGATAGATAGATAGAAGTGTGGCATAAATCTAGAAAAGCTATGTTTTTCACACGACCAGATATACGTGGCGTGTTCACAAGTTGGAAACCCATCTTCTCTGTATATTTACGCACCAGAACAGAAAAAAAAAATTGTTTTTCAAGCTGCGCTACATTAAAAAAAAAATAAATGATTTTCAACATAATATAAATTCAACTTTCTTTTCATTTCAAAACTAATAAATTCACGTAGGGCAACGACTGCGGGGTTAGGTAGTTTAGTTATATCCACATATTATTGCTTCACGCTGAGTATCGCCTCATGCAACGCCTGGTCCGCCAGGAATTTTATATCCCCCGACTTAAGCCCTAAATAGAGATGTGCATTTTCATGTGCAAAGTCTGCACTACGTATAAGTAGAAGATGCGAACCCAACGACGCGGCTTTCTATCGAAGATAAATCGCGATAATGGTAAAACCTTTATCGGCGCTCAAAGAGCCACCGTGGACTTTATCAAACAAGTATCACCTGAAATTATAAAAAGATACGCGTCTCGAGACATTAACCGGCTTTGGGTGTATTGTGAGAATCAGCGGTAAAAAGTTTCAAATCCCACTTAAAACGTGTAGCTGAAAATTATAAATTCAATTATGAAGAATTCACAACGTTATTAATTTGAATTGAAGCCGGTCTCAATTCGCCGCCACTCACAGCCCTCTCGCAAGATTCCTCAGATTTCACCGCCTTAACTTAAGGGCATTTTTTCAAAGAAGCTCCCATTCTGGCCATGCCTATACTTGAACTTTGAAGTTTGTGAATAGTTGCCATAGTTTTTTAAATATGTTTGTGTTACTTTATTTTTGAAATAGCTTAATAGCTAAATAAATAAATAGCTTTTGAATAGTCATATTCTGTAAAAAATTTAAAAGAATTTAGATCACGTTGTCATGAAATGGTTTTACATTTAAAACAAACTTTCTCTTGCTATTGCAAGATTGCAGATTGCAAAAACACTATACCAAAATATACAAGGGCACGAGAGCACCCATTGCAGAAACTAGTATATATATATATATAATAATAAAAACAATCTTCTCCTGGACTAGATATACATATGCTTCGTGGTGTAAAACGTAATTCTCACGTTTTCAAGGATATGTTGTTAAATGCTTTCCTTAAATGCTTCCAAGAATTTTTCGAGGATGTCATTTCTTTCAATTTCAAGGGCCTCCCTGCCATCCTCTTTAATAGCTTCAATTTCCGCCGCAATTCTTTTATTTGAAGCCCGGAATTCCTCTAAAAATTAATTTTGTATATTTTTGTTTGAAATATGTTTTTTTCTTTTTCTTGCAGGTTCCCCGTCAACAACCGACAATTCTTCCTGGGAACCCAGCGTAAATTTCTATTTTGTTTTACTAACCTGTGCTCTCCTCCACCAATGTTTCCAAATTGAAGCTTTTATAGCTCCCGAGGATACTATTTACTTTAGAGTAAAATTCCCATGTCGAAGGGCTGCCGCCAGAGGGACCAATAGATTTCCTCACATCTCTGTAAATTTTTTGAAAACTTTTATATGAAATGCTCATGCATATTAAAAAAACTTACCTGAATTTATTTGTCAAGTTGTGTATTTTCACACGAATTTCATTCGCGGAATATATATGCCCCTTTGTGGCCATTTCTGCAGCATATCCTTGAAAACGTGGGAATTGCGTTTAACACCACGAAGCTGTGGCAATTTTTCCTCCCACAAGCAGAGAAGTAATTCAACTTCCTCCTTATTCCATGTTGATCTCTTTTTCCTGAAAAATTAACAAATTTACATATATTTTAAATAATAATTTTATTAAAAATAAGCTTACCTCTTTACCACTCTGTCGGCCATTTTGTTTACTTTGTCATTTGACATTTCTCCTCTTTTTGGCAAAAATTATCGATAAAATTAGGAATAACACCGATTATCTAGTTGTGTAATCTGAGATTAATTTTTAATTTCGGATTAACTAGAGAGGAATCTTGTATGGAAAATCTCGTTTCTTAATTACGGATTATCGATTTAATCTCGTTAATGGAGATAATCTCGTTATATGTAAACATACCATAAAGAACTCTGAACAGCCCGCTGATGGAAAGAAAAGGGTTAAAAAGCTAAAAGTAGTTCGACCTCGATGTTGGTCGACTATTAACGTCACGGAGGGTTACAATTACTTTTTCTTAACTACTTATTTCCTGTAATTGCAATTTCATCTTTTCCATTTTATTTATCTTGCAGTACATGGGTATGGCAGCAATTGTAAAGGTCCGTATCCAGCGCTTGAGTAATTGCTCAAGAAAAAAATACATTATTTCTTCAAGCAATTTCGACAGCTGGTTACGCATTGTGAATGATTCACATTAGAAGAGAAAGATAGAAAAAATTAAGAAAATAAACTTTGTGCGTAATTTGTATGTATGTATGTATGTGTGTACTAACATAAATATTTTCATTGCGATTTAAGGATTGTTGTTGATGATTGGTAAGTTTTATAAAACATTTCAAAATGAAATATACTTCATAATAATGATTTCTTGAAAGCTGGATACTAACAGCCCTGTTCTCATGCCCTCACAAAAGTCACCAACCTCACTAGAGTGATGTTTCTCACTGTAGTGAGGGTTACCTTATTCTGGCGAAAATTCGAAAGCTCAAATGCTCACTATTATCACAAATATCTGTGACGTGTGAAAGCAGCCATCATAATAGAAAACATCTGTGTTTGTTTTGTTTTAAATCAATAGTTTGCATTTTTTAAAAAATATTGGAGCATGGAGGAACTGTTCTTTGTATATGCAGAAGTCGAATATATCTTTTGATTTGCTTTTCTCGGCATGTTTGTATTTTTACGGGCATGGTTCTTACCAAAAATGCGTTGGTAATAGTTATGTGCTCTCTATGAGCCAATCCTCTGTAAAAATAAATATATATATACATATATGTAAGTTACTTACTGTCACTGTACATTTTACTTCCTCTAAGAATGAATAAAAACACATCTACATATGTTTAAATAATTAATTTTATTTTATTTGATTTATTAAATAATTCATTTTATTTTCTTTCATATTTTATTTTTTTACATGTTTATTATTACTTATTTAATTATTACATATATGAAATTATTGTATATATATCTATGTATATTTAAAATTTGCAAAATTACTTACATATGCTGATTATCCATTTGTGTGTCCATTTTTGTATGCTTATTTTTTTATTACAAAAGCTCTTTGACAGCAAAAAGCTTTTTACCTCACGTGGTGACTTTTTTAAGCTTTTTTCTTATGAGGTTTGAGCAAGAATAGCCTCACAAATTATGCCTCACAAGAAATCTCTCAAATATTTCCTCTCAACTCAGTTGAGAGGTTTTTTCAGAATAGGGCTGTAAGCTTTATTTGTTTGCATGCAATCGTTTTGTTTTTCTGTAAGTCCCTTATTACGCGCAGCAACTTTTGTTGCTAATTCTCGGGCGATTCTCTTTTGCTGTCGCCCAGTACCTTCACACGAGCAACTTGTGTTGCGCAACTCTGTTCGAGTTTTTTCTCGTTCTCTTTCACTTTACTTTAACCCATTGTCTACTCTTTACTTTAACCCATTGTCGTTTCTTTTTCCTTATAGGTATTTGGACTACACTATTAATCAGTTCTGTCAATTAAGAAATAGATTTTATTTATAATTCAAAAGATTAATAAAGATTATATAACATATATTCACATATGTATATCACCCTGTATGGCTTCCTCCATACATTTCACAATATCTTTAATTAATTCGATTTTTTCGTCGTTCTTCATTTTCTAAAACATTTATATTATATTATGTATATTTGTATACATATTTGCAAATTACTTATCAAAAAATGAAATTAAATTTTTTAAATATATTCAAAATATTAATTTCAAAAAAATATACGCAAATGCAACTATGTACTACGAAAGAAAGAACACGAATGCCGAAAAACGTCGCAGCAAACTGTTACGAATAAGAACACAAAGCGAGTTGCTGAACACAGGAAACTCGGCGCGATTCTCCTCTCCTCGTCGCCCCCTCGCCTTTAAACCAAGAGTTGCCGCAACAAAAGTTGCTGCGTGTAATAAGGGACTAAATAAGTCAAATTCAAGAAAACTTTAATTACGGTTTATGCCGCACCCAGTCAAAAACGCTACTCCCTTCCTTCCTTTTCCTTCCTTATCGGCAAAATGTATGCACAGTGAGAACGTAGGAAAAACGCAAAAATCAGCTGTTCTCTTTTGTTTACATTTCATTTTTTTGACATTTCATACAATTCTAAAAATTGTGTCATGAGCAATATGGAAGTGGACAATAGTGAAGAAATGTTTTTAGAATTGTGCGAATTGTACTCTTTATATAGTTTATATAAACAGTATAAAAACAAAAAAAGAAAGAGAAGGTACAAAATTCGACCAATCAATCGGAACTGGGGCGTTTGCGGTTACCAGATAAAAACTTTTCTGGTAATGAAAAACAGGGAACCAAAACAACTTTTTTTGCATACAAGGATGCCACCGGACATTTATAATTTGCTTCTGAATTTGGTATCGAAATCCTTGAAGAAGCCAAGGCAGCGGATTGGACCCGAGGAAAGACTCTCGTTGGTATTACTGTAAGTTGATTTGTTGTGTTTTGCAAATTAATATACGTATGCCTGTATATACATATGTACTTCTCTTACAATTGTTAGCTATTTGTCACAAGGCGTGTCGGTGCAGAGCATTGCATAGCTATAAGTTAGGAAAGTCAACAGTACGCGAAATCATATTAGAGACGTGTGAAGTAATCCGGCAGCTACTTTCCCCAATTTATGTAAGCGAGCCAACAGAGTCTCAATCCAATGACATTGCAAAAGATTTTTATAATATGTGGAACATTACGAATTGTGTCGGTGCAATTGATGGTAAGCACGTTGCTATTAAGTGCCCGGCCAATTCCAATTCGATGTTTTACAATTATAAAAAATTCTTTAGCATCGTTTTGATGGCTGTATGTGATGCGAAATATACGTTTACAGCAGTTAGTATTGGCAGCTATGGAAGTCAAAGTGACGGAGGTACTGTATATTAAATTGATTAAAATTATAGTATAATGCATTTCCGTTATTATTTATGCAGGAATCTTTCGACTTACTCCATTTGGCCATGCATTTATACAAAACACTCTGCCTTTGCCACCACCTGTGCCACTGTCTGACGTGTCACCGGAACCTTTTCCTCACTTTTTCGTTGGAGATGCCGCATTCCCATTACGAAATAATTTAATGCGCCCATTTCCTGGAGCTAATCTAACACACACGAAACGTATTTTCAATTATCGATTGTCACGCGCTCGTAGAGTCATAGAAAATTCCTTTGGTATATTGACTGCTCGGTGGAGAATTTTGAAAACAACTATTGAATGTAATCCAGAAAATTGTGAAAAAATTGTGTTGGCTTGCATAGCCTTACACAATTTTATAATGTTGAATGATCACAATCGCTGGTATTGTCCGGAGAACTATGTAGATCAAATGGAAGGACATAACATTGTTCATGCCGGTGAGTGGCGCCGGGAAACTGAAAACAACTCTTTACGACCAATGCGAACTTCGGTGCGTAGAGGTCCTTCAACTGCGTTTAACCTACGGGAGAGACTAACTATTTTATGAATGAAGGATCTGTACCATTCCAGAACAATTTAGACTCTATTACAGGAGGACCATATGCTCCTGGAGAACCTTATTAAAAATAAATACCATTTTTTTTAGTTCATGAGATCATTTCATATTATTTAATTAAAAACTGAAGCATATTTTCAGAATTATTTACATAACAAATGAATTATATAACAAAATATATGTAAAAAAAAGTAAGATAATAATTCAAAAATAAATACTTCATTTATATACTGTAAATTAAATTAAATTAATATATATTATAATATCACTATTCTCTGTGCACTTCATACGCAGCTAGTGGCATTTTTTCAATAGCCCTAGCTTGTTTTGTCTCATCCATTTTGTTTAAAATGGACACGGCTAAAGTGCAGAACGATTGCACAGCCGGACTTGTTGATTGTTGTTGGATCTGCGGCGTTGTTTGAGATGACCATTTTTTTTTAATGTCGATGGCTTCTATCATTTTTGCGTCCACCTCACTACTAGTTGGTCCAGATTGACCTCGCTTTCTGCCCTTTTGGGTAGCCACCTGCGTAGAGCAGGATGGTGAGGGAAGCGAGGTGGATGAGGAAGGAGTCGGGGATGGCGGCACGGTGACAGGAGGCGATGGCGGCGGCAGCAATATCACGACTGGGCTTATAGGCGGATTGCACGATAGCGATGATAGCACTTCCACTTCCTGCGCATGTTCAAGTGGCTGCAAACGACCCTGATCGGTTTCACAAATATTTTGTGAGAATCTAATCCTGTAAATTTAAGTTTTTATTAATACTTTTTCAAATATAAGTATGTATATTCAATTAATATACTAAAGCTTACGGCCGTGGTGCAATATGTGGCTGAATGAATTTCATCGCGTCCAACAAATGCCACTGTCTTTGGACCTCCATCCCGCTACCGCTGGGGGCGTTAGCCTTCCGTATTTCCCTGCCATACCGGTCGCGAAGTGTTAGCCATCTTCGGCGACACATTTCTCCTTTATAAAAATAATTAATTATTATTAACAACATAAACAGTTGTAAATAACATTGCAACTTACCACTTGCGTTCAACTCCCTTCCGATCTCATTCCATAAGGCATTTTTCCCTTTGATTGCAGCTTATAGAATGGACTGCTCTTGTTGTATAGTTCGGTTTTAGCTTCAACTAGAGCAATCAATCTTTCGTCTTCCATATTACCAAGTATATATACACGTATTTTACTATTTGATTCAATCCAAAAAACTTTTCTTTGACGTTTATTTTAATGGCGCTTGTTTACATTTGAACATTGTTGCCATTGCTCAATGCGCATATATAGTTTAGAGCACATTTTTGTTTTCAATTACAATTTTTTACAATATAAAATATCAAAACTGAAAACAAACTATTAAAAATAGTTTATATACTTTCAAAAATAGCATTCGACTCTGATTTTGAGTTATTTTAAGAAAATTTCAAACATATTGAACAGATTGAATTATAAAAGTTGATAATTACTGCAGTATATCGATATTGGTAACCCTGCGTTGTTAGAGAGCAATCACCTGCCACGTTACCGGTGGCAAAAATCCAAATGTCGTGGATTCTCACGCCATCCCACGTCAAAGAGAGAAAGGAGTAGCGTTTTTCACTGTGCAGTTACATTGCGCGCCCATAAGATAGGTCGTGCCAGCTGTACGCCCACGATTTTGCGTTTTTGACTGGGTGCAGCTTTAGACCTACTTGTGCATAGGGATGGAAAGAGCGCGAGCGGAATCGGTTTTTGACTTTGGAATCGACTTATAGTTTTTCGATTCTGGAAGTTGACTAATCAACCCCGATAGTCGACTTTTGTGACTTAAGTCGACTTTTTATAAATTATGCAACTCGTACACAAAATTCGTTAGATATATCAATATTTTATTAAATTATGAACGTACAATCATATTTTTTAAGTTTTTAACATATTATAAAAAAGTATTTTATGATTTTATTGCATACAATTTGGTATTGGATAATAAAATTGCTTTTTTTAATTTAAAAACAAAAAATTTAAAAATAAATAACTACGAAAACCACATTTCTTCGCCGATTGATCTTAAAAATATTAGCTCATTAAGATGCTGAGGTGATAAGCGACTCCTCAACTGATTTGCGATCAATTATTATCTTAATTCCGTCAATTGTCGAAGTCATCGAGTAAAAGTCGATTTTAATCGATTCAAGACAGGGTTGTATCGATCCTAAAAAGTCGATTATTTCTAATAAAAGATCGATTTTTCCTATCCCTACTTGTGCATTATTTATTAATAAAAAAATGTATAAAAACTATTTTGTGAAAGGTTAATGAATATAATGTTGAATAATATAAGTATAAATGCGTAATAAATAAGAAATTACGTACTTGTATGAGACTTTTTTGACTTCAAATTCGAATATTTCGAAACTATAAGTCTCATTCATGCATATATCACGTTCTTAGTCTGGAGAACATTCCTTATCCGCTCATACCCATTTAATCCTCAATTCTGGGGATGCTATATAAAGTTAGATTACTAAATTTGCTGACATCAAGCATCACGACACCTGAAGAACATCCGGTTATGTAAGGATGACTTTAGCACTAGGCTTATCGGCAGCAGTAGGCTTATCGGCAGCTGTGGCACTGTACTGTAATTACAACTGCACGACAGAGCTTTTTGAATACGTCGACCCACTTAGCTTTCTTAAAGTTAACGTAAGTGCACATGTAAAGAGATTAATCGATATTATTATGGTGGTTTGATGCCAGAATTAGCGTAGGTCGCCAGGTTATGCTGCTTATCATACCAACACTAGCGATTGTTATATCCGGCCTGAAGAGATCTAAATGTTATTGTAATTTATTTATATGAAATTTTAATACTATAATTTTATTTATAGGATATGATAGAATAAGATTGCGTTAAGTATATTTAAGCGATAATTTTTGGAATAATTCGTTTGACTTTTAAACAATTCGAAATTTATTAATTTCTGCACTTGTCACTTCTTACTGCAATACAGAAAAATCCCAAGCGAAATATTGATGCAGTTATTTGCTTACTCGTACATCCCCGATCTCGACTTCTCCATCTGCAATGGCTGGCAGTCTGATCCATGTACGCTATTCACTGGAAGATGGTCAGTAAAGGTGGTCCACTGTGAACGGCGTTCAGTGCATGGCCGAAGTCTGTAAATCACATGCGCTCCAAGCAAATGACTGCCCGAAGGGTTTGATTTACTGTGTTCTTTAACTGTTAGCATATGACCTGGGTGTGTTTTGAACATGAGACATGAAGAAGCTCCCTGCTATTGTTTAATCATTACAATGGTAAGTAAAGTCACTGGTGTTATTGTACTGGATGGAAGAGTCAAAGCAAATAACAAAAGCGGAGACCAGAAGATACATATAATCATGTTCATGTTTAGAAGAATCATAAAAATAACAAACTCCAATACATTCAAGTAGCAACGATTTAATCCATTGCACGGTTATTTGTGTTATTAGCTATTTGCAATTTTGGTTTAGAATAATCTTGAATGCTATTAAGAAGTCAATTGCAACAGCAGTGTTGCAAATTTGTCAGAGTATGAGGTTCCTCGTGAATTTCTGGCACACTTGCGCTAAATTTATACAAACAACGGTCGCCAGTGAGAGAAATATGACCAAGAGAAAATATAATTTATTAACAACTAGCGGACCCGGCAAACTCTGTTTTGCCTTAGATGAAACATATAAGCAGGTTTTGGATTTTCTTTACTAATTTTTTAGGAAATAAAAATTAAATTATACAAGTATTTTAATGGTTCTTTATTGTTCTTGTATTCTAGTGCATATGTCGTACTCTTCAGTCAAGAACCTTAGTGTTTGGGGGAAATCTCCAGACAGTAAAATCATCGAGCCTCCAAAACATCTCGAAACGTTGTGTTGATCTTTCAATGTTCTGTTTTATCCTTCCAATGCTGGTTTATGCGCCATTGTGCATTCGTCTCTGATGATGATTTCCGATGGTGTTAAAACTTTGGCCATTGCGGAGTGTTTTGCAATATTACATGTTGGTTCTTCAATAGTTTGTAAATTTAACGACAATTTTAATACTGAATGAGCCGTACGGCATCCTTTTTTGGATCTTGTACGAACAGTGGCTTAACTACTGACATGGGGAATGTCTTAAACCACCATTTCCATTATCAATAGCTGTCATCAATATATTATAAACTTCTTTTTGTTGGTGATTCATCAGGAGTACATTCGTTTGAACTATCAAATCTACCTCCTGGTGATCATATTCACGATTAAATACTTCATTCCTTTCACAATTTGGCGCTTTCATTCCAAACCTGTCTAATAAATTACCGCACATGAGGTAACAGATGTCTTCGATCAAGATCAAAGCCCGACTATGTATGTATTTTCTTATTAATCTGAAGGTCGAGGTTTCTCAAACTGACACGAATTTGATGTAAAACGTCTTCTGACATAGTATCCTTATATTTGTGTTACAGGTTAGATGGGTTCGATGGAAAGTATGTCGAAATAATGATAGCAAGTATATTCATATCTGACTTGGAGATGCAGATATAATTGCTTCAACGATTGTTGTTTCCCAATGAGTACTGTTTTCAAATAAATTTAGTTCTTCACATGCAGCACGATATGTTGGGAATACTGTAGCATTAACGTTTACCAACAACAACCGCAAAAAGAAGCATTCATGATTAACTGTATACATAAGCTCAATAGCATCAGTAGAACGCACATCCGGATAACCAGGAACTGCCTAGCCTTGCTTGCGTCTTTGAAAATTCTTCGATGAAGCATTCCAAGTATAATAACGTCTCCGAGTAAAGTAAAGTTCGGACAACCGAATCGCTTTGGCAGATCTCAAAAAAAATATAATTTGTAACCATTCTCCAGATGCGCAGCCAAATGCACAGCAGTAGGATGCCGTTCATGAATAAGGAGTATGAATGTACGCCAAATCGCTTCATTGCAGTTCATATACCAACCAACCTCTTAGCTCGCAATTTCATCGTTGCTATTGTAGCTTTGGATGCCAAAAACCATATCGCTACCTTTCGTGACATTTTTACAGATGCATTTTATGAATTTTACTGAATTGCAATGCTCGACATTGCAATGTGCCTTGAACGTTTTCGAAATAATTGGCGATCCTGCAGGTGTGGATCTGCTTGTTAATCGGGAATATCGGCACATGACATAATCGATTTTGTCCAGTTGAATTCTTTCCACGTTTCGCGAGTTCTTCGATTTTCTCCGAAGATGTGTTATTAATCTATATGCGTTTTGGATTACTTGCAAAAGTAAAGTATATAGTCTATACTTGTAAAGTATAAGTCTTTGCATCTTTCGCACATAATGGGTTGTCAAAAAAGTCTTACGGTATTTTTATTGAATCAATTCGTGTGGCACCCAAACATCGAGCTTCTTAGTGACTCCAAGCTTCTTCAAATGGTTTATAACGGTTTGATGACTACTATGCCGGTCTCTTTCGACCAATTCAGCGATTTTGTCGCAATTTTCGACGACAGGCCTTCCGGAGCGTGGCGAATCTTCGACCACCTCTACACCAGAACAAAAACGTTGCAACCATCGTTGTGCGGTGGAAATGGAAACTGTATCGGGTCCATAAACTGCACAAATTTTATTGGCGGCTTGAGATGCATTTTTGCCTTTATCGTAGTAGTACTGTAAAATATGCCGTATTTTCTCTTTATTTTGCTCCATGTTTGCGACACTATAACTCACGAAACGACAATCAATCAAACACGTATTAGCGCGTGAAATAAGCTTTCCAAAAAGGTATAGCATGACCCGATGCGAAGAATAAAACTAGAACTACGCGTTTTCAGCACCAACTAGCGAAAATACCGCAAGACTTTTTTGACAACCCAATATACGCATACGTGAATTTCGCAGCAAATAGTTGTCAGCATTTTGTCGAATCATTAAACCATATGCGTAATAATTCATCGAACTAACCTTCTTGGTAGTTTCTTCACCTTGAATTAAAATATTCGAATATTTTGTATGTAAAACTCACTTCTATATTTTTAACATAATTGCAAATGGGTGGAGATAATTACTTTTTGATTTTCTACTCGACTTGCACTCCTGCTCTCTGAGAGCACTCGTCAACAACTCGGTATAAGGGAACTGTGGGACGTCACTTCAAGCTCCTTACCTACCTTTGGTTTTCGGAAAATGCAAAAGAACAGCTAGTACGACCAGGAGTGCCGTATCGCAGCGGAGAGAAAACAGAGGGATGAGATAGATACCGAGAGTTCTAGAGGGAAGCGGTACGCATTTGCAGACAGAAAACGAAAGAGGTTTCAAGATCTGAGCATGCTCTTGCAGAAACCCTTGAGGCTGATTTAGTGATCGATGCCCAAAGCTTACTTAAATTATGGAGGGAACACTTCTCCAGCCTGCTGAATGGCAATGAAAGTGCAACGCCAGGGGAAGGCGAACCCGATTTCTCAATCGATGACGATGGAGCAGACGTTACATTGCCCGACCATGAAGAAGTTCGAATAGCAGTTACCCGTCTGTAGAACAACTATGCGGCGGGGCCAATGGATTGCCGACCGAGCTATTCAAACATGACGGCGAAGAACTGATAAAGAGCATGCATCAGCTTCTTTGCAAAATATGGTCGGAAGAAAGCAGGCCCAACGATTGGAATTTAAGTGTGCTATGTCCAATCCATAAAAAGGGAGACCCCACAATCTGCGCCAACTACCATGGCATAAGCCTCTTCAACACCGCGTATAAGTTTCTATCGAGCGTATTGTGTGAAAGATTAAGGCCCACCGTCAACAAACTGATTGGACCTTATCAGTGTGGCTTTAGACCCGGCAAATCAATAACCGACCACGTATTTACTATGTGCCAAATTTTGGAAAAGACCCGTAAAAGGAGAATCGATACACACCACCTCTTCGAGGTGGTTTTTGTTTAAAATGTTTGTGGAAATTGAAATAAGCTGAGATGTAAATTTTTAGGAGTGACCCACGCTGTTTTCTAAGTAGGTTACTCCTATTCAAAAATTGAGGACCTCCTCGGATAGATGTCAGACCAAAACCCATGTTTATTTGCGTACAATGTCACGCAAAAATATAATTGCAACCCTGTTTTAGCTATCATTTTACTTAAATATATATTTTGACGTTAAATTGTTGGGGTAGGTAAATTTTAAATAGACTTCATAATTTTTATTCAAATTTGTTACAGTTTTTTTGTTAAAAATGAATGCAGAAGCCATGCACAATAGTCATTTACAATAAATTGACTGAATCATCAGATTTTTTACAATCTGCAATCTTGCAAGCGCTAGAGCATCCCCTTATTATACCCGTGACAGACATGTAGTAACAATACCATAGTAAAGGTGTCATGGTATTCTGTTTACTATGTAGGTGACACACATGGTAATGTAGTAAACTAAAATAATATCTTTTTTTTCATAGGCATTAAATATTAAAAAACATTGTAAACAATAAATATGTGGATGTGTGTTATGCAGTACAGTTATTTCAAATACTGTAAAGTTAATCCATTTTCATCGCAAAAAGAGGGATTTGGTTGAAGTCTTTCTAAAATCCTCACAAAAAATGAGACATTTCCTGCTTCTCCGGAAGAAAAGTTGTGGAAAATATTTTGTTTCCCATTTCAATAATTAATTTTTTAAGACATTTTGACAGAATATTTCGAACAGCTTTTGTGTAAAAGCTTTTAGCAAAGTTTGTTACCTGTTTTTTAGCTGTGTTTATACAAATACCATAATCAAACATCTTAGTATTCTTACCAGCCAAATACTACATTGCTCATATGGTTTTGCTAGTATTTGGTGACACACATATGGTATTTGTACCAAATATGGTGTTGTTACTACATGTCTGTCTCGGGTATTAGCAGATTGACAGTGAGAGAGAAAACCTCACAACTGTTTTGTGAGGTTTTCTGTAAGGTTATTTTTTCACAAATTTCACAAGAAAAAGGCACAAAACACTCGCCATATGAGTTTAAAAGCTGTGAATCAGCTGTTTTACATAAACAAACAAGACAAAATCAAGAAATAGACAACGAAGAAAAGTATGTAATTTACTAAATTTGGTGCATATATAATAATTTAATTTGTTTTTACGATTTCAAAATGTTAAAGAAGAGGATTACAACATATTATTATTTAAACATAAATATATTTTTAATTGCACATGTATTAAATAATACATATATACATACATATTTCCAAATAAAATCTTGCCCAAATTATTTAAACACAAATAAGTATATGTCTTTTTATACATACTGAATGTTGACGGGTGGCAAAGTAAAACACTTATTTTAAGCTGATTCGTACTTTATTTGACTTCAATAATTCGATCGTACGATCGTTCGCTAAAATAATTGTGCTTTTGTAGGTGTATGTACCACTCTGCCAGCGAATCAAAAGAGAATGAGCCAACGCAAAAGGACAAATAGCGGGACATACATCTACATGGTTGCATTTTAATGTACAATCAAAATTTCTTTTTTCTTGTTTGTCCGTCGCTGCCTTTTATGATATCTAAAACTATTCCCTTTGTCCAACTGTTCCTTTTTATGTTTTCATCAACAATTATTACGACGTCTTTGGGAGCGATGCGTTCTGGTGTTTTTTCGAGCCATTTTGCCCGTTTGTCAGGCCTGGCAAGTACTCGCGAATCCATCGCTTCCAGAATCGATCAGCCAACTCCCCAGATGTGCGAAATTTCTTATTTCGCAGCGACGGATTGGTAACATCGCAATCACCCTTCTCTCTTATGCCACTTGAATTTCCCAGAAGGAAATGGTTTGGTGCTAATGCTTCGCTATCGTGTGATTCCAGTCGAACATAGGTAAGAGGACGCATGTTAATAATATTTTCGACGTCGGCTAAAGTTGCTCTCAGTACTTCCTCCGTAGACCTTCTGTTGGTAATATGTCTATCAATACTGACTTTATAGATCCTACCATGCACTCCCACACTCCGCCCATATGTGGTGATGCTGGTGGTATGAAAGTCCACTCAATTTCGGAGTATTTTTCCATTAGTGTGCCAGATGATATTTTCTCGATTTCATCTGCCAGAATACGACTAGCGCCTCTGAAGTTAGTGCCGTTGTCAGAGAAGATTCGACGTGGAACTCCTCGTCGTGATATAAATAATTTCAGAACAAGGAGGAATGAGTCAGTAGATAGTGATGAAGAAATCTCAGTATATACAGCACGTATAGTCATGCAGGTAAAAACAACTCCCCAACGCTTCTCATGCCTTCTGCCAATCGTCACGTCGAAGGCTCTGAAATAATGCACTCTTGTATAAGCGAAAGGGTCAGTGAATGACGCGAGACGCTCTGGTGGTAACTTTCCCATTTCTGGTGGATTCGGTGTGGCTCTCCGATTACGACATTGTTGACATACTTTTGATATCATCCGCACCAAAGCTCGTAGACCATTAAAGCAGAATCGCTGGCGCATCTCATTTACCACTATCTCGTTATGGTTGTGATGGAACTTTCGATGATAGAAATCTGTGACCAGATGAGTCACAATATTGTTACGGGTAAATCGGTTGTTCGAGATCGGTTGTCATTCTTCTTGCTTCTTCGATTCGACCCTTTACGCGTAGCACTCCGAGTTTGTCTATAAATGGAGCAAATTTGCAGATTGAGCTTTTTCGACTTACCGTGCCTTTTCTTATTTGATCAAACTCCGCGCCATAACATTCTTCCTGGCACTTGCGGAAGAGAAGTAGTTTGGCACTTGTACAGATGCTATTGGAAAGAATTGTCTGAGTAACTGGATTTCTCGCGGTCATAGTCAAACGGAGAAAACGAAGAACGCACATCTGTACAGCGCGCAATTTTTCCCACTTACTTAACCTTGTAGGATCTGGTTGCGTATCACCAATATCTTTCGAAGAATCAATTGTTACGTTCTGTATAGTTTCCGATACGGATTTGAATTCGGAGAGTTTTTGATAGACTTAGGAACTAGAACTTAGGGCCCGTAAGCCATCTCCCAGAGCTATTAAATTCCATATTATTGTACTAGTTTGTATCATCGTTTGCAGCTACGTTATCCTTCGTTGATTTGTGAATCCTCTAGAATTTCGCCAATCCGCACAGCTACAAACTGATTGAATTTTCTGGCGTCAGACCTAATCCAATATAGTACATCCTTCGAATCGCACCAGAAGATCCGGTGATTAATTTGTATGGAGAGTTCCTTTCCTATGAAGTTAGCTAGACGAAGTCCTAAGATGGCTGCCATAAGCTTAAGTCTCGGCACCGATAGTGGCTTCAATGGAGCAACTCGTGCCTTGGAGGCAACGAGATAGCAATGAACTTTGTCGCCCATACTTGAACGCAGAAAGGCCACAGCCGCATATGCTGATATGCTAGCATCAACGATGATATGAAGTTGTTTGTCGCTGCTGCGATTTGCGAAAGTGTAGCACCTTGGAATTCGGATAGAATCGTCCATAAACGTATTTTCGACAATTGTTGTCACAGCATTTGGTAGTACTTTCTGGAAACGTAGAGCGTTCTTTTATTTTATGCAGTTTGCCAAAGATGGGGAACACGATGCACCAAACACCATAACAGTCATAGCGAATACATCGGGACTGGCTAAATGAGTCTCAGACCTCCCTCACAATTACACTTACACACCACACACATTACATACACCACATCATCATTCCACTCCGCAACTTCCTTTCACACCACATCTTCATTTCACACCACACCATCATCACATTCCACATCACACGCACACAATATCACGAATTCCACACACATGAGGACACCACACAAAAAGGAACAAAAGGAACCGATGGACAAGGCACCAGCCTCTTTTTGATTTCAACCGCGAACTCGGACAGTCACCGTACGTTCTACCGTGACATTTTATAATCTCGTTGCGCCACTTGATTTTACATTGGGAGGTAAGTGTCGCGAGTTTCGTATCATTATTAACTATGGTCCTTCGAAGCCGTACTGGACGGCACCAGCTGTTAAAGTGATAACAATTAAAAGTGAACACTTTGTGAAAAAATGTATAATTTAAATAAGCCAATACATATATATTATATTAAATATAAAATTAAACGAGTGGTTAAAATAAACAGAAAAAAAATTAAAAGTGAACACATTGGAAAAGAGAAAAAAATTAAAAAAGAGCACATTGAAGTGGAAAACAAACTAAGGTTATAATACAAATGAAGAAATACATAATAAATATAAATTATACGTGGTGAAAAAGATCAGAAGAAAAAATAATTTTGCGCATACATACAAGTATATTAATACAATACACAAAAGTGCACTTAAGGTAACAAAACTGTGGACAACACCACAAAGTATATATAAATATGTACAAATGTACATACAGTGGAGTGAAAATTTAAGTGCAATAAGTGCAGTGCAGTGACCGCAAAACCAAACAAAAAAAGTGGTGAGCTTAACAGAAACCAAAATAGCAAAGAGTGGAGTTGTGAAACTAAAAAATACATACATACAACGGGCCCGAAATTAAATCAACGAAGTTAAACAACAAAAATATCAACACGCCTGGAGGGCTGGAACGCGATCACAACACCAACAAAGGAGACTGCCACAGAGGAACAGGGAAAGAAAAGAAAAAAGGAGCAGCTGACCGCAAAACAGACATACACCTACTTGACCCCCCTATATCAAAACCAAAAATATTCTTGATGCGAGTCAATGTAAGTGTATCGTTTCCTTTTTTTACACTACATATGTATGTTTGTACTGGTAAACCTCGTTTAAACAGTTCCAAGAAACGGGTATCAGAACATTAACAAAACGTAAAAACAAAAAATATCGGTATTCTCATTTCTCCTACATCTTAGCGGAGAAAACGGAATCAGGAAATAACGACATTCATAAAAAAATACAAATACAATAAAAATTCAACTAAGTACTTGCACTATTTTCCGCAATACCCATTCTGCTTCTTAAAGCAGTAAGCAGGATTGCTTAAACCCTAAGCGAAGGCAGATTTAAAAAAAAAAAAGTACACCCTAAAAAGAAAAATAGAAAAAGAATAATAAATAAAGAACAAAATACAAACATACATATATTCTATTTCAAATTGCATTTACTTAGTATTTACTTATAGACACGTACATACATATTTATTACATACATATATATTTACAAAAAAATATACGCGCTCTCTTTGGATCTCGCGGGAAGGATTTAGTATACCATCCCAGGATTTCAAAGATAAAAAGGATATGGTCGGATAGAGGAGATTATCCTGATCAAGGATATATATGATTATAGCCGCAGGAAGCTTATAGTTTCCGAGATATTCGCGTTTAAAGTTGAAAATTTGCAATATTTTAATCACATATTTTCGATATATAAAATTAATTTTTCACTTATATTTTTCACTTTTATATACACTAACACATCACTTATTCATTTGCACACATTTATTTTATATATTATAGTGCAAAAATTGCTTTTAATACACATTTTAATTATTGTTGAATTATTATTATTTTAGAATAACAAACGAATTACAAACTGTCAAATAATCAGTGTTACCTTATCGACATCATTTGTAAAAATATGTGTTTCATATAATCAGTGTTACCTTATCGACATCATTTGTAAAATAACTAAATGAAATAAAGGAAACAGATTATACCCCAAATACGAAAATCAACAACCTATAAAACACAATAACCTTGGTCGGTCCAACACCGGGGTGTATCAAATTCTTTTCGCGTAGAACTCCTTTTTGCGTGGGCGGCCTTCGGCCGCGCTTAAAAAAAAATAACCCTGGTCGGTCCAACACCGGGGTGTATCAAATTCTTTTCGCGTAGAACTGCTTTTTGCGTGGGCGGCCTTCGGCCGCGCTTCAAAAAAAATAACCCTGGTCGGTCTAACACAAGGGTGTATCAAATTCTTTTCTCGTAGAACTCCTTTTTGCGTGGGCGGCCTTCGGCCGCGCTTCAAAAAAAAATAACCCTGGTCGGTTTAACACCGGGGTGTATCAAATTCTTTTCGCGTAGAACTCCTTTTTGCGTGGGCGGCCTTCGGCCGCGCTTCAAAAAAAATAACCCTAGTCGATTCAACACCGGGGTGTATCAAATTCATTTCGCGTAGAACTCCTTTTTGCGTGGGCGGCCTTCGGCCGCGCTTCAAAAAAAATAACCCTGGTCGGTCTAACACAAGGGTGTATCAAATTCTTTTCTCGTAGAACTCCTTTTTGCGTGGGCGGCCTTCGGCCGCGCTTCAAAAAAAAATAACCCTGGTCGGTCCAACACAGGGGTGTATCAAATTCTTTTCGCGTAGAACTCCTTTTTGCGTGGGCGGCCTTCGGCCGCGCTTCAAAAAAAATAACCCTAGTCGATTCAACACCGGGGGGTATCAAATTCTTTTCGCGTAAAACTCCTTTTTGCGTGGGCGGCCTTCGGCCGCGCTTCAAAAAAAAAATAACCCTGGTCGGTCCAACACAGGGGTGTATCAAATTCTTTTCGCGTAGAACTCCTTCTTGCGTGGGCGGCCTTCGGCCGCGCTTCAAAAAAAATAACCCTGGTCAGTCCAACACCGGGGTGTATCAAATTCTTTTCGCGTAAAACTCCTTTTTGCTTTGGCGGCCTTCGGCATTGCTACAAAAAAATTTCCCTTGTCGATCCAACACCGGGTGTATACATTTTTTTTCTCCCGTAGAACTCATTTTTACATTGACGGCCTTCAGGCCGCTTAAATTTTTAATACATTTTTTATTGTTTATCAACGATAATGTTTCCTGTATTTAGGGTATAATATTTCCTTATATTTTTTTGTTTTAGTTTGTAAAATATTTCAGTATGGTAACACTGATTACATGAAACATTTATTTTTACAAATGATGTCGATAAGGTAACACTGATTATTTGACAGTTTGTAATTCGTTTGTTATTCTAAAATAATAATAGTTCAACAATAATTTAAATGTGTATTAAAAGCAATTTTTGCACTATAGTATATAAAATAAATGTGCGCAAATGAATAAGTGATGTGTTAGTGTATATAAAAGTGAAAAATATAAGTGAAAAATTAATTTTATATATCGAAAATATGTGATTAAAATATTGCAAATTTTCAACTTTAAACGCGAATATCTCGGGAACTATAAGCTTCCTGCGGCTATAACCATATATATCCTTGATCAGGATAATCTCCTCTATCCGACCATACCCATTTTATTCCCGAAATCCTGGGATGGTATACTAAAGCCGACCCGATCTCGCTTTAGGAATATTGCGAATACGCATATTCATATATACATACATATATACATACGTGCATACGGCACACGATTAGTCTATTTTTCAGAGAAGCAGGTAAATTACTGCTAAAGCAAAACCAACAAAAATTACGCGGTTTAATATTTAAATTCACCACACTTACGATACATAAATATCGTTTCAAAGTCCACATTGGCATACATCCCGCAATACCCCTTGTTTTTTGGCCGACAAAAACAAGCAGGATTGCATATAAAATCGTTATACATACATATATAGTATGTATGTACACAAATATATGTATGTACAAGAGAAGTGATCTCTAAACGAGCCCTCATAAGCACATAAGTCAATCACAAAAGATCCGCTTATAGGTATACCCTATAAGTATTACGGACGGAAAAAATATATAAAAAATACGTATATATAAAATCCGCTGAAAGATATACCTGCATATATATCGACATCGGGTACAACTTAAATATAACATAAAAAGTTTTTTATAGCATACTAAAAAATTTGTACTTAAGTGTATTGTCACATATGTAGATACGCACATTATTTCAAAGATTTGGCTAACAAAATCAAGCAGGATTGCGTATGTAATATATTCAAAGTCCACATTGGCATGTTTCCCGCAATACCCCTTGGTATTTGATCAACAAAATCAAGGATTGTATAACCAACCAAAGCGTAATATATGTATATGCACATACATGCATATGAACAAAGTGCAGTAATCTCTAAAACGAGCGCTAATTAGCACATAATAAATAAAAGATCAACCTATAGTATACCCTATAGGATATTTGGACATAAAATATATATAAAACAAAAAAAAAAAATAGAAAAATAAAACGTATAAAAGATTTCCGGTTAACAATAAATAATTAAATCAAAGTTAAGCGATATTCTGTACACGTGCAATATTTTACTTGATTTGGAAAACTCTTATTTACTTAAAAGAGTTCACGATTACACACAGTATAAAATACGTAAAGCTTATTGTCATAACAAGTTCGTTCAAAACTCTTATTTACTTAAGAGTTTTCGTCTAATCATATACTATACATACAAAAGTACATATATAAACGAAAATATTTTTTGAAATCTCGGTTTTTCCCAAGAGCCATTGGTTTTATTGATTTTTTTGAAACTTTTACATACGAAAGTGTCTTCTATTGAACATTTTATATACGAAACTTTTTTAAATATCTACAAGTCTAGTTTTCACTAAGACGTTTTGATATTCTATACATCTTTTAAATGAGCTCAGGCTCAAAGGAATCTAAAACAACTCAGTTGCTAAAAGTTCCAAAGATGATTTCACACGCTTAAAGCAAGATGCTACAAAACTAAAGAGGGGTAAAGATATTTCTTATGCAAACTTCATTGCTGAGAGTGACAGTTTGATGCGATACTTTACTCAATTTTCACCTTCACCGATTCAAGACAATTCTGAATCTCTATTAAAAATCAAAAAAAGACTATTTAGACAATTATTGGACGCGTCTTCAAGCTGCATATGACGCAATCGTAGAATCTGATGATTCAGATTTACCAGAAAATTTTAAATCCTCGGCTTACACCAAGTATGAACACTGCCTAGACCAGTTCGAAGACACAAAAGCAATTGCACCTACTCCACAACCGAGAGTAGAGCTGCCACAAAGACAAGCTCAAGAGGCAAGTTCAGGCATTCACCTTAAAGTGCAGGTATGCGACACAGATATATTTCATGGTGGTTATGAACAGAACAAATCAATCAATTATCACAAGCGCAGAAATTATATCACCTCAGATACAAAACCAAAGGTCAGGCAGGCGTAATAGTCAAACAGTTCGCTCTCAATGACGAAAATTTTAATTTTGTTTTGGAAGCTCTTAAAGCATGTTATGAAAACGAGAGAATATTGGTCGACAAATAGGTGACGACATTAATGAATTTACCAAAAATTCAGAAAGAAACAAGTGAAGAGTTCATAAAGCTTTAATCCACTGTTTCAAATCACAGATAATTGGGACCCCATTCTGGTAAATATATGCACATCCGCATTACCAAAAAAATCGTTACTTTTGTGGGAGCAATCGCTCTGAAATTGCAGAAAGGGTAGATAAAAATCTTGTCAGAATGAAAAACGTTCAAAACGACCTTAAAGAAGCTTCAATGGACCCCAAGCAAGTAGCCACAATAATTTAAATAGAAGCTTTTTTAAAAATCAATCGTTCACATCCGAACAATATAAACAAACGTCATGCGAACTTTGTAGAGGAAGTCACAAGCTAAAATCGTGCGAAAAATTCAAAAAACTGAATGTTAGCGATCAAAACAATTTCATAAGAACGAAAAAATTATGTACCAACTGTTTGTCACATACGCATACGCTTAGAGATTGCGAAAGCAAATTTAATTGCGTTTACTGCATTAAAAGACATCACTCAATGTTACATATAACCAATTTTTTCAGCTCACCCCCAAACAGCGCAAACGTAAAAAGAACAACAGGTTTAGTTGCAACAACAAATTCTTACAAATGCCAAGAAGCACCATGCTTCTGAAAGTCGTGGAAAACCCAAACGCTACATAGCGAAAATCATAGCAGTTGTCTTCATCGAACACCTAGGAGAGCTGTTTAAACTCACAGCCCTTATAGACCAAGGATCACAACGATCATTTATAGCGTCTAGGGCACAATGCAGGCTACAGTTGTAGTTGAGGGTTGTTCAAAATTTAAATAAAATCTGCCCCATTACCCTCTTTTCCCCCAAAGCGGGCTTATCCATACAAGCAGAAGCTATTGTCTTACCGCAATTAACCAATATGTTACCCAGCTATCATATAAATAGCAAGCATTGGCAAAAGGTTTCACACCTAAAGCTATCAGACCCAAACTACAACACCCCCGCTCAAATAGGTCTTCGATTAGGCAGCGATCTCATACAGATAATACTCGAAGGTATTGAGAAAATCACAAATACACTTCTGGCGCAAAATACTATTTTCAGATGGGTCCTAAGTGGACTAGTCTCGGAACCAGTTACAACATTGACAACTCAAGTTGAGGAAGTCTCAAACGAGTACCTCAATTCACAATTGAAAAAATTTTGGGAATTAGAAGAACTTCCCCTCATATCAGTCACAACCCCTGAAGATCAGTATTGTGAGGATGTTTACAAAGCCACAACTACTAGATCAGAAAACGGTCGGTACGTCCTACGATTACCACTTAAGCAACAATTTCCTAACACATTCGCCTTAGGTCACTCTCGCACCTCTGCAATACAGCAGTTTCTGAGCATGGAAAGAAACCCACTTAAAAAAGGTGGGTTGAAATCTGAATATGTTGGTGTGTTAGAAGAGTACCTCCATTTAGATCATATGGTGGAAGTAAACCCAGGGGAGAAAATCGTCAACGGAAAATGCCACTCCTTTTATCTGCCACATCACGCAGTAGTGAAGCCAGACAAAAAAATAACAAAAGTAAGAGTTGTTTTCAATGCCTCGGAAATCCCTAGTTCAGGGAATTCCCTCCAACTAGATTTAATGCTTCTGAAACTAAATTGGCGTATATTCAAATATGTATTCAATGGGGACGTTGAAAAAATGTATCGGCAAATAGTCGTGCATAAAGATGACCAAGATTTTCAATGGATTATGTTCCGATGATCCCCCACCAGTCCTTTACACGACTTCAAATTAAAAACAGTTACATTTGGTTTTAACTGTGCACCATATTTAGCCATTCGAACATTCGAACACTCCACGAATTGGCAGACAACACAAAGTCAGAATTTCCTCTGGCAACTGAAGTGTTGAAAACTCAAACGAAGTCACTCCCTTCGACAAGCATAAGAGACCTTATCACAGGTAAAAAAAAACCCTCAAATCCGCAGGGTTTCCTTTAAAAAAGATTACAGCAAATCACCCAAATATACTCAAAAATATTCCAAACGAAAATTTGTTGGACACTAATTTCCTTATATTCGAAAAGGAAAGTACAACAAAGACACTGGGCACATAATGGAATGCGATATCGGACCAGTTCTCATACACAACAGAGTCCATATCCGCATTATCAGCCATCACAAAAAGACAGATTTAATCCTCGGTGGCAAAACTTTTCGACCCCGCAGGATGGCTTTCGCCAATTATGATGCAATCGAAAATCTTAATCATATGGAATATGGCTAGATGGAACCGACATGACAAAATGCAAACTGTACATGTGGTCCGATTCCGAAATTGTACTAGCCTGATTGGAAAAACCACCACATGCATGGAAGACGTATATTCCTAACCGAATGTCTCAAATACTTGACCTAGTGGGATCAGCCACTTGGCGTAGCGTAGCCAGTGCTGACAATCCTCCCGATCTAGGTACAAGAGGGTGCAAGCCACTGCACCTTGCCACTACCACCCTCAGCTTGATACAATCTCCTGATTCTTGGCCACAATCCCCCATGCGCAACATTATCGCCCCAGAAGGTCGAAAGATCGCCACCTTTCACACATTATTGGATGATACCGATATCCTTGAACGATTTTCATCGTTTCCAAGAGCTCTCAGAGTAGTTGCTTGTATGTTCAAATTTATAGAACAACTCAAAAGCAAAGTCAAGGGATCACATAATTTCCCATGCAACACAGTGACGCACCTAGAGTTACAAAAGGCAAAGGTCGCACTGATAGCATATACAAGTTAACGCACCATACGCCGAAATTGGCTTACATAGCTTTTACAGGTAACCAACCACTAAAAGCTTACGTAAGCATGCGACTTGGACAGCGGTCGCTATCCCACGGTTAAACGACACCACACGCGCATCCGGAGTAAATGATGATACAGCACCGCCGCTACCTGAGAACGTCAGTGCTGCTTTTCAACAACAACAACAACGACTTCAATGCAACGTGACTTGCTAGCATAAATTAGGCATAAGAAGATTTTTGTATTTAATTCTAAGTTTGGGTTTCAATAAAACACACACGGCTCGCTGCTAAATAGTTTTGTATTTTAATGTAAACAAATAAATAAATAACTGGCGCCCAACGTGCTAGTCGCGACTGAATAAGTCAATCGAGTAAAGGCCCTTAAGAAGTGCCTCGCGCTGCGGCTCAAACTACTAAACAGGACGTGACAGCAGAATCAAAAGGGATAACTTCGGTGGAAGAAAGCCCGCACCCAACGAAGAGTGCGTAACGTTGGACCCCAAGTAGCCCCGGCAAAAAGGAAAAATCCAATGCGCCGTTGGACTTTAATGTAGGAACGTAAATTAAGAATTTAAGTGAATAGAAATAAGAGTTTAATTCAATAAAAATAAGTGAAACAGTAAATCTTTTAGTGAAATTTAGTCGAGAGAAACTTATAATAAATTAAGCAACTTATTACACAGAAGTGCATTGTTAGCGTAGATCTAGAAAAAAAATACAAAACAGAATTTTTTCAATCTAAACTGTAACAAAAAGCTTGTACAGCTTATAATAAAATAAAATAAAGAACCTGGATCAGTTCCAGTTCTTATAACACTAAAAACAACTCTTCGATTCACCAATGGGACCCTCCAGAGATTGATAAATCCAATAAAAACAAAATGTAGTTATAAATTGGTAACATAAGAATAAAACATAATTTCAATTTTAATTTTTATGTACATTTTTTGATCATTCTCAAGCCTTCATCAAATTTTTCGAGTTAAAAAACTTCAAAATGAGCAATCCCGAATCCATTATCAGACCCCCCATTCTTAATACCAATGTACCACCGCCATCCACTAACCCCCAGGTAACCCCAGAATTAGCCAATATAATTCACAATATAGTATACCAGGTGATTTCGGCAGAAGCACCATCATTGATTCAGAATATTATCCACCCAACAAGCACAATAGTAACGGATCAAACACTAGACCCCAGACATGCAGGAAACTTGACAGGACTCGATAGGATACCAGACGTTGTAAGGTGCTTAAGAGACTTTTCTGGTGATCCAAGAGAGTTCGCTTCTTCGAAAAAAAGTGTTGAGAGAATCCTAAAAATATACAATAGCGAAAAAGGTACTCCACGTTATTTCGGCATTTTAAATGTCATACGAAATAAAATCACGGGGAATGCCGACGTCGCTTTGGAATCCTACAACACTCCTCTGGACTGGGAGGCCATTTCGAAATGCCTCAACACACACTACGCCGACAAACGCGACATCAGCTCTTTAGAATACCAAATGTCATCTTTATATCAAGGCAATAAAACAATAAACGAATTTTACCAAGATGTGTTCTCACATCTTTCCTTAATTTGAAACAAAATTGCTTGCCTCGAAATAGGACCAGAGTCCGTAAACATACTGACGAAAACCTACCGCGATAAAGCATTGGATACATTTGTTAGGGGACTAAACGGCGAACTTCCAAAATTACTTGGAATCAAAGAGCCGACCGATCTACCCCAAGCACTCCAATTGTGTATGAGATTGGAGAACCAAAACTTCAGAACTCAGCACGCCTTCGGGAACCAACCCACATCCCGGAAATCACACCCACCACCACTTCCACCAAGGAAGCAACAGCACTCAACGCAAGCCTTTTACCCAAGTCTTGCCCACATACCACATCCAATGCCTCTCATGCAACAAACAGCATATAAAACTTTACAGCCCCAATATCAACAGTATCCTCAATACCAAAGATACCTAACCTACCCGCAAAATCAACCACCAAGACCCAATCAATACCAAAACCCACCAGCTAGACCCAATCAATACCAAAATCCACCACCTAGACCCAATTACCAACAGAACCTACCACCAAGACCAATTCAACCCAAACCCCCAATTCCAATGGAAATAGATGATTCGCAAAGGACAAAACAAGTAAATTACATGAACAGACCGAACAATAACGGCTTTGCCGGAAAGCGACCGAACACGATTTCAAACCAAGTACACCAACCATACAAACAGCACAGAATTAACCATATTGAACCCGTTGACAATACTATTAATGACCCAGAACAGCAGAACGAAGAGCAAGACGGGACAACCATGGGAAGATTACTATAATCAGTACACTTCACACGACAATACCCCGGCAGAAGATTCTAGCGAATTCTCCGACATTCATTTTTTAGGTTAACCAATTCAACGTTACCCTACTTTCAATATAAAGATGGTAACGGAGAAATCCTGAAATTCTCAATAGACACAGGTTCTAACAAGAACTATATTCAACCCCAACTTGCCAAAATCCCCATTTTAAACAACGAAAATTTCTATGCCAGCTCAGTAGGAGGGAACATCGAAATCACGCATCACACTTTTCTTAACCTTTTTGGACTTAACGACGAAAATCTAAAATTTTTCATTCTACCTACCCTTAAATCCTTTCATGGAATTCTAGGTAATGACAGCATTAAGCAGTTAGAAGCAATAATTTTCACTTCAAAAAATTATATGCTATTAAAAAATAACATAAAAGTCGTCATCAAACAGCAAACAGCAAAATCAATAAATAATATTGAAATTAGAACGGAACATCTCACACTTGGACAGACAGAAAAACTTTGAAATTTATGTAACAGATACCCGCAACTTTTTTCCGACCCAGACGAAAAATTAACGTACACTACCGTTGTAAGGGCCGAAATTAAGACCACTCAAGATCCAGTATATTCCAGATATTACCCTTACCCCATGTCCCTTAAGGATGAAGTCGAAAAACAATTGAAAAAATTACTCGAGGATGGTATAATAAGGCCTTCTCGATCACCCTATAATTCCCCAATCTGGATAGTACCGAAAAAAGTTGATGCATCTGGCACAAAGAAGTACAGAATGGTAATTGACTACCGCAAACTTAATACAGTTACGATAGCCGATCGTTATCCTATCCCAGATACAAATGAGGTACTCTCTCAACTCGGACAAAACAAATTCTTTACAGTTCTTGACCTGAAAAGTGGCTTCCATCAGATTCCATTAGTTGAATCGGATATTGCGAAGACAGTTTTCTCAGACAACAATGGTAAATATGAATTTACCAGACTTCCCTTCGGCCTAAAAAACGCACCCTCAATTTTTCAAAGAGCATATACTCAGAGAATATATCGGCAAAATATGCTTCGTTTACATAGACGACATAATCATTTTTGGCAAAGACGAAGACTCCCATCTAAAAAATGTTGAAACAATTTTCCGAACTCTACAAAAAGCTAACATGAAAATCCAGATTGACAAATGCGAATTCTTAAAGACGGAAGTTGAGTTTTTAGGATTTGTCATTTCTCAACGCGGAATAAAAACAAATCCAACAATAAAGCAATAGAAGCATTTAATAAATTAAAAAAAATCACTAGTATCTTCTGATGTCATGTTACAATACCCAGACTTCGAAAAAGAATTTCACTTGACAACCGACGCATCACACCACGCAATAGGAGCAGTCCCAGAGCAGGACGGCAAACCCATAACGTTCATTTCCAGAACACTGACAAAGACTGAAGAAAACTACGCGACTAACGAAAAAGAACTTTTAGCCATAATATGGGCTTTAAAAACTTTTAGGAATTACCTTTATGGATCAACCACAGTAAAAATTTTCACAGATCATCAACCGTTAACACATTCACTCAGTAACAAAAATACCAACAATGAGCTGAAAAGATGGAAATCGATATTAGAAGAGTATAATCATGAGATTAAATACAAACCTGGCAGTAACAATATTGTGGCAGACGCACTTTCTAGACCACCACAGCAAATAAATTCCATGTCAGCAACACAACACAGTGACGAAAGTTCAGCTCAAACCTTAATTCCATATACTGACGCCCGAATCAATGCCTTTAAAAATCAAATCTTTATTTCAACAGGTGAACCATCTTCATACCAATTTAAAATATCCTTTCCTACCTATCACAGGCATATCATAATTGAAAGAGATTTTACGGAAAAAAGTCTTGCTACCATATTAAAAAGATATCTCAATCCTTCAGTAACAAATTGCATAAAAACTGAAGACAGCATCTTAGGCAAAATCCAAACAATTTATCAAATTCATTTTAGTAGATACAGGGTACGTTACACCCGAAAATTTACAAAAGACATTATAGATGAATCCGCACAAGAAACGGAAATAATCAACGAACATAATTGAGCTCATCGCAACCCCACAGAAAATAAAGCACAACTTTTAGAAAGATGCTATTTCCCACAAATGAACGCCAAAATAAAACGAATTACAAAACAGTGTAAAATCTGCTTAGAAAATAAATATGAAAGACACCCCGTAAAACCCATCTTGAAAGTTACTCCGATTCCCAATTACCCAGGCCAACTTGTCCACATAGACCTTTACTACACTAATAGTAAGATAGTGCTCACAGCAATAGATAAGTTCTCAAATACGCTCAAGCAAAAGTCGTACCTTCTAGAGCATCCGAAGATATAATAACACCCTTAAGAGAAATCTTGACATCATTTGGAATTCCTGAGAAAATCGTGATTGACAACGAAAAATCATTAAGCTCAGCTTCTATAACCTTCATGTTGGAAAACCAATATGGAATAGAAATCTTCAAAACCCCACAGTACAAAAGTTCAATAAACAGACAGATAGAGCGATTCCATTCAACACTCACCGAAGTACTGAGATGTACTAAGGCAGAGAAATCCATACCGACTTTGAAGAACTTCTTAATAGGTCTTTGTATAAATATAATTATTCCATTCATTCCACCACAAAAAGAAAGCCTATAGAAGTATTTTTTGGAAGAACAGTCGGACCTAATCCTTTCGAATTAGACAGACAAGAAAATATTAAAAATCTCAAAAACAAACACGAAAAAGACCTAGAACTTCATAATAAGAATAGAACTGATTTTAAGACATACAATAACGAAGACGCTATTTACGTTCAAATAAATAAAAGACTAGGCAATAAATTAACGCCCCGTTATAAAAAAGAAATAGTTCAAGAAGATAAAGGCAACACTATTGTAACTAAATCAGGTCGCACCGTTCACAAAAGTTTCATAAAAAAATAATACACTCAATTTTTCAGGATCTTGCTTGCTTTGTGCAATGCAGAAGCTAAAATTTTGGACTATACGAACAGCCACTTAGTAACGATAGAAATAGGAACCACAAAGGTCCAGACCGGAACATTCAGATTGATACACACCATTAACCTCGACCTATATGACTCCGTGCTCAACGAAATACATTCCTCAATAGAACATTACGTAACAAGGAAAGGCCGTAGCTATTCATTCTTATCCCAAGAAGAAAAATCCATCCGATCCCTATTATCCCAGCTCAAACCCAAAAGAACCAAGCGAGCAATAGATTCTCTTGGCACAGCCTAGAAATGGTTGGCCGGATCCCCAGACCATGAAGATTTGAGAATATTAAACAACAAAATAAATAACCTGTTAGTTAATAATAACCAACAAGTAATAATTAATAAGTCTATTCTAGAAAGAATAAACAATCTGACGTATATTTCTAATGTAATATTAAATGAAATTAAGTCAAATGACATTGTCAAATTAGAAGTAGAAAAAGGTATTGAGAGAAAACTAAATTTAATTAAAGAAGAGCTAACAAATATAGATTATTCTATCCAGTGGGCGAAAGCTGGAATTGTAAACTCGTTTATTTTATCAAATGAAGAATTAGTTGTAATCAAGGAAACATTAGAAAAACAAAATACGCCTTACATAAATGTAATCGAAGCTATTGAATTTAGCGATGTCAAAATTGCATAAAATTTATCATCTATCATTTATATTATAAAATTTCCCTTGACAAGTCAAGAGCTTTGTAAATCAATAATAACAAAACCTGTAAATCTAAGAAATGAGGCTATTAAACTTGAATACGAAAATTTAATTGTTTGTAATAAAGACATATTTGGTGTCAAAAATAGCTCTAATAATATTACCAATTTAATAATTTGTAAACAAGATAATTTAGAAAAAGTCACAAAAAGCAGCTGCGTACCAAATCTACTAAAGGGCTACGCATCCAACTGTACTTTAGTCAATAACCACCACATACCAACAATAGAAGAGGGTCTCTGAAGATAGACAATGAGGTTATCAGTCTACAAGGAACCATCCTGATAAAATACGATAACGCAAGTTTAACTATTGAAAACAAGAATTATACAAATAGAAATCAAGTTCTTGCACAACCCCTACCAGCTATCATCAAATCAGCAGACGTTACAGCACATCTCGAAGAAGTCCTCTCTCTGCAATATATGAAGGACCTTAACGTTGCAAATATCCAACAAATCAATGCCATCAACTCTAAATACAAAATCAGCCTATTCACTGGATCCACAGCAATAATACTATTACTTTTTGCCCTGTTTGTATGATAGCAAGGAAGATCCTCCTCAAACGAAAAACAAAATTTCGTATTCAGGTCAATACTAATCTTACACCAACGAAAGGATCAACCCCTACACTTGACGATATTTCAAGGACATCCAACGAGGACGCTGCATGTTCTAAAGGGGGAGGAGTTAACGCACCATACGCCGAAATTGGCTTACATAGCTTTTATAGGTAACCAACCACTAAAAGCTTACGTAAGCATGCGACTTGGACAGCGGTCGCTATCCCACGGTTAAACGACACCACACGCCCATCCGGAGTAAATGATGATAACAACAACAACAACGACTTCAATGCAACGTGACTTGCTAGCATAAATTAGACGTAAGAAGATTTTTGTATTTAATTCTAAGTTTGGGTTTCAATAAAACACACACGGCTCGCTGCTAAATAGTTTTGTATTTTAATGTAAACAAATAAATAAATAACTTACACAAGCGTGCTACTTCAGCCGCGATATATCACTACTAAGAGAATTGAAGCCCATTGATAAAAAGAGCTCACTCTTAGTTCTAAACCCATTTCTGGACACGAAAGGTCTGCTTCGTGCCAATGGTCGGCTTGCTAATTCGAGCCTAACATACAAAGAATGCCATCCCATAATAATTCCTGAGAGTCACCATTTGCTACAAGGCGAACATCGCCTCATGCAACAAATAGTACGTCAGGAGTATAATATCCCCCGTCTTAAGCCGCAAATCAAGAAATGCATCTTCACGTGCAAGATTTGCGCTATGCACAAACAGAAGATGCGAACGCAGATTATGACAGCACTTCCACCTGAACGCTGCAATTTCTCTCTGCCTTTCACCACAACAGGTGTTGATTTTGCTGGGCCTTTCGAGGTAAAGGCGTCCATGTTAAGGTCTCCCACTCTAATGAAAGGCTATGTGGCTGTCTTTTTATGTTTCACGACAAAGGCAGTCCATCTTGAGCTATGTAGTAATCTGACAACGGAGGCATTTTCCCGCTTTGTCGTTCGACGTGGCTACCCATCAAAAATCATGAGCGATAATGGCAATACTTACATTGCTCGAAAAGCAATTTGTGGATTTCCTAAAACAAGTGTCACCCGACATCGTACAAAAGTACGCCCCTCAAGGTATCAATTGGCAATTTATACCCCCAACAGCTTTTCATATGGGCGGTTTATGGAAATCAGCTGTAAAAAGCTTCAAATCCCATTTCAAACGGGTAGCTGGAAATTATAAATTCAATTACGAAGAGTTCACGACGTTATTAAATCGAATTGAAGCCGTTCTCAATTCACGGCCACTCACAATACTATCGCAAGACCCCTCAGATTTCACCGCCTTAACTCCAGGGCATTTTCTAAAAGGAACACCCGTTCTGGCTATTCTTTAGCCAGGCGTGGAGTCGCTATCTCTATCAAATCGATGAGAATGAATTAAAATTCTCCATCATGATTTCAGCGGCCGATGAAAGAACGAGTGCACAAAGGATCTCCACAAAAGATACCGTTGGAAGACTCCTGTACAAGCGCCTAAACTTGGAAACTGTGTCCTCATTCATGATGATTGTCTACGAGTGGCGGCTTGGCCGCATGGCAAAGCTGTATTATGGCTCCGACGGTCACATACGGGTCGTGGATCTCCGTACGCAAAACGGAACGCTAACCAGACCGCTCGTGAAGCTGTGCTTTTTACCAACCACCGATGATGCGAATCCGAAAACCAAAAAAAAAACCAAACCGATAATGTCGCGTTTTAAAAAAAATTACTAAATTTAACACTAAAACGAGAAATACGCCAATAACAAACCATTAAAATGTAACAAACCGTCAAAGAATAACAAACAACCAAAAACTAACAATAAATGGTCGGCCAATACGACGACCCATTCCTGCCACATATCGTGGCACAATTGCCCATATTTAATTATATGACAGATTTATAATTAACAATCTTCTTTATACATAGATTACCATGGACGTAGATAGCCAGGTATTAGCCACGCCAACCGTTCGGTCGCCTACCAGCGTGCAACGCACCGGGCCTACCCCAGCGCCCCAAGCTGCCGTTGCAACAGCACCGGCAACAGCACCGGTAACAGCACCGGCAACAACACCGGCAACCGCATCTGCAACAGCCAACCGCTCATCACGGGTCCCGGACGAGTATCGCATAAGATGCCCCCTATGTTGGTGCCCACATCGCCTGCACCATTGTGGGATATTTAGAGGGATGCAACCGTTGCAACGACAGCAAGTTGCCCAGGCACACGGTCACTGTGTGAACTGCCTATCACAGACGCTTAGGCTGCAAGAGTGTGAGTCGAGGTGTCTGTGCCAAATCTGCAACAGGCCGCATCACACGTTGCTAGAACGCACCGCGATGCGCGTTGATAATAGGCTATCTATACCTCGCCACAAGGCATCAACACGTGACGCGAGTGCATCAGCGGGTTGGAATGCCTGTTCGGCGTCGACAGCCCAGACCCCAACCACGGCGATCCATGGGTCTTAGCAGTGTCGTGGCAACGGTGCAACAGCTGCAGCGACTCCTAAGCTAATCAGTTGCCTAAAGGGCTGGGATGGCTAAATGAGTCTCAGACCCCCTCACATATTACACTTCCACACCACAAACATTACATACACCACATCATCATTCCACTCCACACCTTCCTTCCACACCACATCATCATCACATTCCACATCACACGCACACAATAGCACGAATTCAACACCCATGAGGACACCACACAAAAAGGAACAAAAGGGTCCGACGGACAAGGCACCAGCCTCTTTTTGTTTCAACCGCGAACAGTCACCGTACGTTCATCCGTACCATTTTATAATTTCGTTGCGCAACTTGATTTTACACTGCGAGGTAAGTGCCGCGAGTTTCGTATCATTATTAACTAGGGACGTCTGCTACTTTCACCGTTTCGCCACAGGAACTGCTGTGCTACCCGATCTTCCGCTCTCGACCTAATTTGGTGAAGCATTTCACGAATATCTCCACAGATAGCCACTGGTCCTTCACGAAAACTCAATAAGACAAGTACCAACGATCTTAAAAGATCGAGTCCTTTCAATAATACGTTGTTCAGACTGGTGCCACTCACCTTAGCTGCTGCATCCCATACGAGAACCAAGATTTGCCTCCTTTTGATATTTCCTCAACATTTAGTTTGCTTATGTAACCCTTTTCGGGATAGTCATTTAACTTCCCAACAAGATATTGCTTCAGGTCGGGGCTTTTTTCCATCTTCTTTTTCAGACATTGGAGACGGTTATTTGCCATTCGATATGAGTTGGACAAGTCGATGTGATCATATTTCCATAAGAGTCCCGTTTCCCATTTCTTAACAATGGCATCATACAAGACTGTTTTCTCCATTATGTGGTATGCACGCTCGTCTGCCCTTGATCTAAGCGGTTTGAGAAAAGGATTGAAACCCACCGAATCGACAGAGAAAAAGCATTCATTAAGTTATCAAGCTGATCATATTTAGTACAGGTGCAAACGTGGAGCAGATTTCCGTCTGGTTGATAAGCCGACTTATCCTGACCATATACTGACCAACCTATTTTGCAACGCGCAGCTATTAAATCATCCCCTTCAGCTTGACTCACCTCCACAGGTACGCAAAGTTTAGCCGTGTTGTCCAAGCCTATTAAAGTCGCGCTTTGCAGTCGGTGTATGGTAGAACAGGCAATGACTTCAGGTGTTTGTGCTCATTTAAAGTGTCTGCGTTGAGAGTTTGTTGTAGTAACTCGAGGTCAGTGATTATTCGAATATCGTGCATACGATATCGCCTAGAGTTTACTTCCTGCTGTATTATGTCGCCCATCCATCTCAAGCTCAAGTCTTCACCAGGCAATTTACTGTCCATCAACGTGCATGATGCTCCCTCATCAATCAACGCAAATATCTCCACCGTGGCTTTAAATCCATACAATATTACCGGAATGTAATGAATAATGGTTCTCCTTAACTTACGTTGGTGAACTAAGATTGTACTTACCAGACTAGCCTTAGCTGCAGCATTTTGGCTATGTAGTATGGAAAGTTTAGTTTCTTCTTTACGCGTTTTGGAGGGGTAAGCTCTTTTGGTATTTTGTCGTGCACGAAAACTCTTTCCCCATTGCTCTTTCCTAACACCTTTTCTTCCGCAGCGTTACCGTTGGATTCATTAAGTGGGGTTACCTGACTTGCACATGATGCTAGCGCAAATAACCATTCATCAAAGGCCACGACATCTACCCTTGAGATGGTCATTCGACGACGACCCCAGTCGAATTTCATATTCCCAGGAAGTTGACTCAGCAATTCGTTGGTAAACATAGGGTCGTTGAGATAGTCGTTCAGGCTAATTGCTTGCATGGTTGCTCTATAATTTTGTACACCCAACGCGAGATCGATAAGGGTATTCAGTCGATCGGTCCTCACTGCTGGCATCTCTCTCAATTTCCGTTGTAGAGTATTATGTATAACGTCTTGCCTCCCAAAAAACATACGAAGAGTTTCGATGGCTAGAAGAACTGTAGATGGCATCATCAATTTTCCTCGAACAGCTTCAAGAGCGGCACCGCGCAGTGATTTTTATATCGTATTAAGTTTTCTTGTTCAGAAAACACGCAGCGTTCTGTTGATTGTTCATAGTTTGTTATAAACAATGGCCATTCTTCTGCCCTTCCGGAGAAAGGTGGCAAATCCTGTCTGGACGCTATATGTATGTGATGGGTTTAAACTCACGCAAAACCTCCCTGTGGTTGCGCGAAATAGTTACGTGCAGGAGAAAGGGGTTATATTGCGCGGCAGCACTGCACCCATCTCCATTAACCAAAGATGTGAGGCGAGGTAGTCGCGCGTTTTTAAAGACGCTTCCTCCATAAGTGGACGTGTAAACTGAACTCATTGGGAAGTGCTAGCTCTGACCAAACAGGCATGCAGATTAATGAGCAAATGTAGAGTTCATTTGGGGTCCACCAACTACTGAAGGCAGTTTGTTATAGAGCCCCATGTGGTTATGTTCCTTGAGCATGCCCGCATATGCTGGTGGTGGATTCATAGCCATGGCCATGCCTCCGGACTCAAAAGGCAGCGAAGAATGTGACGAAATTTGATGTAAATCATGCGATGAATATTGATCAGGTGTGATCGTCGTGGTCGCAGCAACATTTGTGGAATATGTAGGTGAAAAATTAATTTGTGTCGTATTTATATTTGACATACTACTTGGTATTGAAGACTGTGTCCTAGTTATTCCGATATCCACATTAATAAGTGATTCCACGTAGTTGGTATGCGCACCGATAAACGGGATCACGCTATCATCAGTAATGGCACCATTTAAGTTCCACAAGTCAGGCATAACGGCTTAGCAAATGGCACTCCGCAATGCAAATTAATTTTTGGCGCAAATTTCCACAATTGTATTATGTGACAAATATCACAAATATCTGATCGCCAATACCATAATTATTTTAGAATGTTGACGGGTGGCAAAGTAAAACACTTATTTTAAGCTGATTCGTACTTTATTTGACTTCAATAATTCGATCGTACGATCGTTCGCTAAAATAATTGGGCTCCTTGTAGGTGTATGTACCACTCCGCCAGCGAATCAAAAGAGAATGAGCCAACGCAAAAGGGTAAGCCGCAGTTGAGCTAGCACAGACAAACAGCGGATCACAAGAATGATAGAAAAGAGATTACGCATTACGCAGGTCCGTTATACTAAGCATACAATTGCTTACGTCACACGGCGCAGTAAAAAATTTGGCAGCTATAAACTCTACAACTCTAACATTCTTGTTAACAAGCAATATTTACTTGCTACTCAAGCTATTTCACGAAATTTATGAGCCGTGTGACGTAGATGCGCAGAACGAAAAATGTTTTGTCTCTCACCTGCGCAATCTTTTACTATATCATTCTTGAGCGGAACATACATCTACATACATGGTTGCATTTAAATGTACAATAAAAATTTAATAAATCCTTAGAGTTGTATTTTAATGAACATTCTTTAAGTTTAAACATTTTATAAAATTAGGGTTGTTGCGCGCTAACACTGAGAAGGAAAGCAATGCACAAAGACCGTAAGTTACATGTTTATTGTAGTAGACAAATACTTATATTTATAATAGCTAACGCCTTTAGAATACTTCCTCCATTATATTTAAATAAAATAATTGTAAATTTCTTACAAAATATTGAATTTAACAAAGCAAACACAACTGATTTTGCAATGTGAGGTTTTCTTTCAGACATCACTAATTGGTAAGGTAATTGAGTGCATTTGTGTTTCTGAATCACCTCAGGATATGGAAAAATTCACAATAGTGAGGGCATGAGAAAAGGGCTGATTGTAATATTTTTCACCTCAACTCAACACGAATGTAAATGTTACCGTTCGCAGCAAATAAAATCTTTTATAAGGTCTAAACGCATTATTATATTGAATACTATGTTGTAGGATTTTCTTCCGTTCTTGTAGCTGTATACACCGAGTGTCAGCCACGTCATTTGTATTAATTCTTCAATGTTGTCTTTAAATATTTAGTTAGAGTTAGTGTTGAAAATCCTTATTTTCGACAACATAAAGTAAACAATTGTTTGATGGAATAAGGATTACGTTACAAATTAACTGTCACGTTATTACATTTAAGAGAAATGAATATATTTCGCTTAGCCGGTGATTTGTCACACGTAGTGGCTATAATTATACTATTACTAAAGATTTGGAAAACTCGCTCCTGCGCAGGAATATCTGGAAAATCTCAGATTCTTTTTGCATTGGTTTATTTAACGCGTTACTTGGATTTATTTACTACTTATGTTAGCCTTTACAATTCTGTGATGAAGGTACTATTCATTTCGGCATCTGGGACAACATTATATTTAATGTATGGAAAATTCAGAGGAACATACGACCATAATCATGATACTTTTCGAATTGAGTTTTTACTTGTCCCATGTGGCTTGCTGTCATTGATTATCAATCATGAATTTACTGTGATGGAAATTCTATGGACATTTTCAATATATTTGGAATCCGTAGCTATTCTTCCACAGCTGTTTATGGTTAGCAAAACCGGAGAAGCTGAATCCATTACTAGTCACTATCTGTTTGCTCTTGGTTCATATCGTGCTCTTTATTTATTAAACTGGATACATCGATACATAGCAGAAACTCATTATGATCTGATTGCTATTTTTGCCGGAATAGTGCAAACTATTTTATACTGCGATTTCTTTTATTTGTATATAACTAAAGTACTAAAAGGAAAGAAGTTGCAACTACCGGCATAAAACTTGGAATATGTCAGCGTTTTGAGTGTTAATTAGAATTAATAGATTTCCAAATGTAATAACTTTTAATTATTTAAGAGTGCATTTTAATATTGTATCTACAACTTTTCGAAGTTTAAAAATGTAATAATACTTTTATGTTCTCCATAATGGTTAATTTTAGTTGTGTAAAGATACATATTACCTGGATTCAATATCACATGTGAAATAATTTAATAAACCTAAGTCTACATTTTGTTGCTAACTTTTGTAGTACACGTAAGTTCTTTATCACAGTTCTCAACCCAACAGCATTTTGGTTGAAATTTGGTGTTGTGGTTTTCCACTCAACCGAAAAATAGTTGTGTAGGTGTGTTGTCAAACTTCAACTTCTTCATCTGTATCTAGGGAATAAACTCTGTACTACAAAGCAGCATTACTGCGTTTATTTATTGAAATGTTAATAGAACTTATAATTTCGAACAATTTTAATTAGCTATTGTATACAAACCCATAGAAAGGTGAAAAAATGTTTTAGCTCGACAAGCTACAATTTGGAAACGTTAAAATAATATTATCATCGTTGGAAGTGTTAGGGTTATAAATAGTCAATACAATCTATTAGTCGTAGGGATACACATACATAGTTATTGAGTAATATTATATTTTTTGGAGCATTTCTTCAATTATTGATATTTAATCCACAGCGCAAAAATAAAATTTGAAATCATTTAAAATGCATTCTTGATAACTACCGACAGCAAGAAAATGGTGAGTTTGGAAAATGTTTCATCTCATTCAGAAAGCCATATGATTGCTCATATAAACGGAAATAAATAGATCTGCAGTAAACATTATTTAAACCCTATATAAATGTCAATAAAACCATTTCTAATTAACATTCTATCGGAAGTGTTACATAGCAAAAACGATCGATTTTTATTAGAAAAGCAAAGGTTTGCGCAATAGTTACGATCGTGGTCATTGTATAAACCAGGAATAAAGCGTACACCTACAAGTAACAAATCCTATCATTTTCACCCATGCATACATAGGCGAAAGCTTGCAGAATGACAGAAATTACATTAAGAATGCAATAAAATGAGGGAAGACTCAGGGCAAAAGTCCAGGCAGTTCCTCAGGGTTTCCTAAATATTCTACTACAAAAGTGATCAAATGCCTTAGAAAAGGCACGGGTGCGTTGCCGTGTTATGCTATCCAATTTATTATTTTATGTACGTTTTCGTTAAATTTCCAAATATATTTCGATTATTAAAATTCATAAAGATTAAAATTACCTAGTTTTAATTAAAATTTTATTTATTGTATCAAAACATTGGTAAATCTTTTTTATTTTATTAAAAAATATTTGAAGAAACTATCTATTTTTGTTTAAATTATTACAAATGGTTTTGTTTAGCATTGTGTATTTTATGTGTGTGAAAATAGGCCTCTTGGGGAACCTAGCACCCAGAAAATATTGCTAATGCGCCTATACTGCAACCTCTTTACTATTTTTAAGTCATTTTATTTAAATCTCTGTGCCGAAAAATCAACTATTTCGATCAGCTGTTGACGACCATATGATTCTTTTGTTACTTGTATGTTTCTGCAATGATGCTGATATCACATGCGTATTTCGTGCTCTATAAAGAAGTAACCAGGAATAAAGGGATGTTTAAAATTATTCCAGTGTGAGAGCGCCTCAAAATAAGCGTTTTTTATAACATTTTCCATTATGGCCAGATTGAACAAAATAATAATTTTTGGGCATTTATCAACCCAACACCCAACATTTAGTACGAATAATTATTACTAAATAGTAGTTATTTATTATATGGAGAAACTATTTAAATCTTTTTGAAGTATATTAGAACAACTGACTTTTGACCTTTCAATACCCAATAAAAGGATTTAAGCTAGTTAGCTCACAATCATTAAATGTTTTTAATCATTTTCTATTGAAAACAATACTTTGTTGCTTCAAATTACAAAACGTTTCATCAAAAACCTTTAAATTTTCCAAATTTATTTAATTTTCATTGTTTTACATTTTTTATAAGTGGTCTTGAACGATGCAACAAATCCCTCCGTTTACATATTTTTTGGTAAGATTTCAATCTGGCCATCGCCCGTTTCCAATTGATAAACGTCAAAACCTACTGAACTCGATTAGCTGTCAAAGTTCAGTAGGTTTTGACGTTTAACAATTGCTCTCTCACTTCCAGTGAGAGAGGAGTTAAACATCTCTTTATCTCTGGCAGGGATAATGGGATGCCCAACTTATTCCAGTGTGAGAGCGCCTAAAAATAAGCGTTTTTTTATAACATTTTCCATTATGGCCAGATCGAACAAAATAAGAATTTTGAACATTAAAATACCCAACATTTATTACGATTGCGAATTATTATATATTGGAGTTTTAATATATGGCGAAACTACTTAATTCCTTTTTTATGATTTTGTAATACATTAAAACAACTGACTTTCGATCTTTCAATACTTAATAAGGTGAATTAAGACTGTTATTTCTCAATTTATAAAAGTTTTTTATCATGTGTAATAGAAAATTAATTCTATTATGCATCAAATTACAAAACGTTTCATGAAATATATTTAAGTTTCGCAATTTCTTTGATTTTCATTGTTTTAAATTTTTATTAGCGATCTTGAACGGCGGCAATAAATTCCTCTGTTCACATATATTTTTGGTATAATTTCAATCTGGCCGTTCCAGTTATTCCAATTGCAAAACTTCAAAACCTACGCAATTCAGTCAACTGTGAAAGTTCGGTAGGTGAGCGGCTCTCACATTTCCAGTGACAGGAGAGTTGGGGATCTCTTTATCTCTGCATCAAAGGTATCCGATACTATTTTCGATCGTTCAATCTCATCGGACCAATATTCATATGTATATACTTACGGGGCATCTCGACAGGATAAAATCTATGTCTTACTAACTGTCAAATCTATTGCTATTGCCATTGCCAAATCTGTATGTGGGCATTTGTTATCATAACATAATCATTTGCGCAAAGGCGTAGGGTAAGTAGGTTCGAGCTGATGTAGCGCATGCTTGGAGCTTGAGTTGAAAAATTTATTTTATCACATTGAGAAATGCCGTCGAATAGGTATCGCAGGTTTTGAGCTCTTGAACTCCCTAAATTTTTTATGTGGAAAATAAACAAAATATAAAGATCCTTTTTTTACAAATGTATTTCTGAGAAAAGTAGGAATTCATATTTTTGGACTACTATATAATAATTGTGGCATAAATTTTATATACCAATTAAAATAATAAATTTAATATGAGCAATGATATTTTGATTTCTGCTTGTATAAGTTTATTAAATTTAAGACTTCGCTCATTCCAAACCCAATTTGCAGAATTTTTCTGTATATTAACAATATTATACTAAATATTAATTTTTGGGAAAAGTGTTATTTTGAAATGTACTTTATTTTCAAAAATGTTGTTGTTCTTTTAACGGAATATCTAATCCCCGTTAGGCTGGTAAGGGTCACTTGTGTTGTCGTCGACGTCACCTAACGGGAGGCCCAAGAAACGAGCTGTTTCGACGGGGTCGGCCCATAGGGACGCAAGAATACTCTAAAGATTATTTTTGTTATTATCGATGTAGTTTCAATCTCCCAATCCAAAAATTGTCGCTATTTTTCTATATGCTGCGCTTTCTCCCATCGAACCCAATCGAAACAGTGTGATTGCTAATTGCAATTCAACAGAAAATTGCTTACATGAGTGCGCTTTGTTGAATTCCTCATCGTTTTTTATTAAATCAACCAGCATATCATATTGGTCTCTATCTACTCTTAACATTTGGCGAAATCGGTCTTGGCCAGTTTTTTTTATTATTGAATCGTAACAAGGGTATGGTTTTACATTTCATTCGAATTGCAACTATGGACAAAAGTACTAACAAGCAATATTTTTCATAATAATGTAAAACAATAAAAGCCCTATTAAGAAGCTTTTTACAAAAACTAAACTTTGTATTAAAAACTAAATATTATAATCTTTGTTATTTTCTTAGAAGGTCGTAAAACTTTGTTATTTTCAATCTGCGCCTGCTATTTCTAGTTTCACCTATTTGACAGGCTTCAGCGTTTACATGATTTTGCAACCTTGTGTCATGTTTCGACGCTGTTTCGCGAATGACTTCCCGAACCATTTTTATGTGAAGATCACGATGTAGATCTAAATTCCGTATGTACCACGGGTCATTTACAATTTTTCGCAGAACTTTATTTTGGAATCTTTACACCATTTCGTTGTATAACGGTGCTGTGCATCCCCATAGTTGAATTCCGTATGTCCAGATGGGCTTTAACGTTTGATTGTATACTAAAACTTTATTTGAGGTTGTTAGGGGTGATTTCTTGCCGATTAACCAATTTATTTTGTTGTATTTTCGTTTTAGTTCTGCAACTTTTTTTGTACATGCTCCTTCCACTTTAACTTTCCTTCTAGCGTCAAGCCAAGATATTTCGCCGAGGTGGAGTACGGAATTACTTCAATCCCAATATATAATTTTATATGTATAGACTTCAACTCGTTGAGAACAATGTACCATTTTTGTGTCCATTCTACAATTAGGTTGATTGAAGACTGTATTCTGTTCGACGACTCTACTGCATTTTTACCAGTCGTAATGATGCAGGTATCATCAGCAAATGTGGCGATTGTGCTGTTTAGCGGCATAGGCATAACGCTTGTAAACACAATGTATAAGAATGGTCCCAGGACACTTCCTTTGGGTACAACTGTTTTTATTGACTGTAACATAGTATATGATTGCCCCTGCTTGATTCGAAGTAGCGGTTGCTCAGGTAAGAGGCAAGTAGTTCAGTTAGATGCTGAGGAAAGAGAAGTCTTAATTTATGTAGTAAGCCATGGTGCCATACTTTATCGAACGCCTAGGATACGTCAAGAAAAACAGCTGTGCAAATTTGCTTTTTATCCATTGCATCCTCAATTATATCTGTTATTCGATGAACTTGATCGATTGTGGAATGTTGCGATCTAAATCCAAATTGATGAATTGGTATACAGCTCTTTTCTTCAATTATGTCTTGAAGTTCTTATAATTACAACTTTAAGTAAATTAGACAAAATAGGCAACAGTGAGTGGAAATGGAACGTATCTGAGATTAAAGCAAGCGTTTATTATCAATGTAAGTTTTTCTAATGCTTTTCGCGTTAAATTTTTTTAGAAAATCAGCTGTCACCACGTCGAAGCCGAGAGCTTTTCTTGGTTTTAATCTACTTTTAATTATAATTTCCACTTCTTTAATTTTTGCTGGTTGGATTTCTTCTACGCATTGCGATATTTCCAGATGCGGTAAAGTTCCATAGAACAGAAGAGGACTAAACATTTCGGTGAGTTTCTCTGAAGAAACTTCCGCTTTTCCTTCGTCGCTTTTTACCCAGGATCCGTTTGGCTTTCTGAGGGGTGCATTCGACAATATTGGTTCCCTAGCATTTTTTACAGCTTTCCAAAGGGAATAATCCGTATGTTTATTTGTCTTCGTCCAGTGTTGTAAAAATATTATTGCGCCAAATGTCTGACTTAGGTATTGTGCTAAAAACTCCTCGTCGACATTCCTTTAACCGAATTAAAGGAATTAACTGACATTCTGCATAAAAATATTTCTTAACTTCAATGCCCATAATTTCTTCAGCAGCTTCATCTATTAAAGCGTCATTTAATTTTTCTCTACAACTTTTCTTCGGCATATATTCCAATTTGTGCGAAAATTTTGTTTACAAACAAACAATGTTTTTCTTCACCGATCAGTTGTGAATTAATGGTATTTGCAAGGGTTGCACAGAAATCACAAAAAAGACGTTCACTGTTGATGGTAAATATTTCCAATTGCATAATTTTGCAAACTCAGATGCCCAGGATTCTGAATTGCTCTATTGTTTCTCTTATACTATGTTTCTCTATTGTTTCTCTTATACTATGTGTGAGCTTGCATACATATCGACGAAAATTTTTGCAAGCCGCGTAACAATATTTTTTACATTCCTTGACAAATAGAGTCTATTCCGGTTATGTGCCACAATCAAAGATACAGATTTTTGTGGTTTGTTAAAAATAAAAATATAATAGGCACATAAGCGAGTGCAGATACTTAATCGAGTATACTTAAAACAATAGTTTGAATGTATTTCATAAAAACAAACCGTGGGATGCAGCAAGAGGGATGATTTTCATTTAAGCGGAGTACTACTTAACCGGGATTCACTGTACACATAAATCAGAGGAATATTGAATATTTTCTGTGACACATTTCTTGACTTGAAAATCGACAAATTAACTACATACATACTTATGTTGTCAATTTTATTCTATACTTATATTTACGGGGTTGTCGCTTTTTCCTTCTCATACAAATATCAGAAATTGTTCAATTTATGATTTTTAGCTTTTGCCATCGTCGCGAAAAGACGCTTGTGGGCAAAGGCATGCTCGGGGAGATGTAATGGTGTTTGTTTTTATGAATGAAGCAAGTTTGCCTGTTGAAAGTGCGCTTGCGTTCATGAATGAAAATATTGTTGTTAGGTGTTTTTCTACAAATTTGGGCATCGACTGTTTGGCTGTCATATTGACTTGTGACGCTGCTGACGCTATTTGAAACCATTGTAGTTTTTGTAGAACAATATTCGTAATTTTTGCGGGTGACATATCTGCATGTGAACGCATATAAGTATGTACGTTGTGTATGCATTATTTGTGTGGGAATGTCATACGCACATATTTACAAGTGTACGCATATTTGTATGTTGGTTTGAGCATACATTATTTGTTGGGCAATGCCGTACACATATGCATATGTATGTACATATAGAGCAGTACGCGCACACTTTTTACTGATAAATGATAATATCACGATTTGAATTTGAATTGTACTTACATACATATGTTTGTATGTATGTAATTATGTGCTAATATGTAGATGTGTATGAAAATTGAAAATGAAGACACGTAATTTACATACAATATTATTGAAATATATTAAGTTTTTAAGGATATTATGACAGTACTTATCTCATATATGTATATAGTATGTATATCGCATATATGTATATAAAACCATTCATATATGAAATTATATTATATTTCCAAACATAAGAAATATTTAAAAATTAACTGTTATTCACACATTAATTACAAATATATATTTTGTAAATAGCATAATTTAATTAAAATGTTATGAGTTTTGCATGTATTCATAAAAATTCGCAAAATGATAATCATATCAATTAACATGATGGCATGTAAACGTATAAAAATATAAGCAAAATGCCAACATACGTCTGTAATAGCAATGTATATTTCTGAGCATAATTTTCATTAAATGCTCAGCTCTGTTCACGTACCACTGTTAACATTTCTCCTTCTGGGCTAGCTGTGGTGAAACACGCTCATCGCATTTTGTTAGCTTTTGACAGTTCACACGCTTGTCCGTTGTTGGACCTTCTCTTTATATATACGTTCTCTGACTCAAACCATTAACCAACCTGCGCCAAAAAATATGCAACAATTCAACGCCCCATAAACGTACTTAGTGCAAGCACAATTCTCACCCAAAACTAATTTGCATACACAATAATGTTACAGATTTTCATGCCTAATTATTTTGCAAAACCTAAAGGTAGGTTATAACTAGCGATCTTACAGTCTTTTTCTTACGGACTATTTCCTACGGGTTATTTCCTACGGGTTTTTTCTTACGGTTTTACTATCACTTTTTTTCAGTTAGGTCCCGCAGCAAAATCCCTATCTTCTCCAAGCCTGCCGTAAGAAACTTCGTTCCAAACAAAAAAAAATGGCAGAAGTATCAACGATCCCGTAAATTGACATTTTCTGTGGTCGTCAATTTCCAGGCTAGGGATCTTATAAGAAACGGAAAAAGTTAATTTTTTTAAATATGAAGCTTTTATCAAGTGCATAGTAGAGGGGTTTTAAGAATTTCGAAAAATTGAGGATGTAAGCCTGGATTTTGAAGAACTGTGCATTTTTACCAGTGTTTTTCGAAATCCAGATAGTTAAACAACTGTCAAAATGACATTTTTCTCGGAAAAGCGCTCTATCACGCACTTGAGTATAAAATACGCTTTAGTTCAAGTAGATTGATAGACAGATAAATAATTGAGGAATACACCGGGACCTTAGGTCTATTGTGCCCTCTCCTAACTCAGAGGGACTCATTTAGCCCCAGCATATTGATAAAGTCCAGTATCCTGCTGGGTGTTAGTGAGGTGATGTGATCCTTATCCGGAAACATGGGTCCAAGGGCCGTCATCCTGCGTCTACAGACTGCTATGCACTCGATTAGTAGGTGTTCCATGGTTTCAGGCCCCCTGTCGCAAAACTGGCAGTTGGCGCAAGAGGATATTCCCATGTTAAATAAATGCCTATTCAACTTGCAGTGGCGGGTGTAAAATGCGACCAGTACTCTGAGATTATCCCTGGGGAGGCTATTTATCGATTTAAAACTATCTTGGTTGTACCCCCCAATTAGCAACTTGGCATGTCGCATACCATGCTCTCGTTGCCAATGCCTTTCCCTGCCCACTCTTTCTTCCTTACGGAGCAGCTCCTTTAAAGTTTTCAATATTGGTAGAGGCTGCGGAACTTTTTTTGGCATGTCGCATACCATGCGCTCGTTGCCAATGCGTTTCCCTGCCCACTCTTTCTTCCTTACGGAGCAGCTCCTTTAAGGTTTTCAATATTGGTAGATGTTGTGGAGCGGGCGAGCTGGAACTTTACTTGGCATGTCGCATACCATGCGCTCGTTGCCAATGCCTTTCCCTGCCCACTCTTTCTTCCTTACGGAGCAGCTCCTTTAAAGTTTTCAATATTGGTAGAGGCTGCGGAGCGGGCGAGCTGGAACTTTACTTGGCATGTCGCATACCATGCGCTCGTTGCCAATGCGTTTCCCTGCCCACTCTTTCTTCCTTACGGAGCAGCTCCTTTAAGGTTTTCAATATTGGCAGAGGCTGTGGAGCGAGCGAGCTCATCAGCCAGTTCGTTGCCGGCTCTACCTCTATGACCAGGCACCCAGATTAGGTGCACCTGGTTCTGTTCAGCTAGGCTGTTCAACCGTTCTCTACACTCTTGCATTATTAGCGATCTGAACTCTTAAGAGGAGATCGCTTTTAGTGTCGGTTGAATAATTCACTCGAAGGCCGTGGTTCTGGGGCCTATTTTTTCGAAAATATTCGCAGTAAGCCAATGGAACTTCGGAACTATATCTTTGAATTGTTTTTTAATTGATTAGAGCTAAAAAATGTTGAGCCTCTTGGCATTATTCCATTAAATATTCAAGTAATATATAAGAATAAAAGTACATTATTTCTCATTTTAATTCGGTTCTAGCCTAATGCTGCTATACGCGGAATACATGTGTCTTCAATTGCGATTTACTCGAGTATGCTTATGCGCACACCAACCCATGTTGGCGAAAGTGTTTGATTTTTTACAATCGGTGTGCCCCCCAGAGAACAGTAACGAGTAATAAAATATTGTTCACAATCGAGTACTGATCAGCTACTCTGTCTGATTCGGTTCATTCGATTGATGTACACAAATCGAACCGTTTGTTTTCAAATGAGCGACAGAGAACAACTTTCAATCACTATAGGTTAGCCCACCAGAGAACAGTAACGAATAATAAAATTTTGTTCACAATCGAGTATTGATCAGCTACCGTTTGTCTTCAAATGAGCGACAGAGAACAACTTTCAATCACTAGCGATCAGCTTATACATGATTTGATTACGAACTTTCGCATCAGCAGAAAATACCCGAACTGATGCGTGATTGAAATGATTCTCTAAACAATGATTTACTCGTGCACTTCTGTTCTATTTCAAATACATATGAATGTATATGCATATGTTATATGTCTAATGGAAATTCCATCGAGTACATATGTACATACAACAAATATGTGTATATATGCATATGGAGGATGGAGTCGTGTGTAGAAGTTCACGAAAGTGAGGGAAGTTCTCTGATCGCCATTCACTTGGGAGTGGCCAGAAACGATTCTTTTACATATGGCTCAAGGAGCTCACGACTTCTGGTTTTAGACCAAGTATCCTCTGGGTAGCCTAAGAACTTCCGTTCGTAGACGAGTTAAAGTGAGAAGGCGAAATATCCTCCACACAGGGTTGTGCACTGGGTTTGGGACCCGGCACGTAAAAAACGCTTAAGTGAAAAGATTCCAACTGCCTCGGGTGAGATACTCTCCTTTTTATGATTATGATTTAAGGCATGCACCTGGAATGTCCGGTCCCTTAATTGGGAAGGTGGCGCTGCCCACCTGGTTGATGTTCTCTTGAAAATAAAGGCTGACATCACCGCCGTACAAGAAGTGCGATGGACGGTACAAGGACTGAGGCGAGTGGGTCCTTGTGTCACTTACTACATTGCCCATACAAAGAAGCGCAAGCTTGGTGTGGGATTCGTGGTGGGAGAGAGGCTCCGTCGCCGAGTACTATCATTCCTTCCGTTGGACGTACGTCTAGCCACAATCCGCATCACAGCGAGGTTCCCCAACATATTGCTGATTTGCGCCCACACCCCAACGGAAAAGAAGGACGATGTGACCAAAGATGCCTTCTATGAGCGCTTGGAGCGCACGTATGAGAGCTGATGATATTGATATCATCGGCCTCGGGTGGCACCGTTGGTTCTGCTTTCTTCAGACTGGACAAGGAAGCAAAGCAAATGGGTCTGAAACTGAACGAGGCAAGACGAAATATCTCTTGTCATCAAACAAACATTCGTCGCACTCGCGACTTGTCTCTCGCGTCACTGTTGACAGCCATAAATTTGAAGTTGTAGATAGTTTCATTTATTTGGGAACCAGTATAAACACCACCAACAATGTCAGCCTGGAAATCCAATGCAGGATGCTTTTGCCAACAGGAGATTCTTCGGACTGAGTAGGCAATTGAGAACTAAAGTCCTTTCTCGACGAACAAAAACCAAACTCTATAAGTCAGTCCTTATTCCCGTCCTGCTTTATGGTGCAGAGGCTTGGACGATGGCAAAACTGGGAAAGCAGAGGAAGGAGAAGAACCTGGCTTCTCTTGGAATATCCAATTGGCGCCACGTAGCGAAAAGAAGAAACGACTGGCGCGCTGTTAACTCGTAAGCAGTGTCTGCGTCAATAGAAATGAAGATATGTATGCACGTACTCGATGGCATTTCCATCGTTTAAGCAATGAAAATTTGTAACATGCGCACATTTTCAAAGCTGATACATTTTTGCCACACATGATTCATGATGGTTTGCCGTACTTGTATATTTACTCGTAGTTTACCAGCAGTTTCACATCGATTCAAACAATTGTCGCTACGCTTTGAACTGACATGATACGAATGGAACCGATCGTGATTGCCGAAGAACAGATTGTTCGTGTTACATCAAATCAGTTGACGCTGGCGGGTATTCGGTTTGATAAAAAATGTTGTCTTTGGTGAACTGAATAGATTTGATTGTGTTTGTGGCACGAGTGTTTGTTCTGCTTTAATCGTACTCATTGCAGCATGTGTGTCGTGTATGGTGCTGCGTGCACACAAAATCTCAATTTTCTCGTACCGAACGAACGCGGACGAACACTTTTCCGCTTGCTTGTCGCAAATATTCACCTCAGTCTACTGTGTATTCACTGTGAAGAACGAACGCAAAATGGATTTTTATGTAGTGTCTTTGTTGTAGTATGTCTTCTGTTGCGTATGATTTGCGTTACATAGTTTCTTGGCTTGAGCTCTTACGTCGTACACTCGTTGAGCAATGTCAACTCGTAGCTGCGGTAATCGGTGTCGATCATTTTGCCATTATCATTATACACCCTGTTGTCTTATTCGGTGTTGATGCTTCATTGTATTTGTGTCAGGTTTTTCCCTCCTCGGTGGAATTGGAGGATAGACTCATGTGTAGAAGTTCACGCAAGTGAGGAAAGTTCTCTGATCGCCATTCACTTGGGAGTGGCCAGAAACGATTCTTTTACATATGACTCAAGCAGCTCACGACTTCCGGTCTTTGACCAAGTATTCTCTGGGTAGCCTAAGAACATCCGTTTGAAGGCGAGCTAAAGTGAGAAGGTGAAAAATCCCTTCCGCAGGGTTGTGCGGTTTGGAACCCGCAACGTAAAAAAAAACAACAATGAAAAGGAACAAAAAGCCTCGGATGAGAGACCCCCCTTTTGATCACGACCAGGCAAACGAAATAAGGAATACGAATCAAGGGCATACACCTGGAATGTCCGGTCCTTTAATTGGGAAGATGCCGCTGCCCAGCTGGTTGATGTCCTCGTAAAAACAAAGGCTGACATCACCGCCGTCCAAGAAATGCGATGGAAAGGACAAGGACAAATACGAGTAGGTCCTTGTGGCAGTTACTACATTGGCCATATAAAGGGGCGAAAGTTTGGTGTGGGATTCGTGGTGGGAGAGAGACTCCTTCTACTAACATTCACTTCGGTGAATGAACGTCTAGTCACAATTCGCATCAAAGCGAGGTTCTTCCACATATCGCTGATTTGCGCCCACGCCCCGACGGAAGAGAAGGACGATGTGACCAAAGATGCGTTCTATTAGCCCTTGGAGCACACCTATGAGCGCTGCCACCGCCACGATGTCAAAATCGTGCTTGGCGAGTTGAACGCCAGGGTGGGCAAAGAAGGTATATTTGGTACGACGGTCGGTAAATTCAGCCTACACGAGGAAACATCCCCAAAATGAGTTGAGGCTGATCAACTTCGCCGGTGCCCGAAATATGGTTATCTGTGGTACTAGATTCCAGCACGAGAAAATGCATCAAGCTACCTGGCTGTCTCCGGATCGAAAAGTCACCAACCAGGTCGATCATGTTGTGATAGATGGAAGACACATTTCCAGTGCTCTAGACGTGCGTACGCTCCGAGGTCCTAACATCGACTTGGAGCACTATCTTGTTGCAGCCAACATTCGCACCCGCCTCTGTGCAGCAAAAAACGCACGCCAACAAACACAAAGACGTCGACGTCGAGAAGCTGACATCACAACAGACAGCCGAACGATTCTCGGCTTGCACTCCTGCTCTCTGAGAGCACTCGTTAAGAACTGGGTATAAGGGAACTGTTGGACGGCATTTCAACTCCTTACGTACAGCTGCAACCGAAACCTTTAGTTTTCGGAAAATGCAAAAGAATGGCTGGTACGAAGAGGATTCCCGTGTCGCAGCGGAGAGAAAACAGGCTGCCTACCTCGCAAAGTTACGATCGACCGCAACACGTTCGGGATGGGATAGATACCGAGAGTTGAAGAGGGAAGCGAGACGCATTTGCAGAAAAACAAGAAAAAGGCCGAAATGGGTGAGTATGAGGAGCTTGATAAGTTGGCCGACAGGGGTTATGCGAAAATTTTACGAAAACATGAGGCAGCTTACAGAAGGTTTCAAGACCGGAGCATATTCTTGTAGAACCCCCAAAGGTGAACAACACCGGGAGAAGGCTAACCCGATTCTTCAATCGATGACGATGGAGCAAACGTTACATTGCCCGACCAGGAAGAAGTTCGAATAGCAGTTACCTGTCTGTAGAACAACTATGCGGCTGGGCCAATGGATTGTCGACCGAGCTATTCAAACATGACGGCAAAGAACTGATAAGGAGCATGCATCAGCTTCTTTGCAAAATGTGGTCGGACGAAAGCATGCCTAACGATTGGAATTTAAGTGTGCTATGTTCAATCCATAAAAAAGGAGACCCCACAATCTGCGCCAACTTTCGTGGGATAAGCCTCCTCAACATCGTGTATAAGGTTCTATCGTGCGTATTGTGTGAAAGATTAAAGCCCACCGTCAACAAACTGATTGGACCTTATCAGTGTGGCTTTAGACCTGGCAAATCAATAACTGACCAAATATTCATCATGCGCCAAATCTTGGAAAAGACCCGTGAAGGAGGGTCGATTTCAAAGCTGCTTTCGACAGCCCGAAAAGGAGCTGCCTTTATGCCGCGATGTCTGAATTTGGTATCCCCGCAAAACTAATACGTCTGTGTAAACTGACGTTGAGCAGCACAAAAAGCTCCATCAGGATCGGAAAGGACCTCTCCGAGCCGTTCGATACGAAACAAGGTTTCAGACAAGGCGACTCCCTATCGTGCGACTTCTTCAATCTGCTGCTGGAGAAAATAGTTCGAGCTGCAGAACTTAATCGAGCAGGTACAATCTTTTATAAGAGTGTACAGCTGCTGAATTTGATATCATCGGCCTCAACACCCGCGCTGTTAGTTCTACTTTCTCCAGGCTGGAGAAGGAAGCAAAGCAAATTGGTTTGGCAGTGAACGAGGGCAAGACGAAATATCTCCTGTCAACAAGCAAACAGTCGTCGCACTCGCGATTTGGCTCTCACGTCACTGTTGACAGTCATAACTTTGAAGTTGTAGATAATTTCATCTATTTAGGAACCAGCATTAACACCACCAACAATGTCAGCCTGGAAATGCAACGCAGGCTTACTCTTGCCAACAGGTGCTACTTCGGACTGAGTAGGCAATTGAAAAGTAAAGTCCTCTCTCGAAGAACAAAAACCAAACTCTATAAGTTGCTCATAACTCCCGTCTTGCTATATGGTGCAGAGGCTTGGACGATGACAACAACCGATGAGTCGACTTTAAGAGTTTTGAGAGAAAGGTTTTGCGATTAACGGTCCTTTGCGCTTTGCCCACGGCGAATATCGCATTCGATGGAACGATGAGCTGTTTGAGATAGTTCAGTGAATTGAAAGACAGCGGCTACACTGGCTAGGTCATGTTATCCGAATGGACGAAAACACTCCAGCTCTGAAAGTATTCGACGCAGTACCCGCCCGGGGAAGCAGAAGAAGAGGAAGACCTCCACTCCGTTGGAAGGACCAAGTGGAGAAGCCAGGTCGCTTGGGATATCGAATTGGCGCCACGTAGCCAAAAGAAGAAACGACTGCCGCGCTGTTGTTGACTCGGCTTTAATCGCCTAAGCGGTGTTAACGCCAATTAAGAAGAAGAAGAAGAATTCGGTTAGCAAGTTCAGCGTGCCCATTAGCGCATGGCGAACGAACTACGTTTAGAACATGTTTACCGTTATTTTCATGACAAAATTTTAGAAAATCTTTTGAATTGAAAGCCGTTCCTTGATCGGATACAAAACGTTCAGGCATTCCAATGTAACTCGTGATTTCTAACAATACTTGCGGTTAAATGATTATATCCGTGAACGTATCACTCGTCACGTAAAAGTCTGTATTTCGTATTATGAGATACGTGATCGTAACGCTTCTATCGTAATCTAGCATGATGGCAACGTATCCGTTCGTTGGAAATGTCATTCAAATGAAAAATACCAATCGTAATTTATGGAAGTGTGAGAATTTTTTTTTAAATTTTATATGTTTTTCTTATAATTTTTAGTAATAAAGAACATAAGAAACCAATCAATGGAATATCTCATTAAAAATTAGATTATTTATATGAACAAATATTTTTGTATTTTGATTAACATTAAAAATAAAATTATTTACATAGTTTATTATATATACATTTTGAAATTAAATTTATTGTAAAATAATTTAATTGGCTTCTTACCGTTTGGTCGATTGCGGTTCGCTACCTCCGTGTCTATTTCTTGTGTGTCAGAATTGCAATTTTGAGAGTCATAAATTATTTTAAATTTTATGCAGATGTTATGTAATGCCGCACAAACATCCACATTTGTTGGATGCTACCTTCCGCTCTTGCCATATCCTAAAATTCTCCAACGTCTTTTTAAGATTCCAATGCTTTGTTCAACGATACATCTATTATGAGGAATTTAAAAACTATTGTGAATTAAAAACACATTACGATCCGTTTGCTATCGTATGTCATAATGCCAATCACAGCATCACATAATTTTCTTCCGTATGTTTGCCAATCCGTGCACGGATGTAACGATTCGACACCTTGATTACAAGGTTTGTTGCAGTTCTTTTGACTACTCGTATTATCGTGAAAGTCTATGAACTCCAATACATGCTCGTTGCATTTCGAACTTTTTGGAAACTGACCCAAATGATCTACCATACGTGAATTGAAGTAAATGGTGTCTTCTTAACGTTTTCGTCGTCCGTCTGAAGTTTTATTCAGAAACACAAAATGAATTAATATTACACTTCACGTAACTGCGCGTTGGGGGAAACCAGAACAGAATGAACACTCGTCTTGTTGTTTTGCCAACGCTCATATAACCAGCTATATCGTGGAACTCGTCAAGTATTTGGAACCTCATCTGTTTTGAACTACCCATAATCAGGGGTGTTGTGAAATCCAAGACAGAATTGTTTAGTTGTCAGAATTGCAAACCAATTCTGATTTTCAATGGTGTCTCAAAATCTGTTTGGATTTTCATCTTTTCGAACATACGCAAAACCAATATTCGAATCAGCGATTTACTTGCAAATTAATACATTTGGAAGCAATCCTATTAAAGTTTTCAATGAGTTCTGAATTAAAGAACGAGTTTAAGAGATAACATTTATTGAATGAATAAAGACGCATTTGGGCGTTCAAGGCATAGTTGGCGTATTTCGCATCATTCTGCATTTCGATAACGATGTTCATAAGCTTCTCGTCCTGTAGTTGAATACTGCCATGCCAATGATTATAATCATAACTATCTTGGAGATTTTGAGATCAGCTGTATCTACTTCGTGTGGTTCTTTATAAGGTGCGATGTAAAATTTCAACATCCGGTTCTTAAATTCACAACAACTATCGATTAATTCGTGGCATGAGTTAATTTTCTGTAGGTTGACGTAGTATTTGAACCAATGCAACAATCCCATGATCGCTAGCGCTTCAAGCTCATAGCTGTGGAAAGGTTGTTTGTAATAGAGTGACTAAAATATAATATCAGGCGCAGTTGTCCATTCTCGGCTTGCAATAAAACGCTTGCAAGGCCTATAGAGCTTGCGTCTGTACGTACACTAGGCATCAAATGAAAGTATAAATTTCATAGACGTTCTTTTAAAGCAGTTTTATTAAAATAAACAATTAATAATTCATACAAAAATATTACATTTACATAGGTATTTAAGTAACAAATTATAAATTAATATATTTTTTTTTACGGGAATAGAAAGAAAAAATTTTGTTCCACTTAAAAAAAGGGTTCTTAAAAAAAAGTGGTCAAATGAAGGTATAAATTAAAAAAAAAAAAAGTTTAGTTCAAAAGTAAATTTAGTAATTAATATTGCCTTCTTTATTCTGAATTACTGCACGAAGACGTTTTGCCATGCCTCGCACCAAATTTTCTAATATTTTCATTGGAATAATGTCAAGTTGACACTTTGTCTCTAAGAAAAATTATTCCAAGTCTGTACGGCTGCTTTTTAGTATTTTGGAATAAAAAATTAACCACAAATGCTTAATTGGATTTAAATCTGGTGACTGAGCTAGCCAAGCCAGTTTTTCTTTAAGATGTGCGAGATGTGCCTTGGGGGTCGTTATCTTATTGGAATATAAACGACCCCAAGATACCCATTTATTTTAAAATTTTTGCTAAGAATGTTAACATATGAAGCAACTGTCATTCGTCCATCGATTTTGAATACACTACGTACACCAAATTTTGAGAAGCAGCCACAAACCATGAGAGAACATCCTCCATTCTTCACTGATGATTATATGCACTGTGGTTTTAAGCGATCAGAAGGTTTACAACACTCTCCCTTACGTGCTCTTTAACTCCTTAGCACGAATTTGAATTCGTCGGACCAAAAAAATTACTTAATCTCAAAATATAGTTGGTATATTTGGATATTGTTTTGCCTCTAGTCCTTTTTTCCTACTCGAAATGGAAAACACAGGTCATTTTTTGCGATATAGTTTTTAAAACCAGATGTTTGTAGATTGTTAATACCTCAATACAGTTTCTAACAATCCTTACCGCTGGTGGGGGGAATTGAATAGTCTTATATCAAGGGAGAATTTATTCATTTTGATTTTATTTCGTATTTTTCTTGCTTATATACAAATTTTAAAACTATCTTAAATAACTAAATATATGTGTATGTGTGTATGTTTGTACGTATTGCAGCATATTGTTTCCCAGCGGGGACAAAATAAAGGCCTCACAAAAGCAGGGCAAAGAGAGGCCTTATTTGTTTAATACCTTCCCTTTCTCTTTTAGTAGCGTAGGGTAAGGTGTACAAAATAAAGAGACAAAGTAGACTATGATATTCATTTTCAAAGCTGCAAAGCGTTTGTAAATTTTTTACTGTTATCTGCCGCCGACCTCTTGTCGCCACCGAATACTGCGTATGTGCAACCTCGTTACTGTTTGTCATTATTGTTCTATTTTTCGTTGTCTTCGGAAACGCTGCGTTTATGCATATACATATGAAGTTATTATATTTTCTCATTTCGTACGCGGACTTACAAATAAGTTGTAGTTTTTTAATATACATATACATACATACATATATGAAACTAATTGAATAGTAAATTAGTTATTCTATTGAAATGGGAAAAACTAAATGTGGAGTGAGTGATAGACGTTTTAGTCGACTTGTGGCAAGAAAAAAAGAGCACAATTGAAATCGTGAAAAAAGCTCTAACAACAATAATAATGATATAAATGCGAAATTGGTGTGTCAAATATAAAATTCGTAAGAGGGCATGCGATGAAATTCTCCAAGTATTTCGTAGTGCTGACGTGCGTGAAGAAGTGCATGAAGTCGCCACTAATGTAGAAAAATTTAATGTAAAAGAGTTATTGTACAGGGCACCTTTGCTTGCCATATCATGATAAAATGGTTTTTTTGCCAATTCTTCATCACTTCAAACTTTAATTATCCTTTCAATTGAATATGTGAATTGAAACATATAATATAAATATAATCGATTTGGACTAAATATTCCAAAATTTCAAAACGAAGCTACATGATGATAAATGACGAAAATTCTCCACCTTGTGAGTGTGGAAATAAAATGAAAAAAAAAAAATTGGGTAAGTAATTACTATACATTATTGTGTATATTAAAATGATTAAACAATTTATTTATAGAAGAAGAGTTGCAACAAATGAAAAACTTAATTTGTGAGCTACATGTGAAGATGGATAAACTGTTAGAGAAAGCATTTCCGAAATCTACAAGCCTGGACATATTTCCAATAAAAAGCGTTGAAGAAATGGAACATTTTGAGGAAAATGCTGAAATGTTTCCAAAAGATGACGTAGTAAGTTAACTGAATGAACAGTATTTTCTGCGAAACTATATAATTAATACTTTCCTGATTTCAATAGATTCGTAGCATTAAAGAATGTATAGGTTCAACACCTTTTACAAAATCTCTACAATTTATCATCACAGATGGGCTGCAGAAGAAAAATCATTAAAAAAACCAACTTATTTGGAAAATTTGTGTTTGGTAGGTTTGTTTTAATTAAATACATAAATTCAGAACTCACAATTGCTATTTCTAATTTTAGATGCTCTGAAGTCCCCCGAATACGGCTTCCCAAATTACGAAAATGATAAAATGTATAAAAAACTTACGATAATAAATCAAAATAATATATTGATGAATTAAAAGTCTTTCGTGTCATTATTAAACAGTAAGCCCTTTCTACCTTACAATTCCGACATGAATAAGGCCGCTGGGTTATTGCTGCTTGACATGGGGTTATTTTGAAATGTACAATGTAATACATGTGTGTGTGCGTGTTATCTCTTCTGTTAATTTATGATTTGTGTCCCATGCATTTCTATTATTATTGGATGTGCATTGCATGTAAATACATTATGTATATATGTATGTATGTAAGTATATTAATATATAAATAGATATTTATATTTAGTAGAATTTCGGCTTTGCTGATAAGTAAGCATGTTCAATGATATTTGAACATATTGCCGAGGGAAAGAAATGATTATTTAAAACTAGTGGACGTTATATGGATATGTATGTATATCATATTTAAACTTCTTCTTCTTTATTTGCCAATTCGTATTCGAATATTGGTGATCATATAACAATTAATAATATGTACAATATTAATAAACTTAATAATAATATAATAATAATATAATAATGTAATGTTTACATGTTAAATATATCTATTGTATATAAAAAAAAAAACAATAAAAATAAAAAATCACAGATTTTGAATTATCGCAGCATATTTCTCTCTATCTCTCGCCACATCTATAAGGTTGCCCACGTTCTGGATTCCTGTCCATTGTCGAATGTTTCGAAGCCACGAAAGTTGTTTACGGCCAATACCCCGCTTTCCTTCAATTTTTCCTTGGCTAATTATTTGTAGAAGCTCATACTTAGAGTGCCTCATAATATGTCCTAGGTAGGCTGCTTTTCTTTGTTTTATAGTCTTTAACAACTCTCTATTGCGGTTCACTCTTCTCAAGACTTCACTGTTTGTTTGCCATAGCTCGAAGGACTCTAGCTTGTTCATATCTGTGATTTTTAGAGTCCACGTTTCCATCGCATAGAGAAGCACTGACCAAACATAGCATTTTAAAAAACGTATTTTGGTTGTGATGGTGAGGTCATGGCTACATAATATATTTTTGTATTTGAGAAAAGTTGTGCGAGCAATTTCGATTCGACATTTTATTTCTTTTGAACAATCCCAACTTTCATTGATCTGACAACCAAGGTACTTGAAATTTTTGACTCTTTCTATGGGACTATTATTAATCATGAGGTGTGTGTCATTGTATATGTTTTTCTTACTGATAATCATATACTTCGTCTTGTTTATGTTAATGCGTAGGCCATATTCGTCACTACGCAAGTTAACTCGGTTTACAAGTTCTTGTAATCCCATCAAGCTATCGGCTATAAGTGTTGTGTCATCTGCATAGCGTATATTATTTATGAAAATACCATTCACTTTTACACCTTCATCAATACTGCTTACCGATTCTTGAAATATTACTTCCGAATATATGTTAAATAACAAGGGTGACAGAATGCATCCTTGTCTTACACCTCGTGAAATAGATATTTCTTCGGTTATATCACCATTGATGCTTACATGGGCAGTTTGTTGCCAATAAAGATTTCTTATGCAACGAATCTCTTTGTCATCTATTCCCATAGAATAAAGAATTTCCATAAGTTTATCGAGTTTAATGGTGTCGAAAGCTTTCTCATAATCAATAAAGCATAAAAATACATCTTTTTGGACATCTTTACAGTTTTGAACCAAAACTTGTATGCAGAACAATGCCTCGCGTGTTCCAAGACCTTCTCTGAAGCCAAATTGCGTCTTGCCCATTGACTCTTCACATTTCTTATATATTCTGGCGTGAATGACTCTTAGAAATATCTTGAGAGCATGTGACATTAGACTAATTAGTCTGTACTCACTACAATGTTTCGCATTATTTTTCTTAGGTAGTGGTATGAACGTTGATTTTAACCAGTCTTTTGGATATTGGCCATTGTCATAAACTTGGTTAAAAAGCTTTACTAATAGATTCATATTTTTGTCATTTATTAACTTTAAAAATTCAGCTGGAACCTCATCCGGACCTGTTGCTTTGTAATTTTTCATTGATTGTATAGCTCTCTCTATTTCGCCTTTCGTAATATAATTGCCAGTTGGTCTGTGATGGAGATGAAGGTTCTGGTTTGATCTACTGTCATCCGAAAAAACGTTTTCAATATATTTCTTCCATATACTTTTCTTTTCATTTATGTTAAATACCACCTCATTGTTTTCATTTATAAGTATTGAGGGCGGATTTTTACGATGAATACCTGCGGCTTCTTTCAATTTTTTGTGTAAATGGAAGGTATCATGTAAAAGTTGTAGTCTTTCGATTTCTTGGCATTCATTGTTTATCCAGTTTGTTTTTGCATTACGGATCATCTTCCTTATTTCTCTATTCAGTTGTCTATACATGTCAGTGTTTTTATTTTTATATTCCCGGCGTTTACTTATTAGTTTTAATATGTCATCGGTCATCCAATTATTGTTATTATTTTCTTTCTTTTCCATTCCAAGAGAGTTTTTTGCTGTAGTACAGATTATCTCTTTTAAATCGCTCCATATTCTTTCCGCACTTCCTGATGGGATATCGTTTATTTTGTCATTAATTTCACTTTCAACTAAGCGTTTTACGCTTTCGTCTCTCAACTTATCTATATTTAGCTTAATTTTAGGCTTACTTTTTTAATTACTGCTAGCCTAATACGCAATTTTGCCAATAGCAAGTTGTGATCCGAAGGTACATCCGCTCCTGGATATGTATTGACCTTTTTTATTGAGGAACGGAAGCGACTATTTATCAGAATGTAATCTATTTGATTTCTGATGATATTATCGGAGGCGTCCGATGGAGATTTCCATGTATAAAGTCTTCTGGGAGGCAGGCTAAATAATGTGTTCGAAATTATTAACTTAACTTTCTTAAATTTGGTCCTTCTTTTGTGTTTGCAATATCGATGCTTCCATTCCTTGAGTTTTGTGCCGAATTTTGCTGCATTCGTTGGTGTGCATCTGCTTCGCCTGCCTCTAGTCCCACGTTGAGGTCCTTTCCTTTTGTTTGTGGTTGCAGAATCATTCCAATCATCATCATCCTAATGGTTCTTCATTTTAACAGTTTTGCGAACTGTAATTTTTGGCTGTTTTTTATAATTTACGAAATCTTTTCCTTTTTGATAATATTCGGATTTCGCTCAACTAAAATATCATTGCGCTTTTTCCGCAATTGTGTTGTTTTGTTCAAAACTTGTATTTCCTCTTCCTTCTCATACTTTTCCGCATAATGTTCTAAAATGTGGTCCATTTCTTTAGCTTCGTCCTCTTCATCTTCAATCGATTTATCCTCGACTGCACTTACCCACATTTCTCCAAACTGTGAGCCTGCTGGAAGAGATAAGTGCCAAAGTACCAGGTCAGTTGGTTTTTCCTTTTTATCTTTCTCTATTATTTCTGTTGTTTTTTCTTCAACAGAAGATGGAGGGAGTAATCGAATTGTTATTAGTCTTTCTTCAGTTTTTGAAGGTTTATGAAGTTCTTCAAGTGATTCTTCTTCAACTTCATTTTCCTTTCTATTTTCCTCTATTACTTCTGCTGTTTTTTCCTCAACAGAAGATAGAGGTAGTAATGGAATTTTTATAAGTTTTTCGTCTTCAATCTTTTGCACTGCATTAGTTAGTTTCATCGCAGTTGTAGATAATTTGGGTACGATGAACAGAGTTGGCTGATTTTCAAACTTTTTTTTTAAGTAGACTCCATGCAGCTTCATAATTTTTCGACGAAATTTGAAAATGCTGTATTACTCGTTCAGCTTCGCCTTTTAAGCATTGATTAAGACGCAGCATTTTTTCTGTCTTGAAATACGTTGTAAAAATTGGCCCATTCCTTAATATCGCCATAAAAGGTTGGAATTTTTATTATTTTTCTTAATTGAAAGTTAGGGCGATAAAAAATTTTAGGCTCTTCTTTTTTTAATTTCTTTTTTAAATTCTGAAGCTTTTCGAAATATTCGTCATATATTTTTTCGAATATGTCTTCAATTTCTACATTAAAATCTAATTTGCTTTTTAGATTTTGGATGTCTGTGAATAAAAAGCCGAAGCCTTTTATTTAATCGTTGTCGATTATTAATTCCATGCTTAGACCTTCCATTTTTTTCTGAGGTTTTCAACTTTCCTCATGAATAAAGAAGTTTTTCGATCCAAATCTTGGTGTTTAGCTTCAACTTCTTCCATTTTTGTTTTATATGATGGCTTTGTTGGAAAAGTGTTGGACGTGTACAACACCTTTTCGGAAAAATCCGCTTGGGCTTCAGGAATTTTCTTCTTGTTTATTCCCATTTTGAGAGTTTTTTCGCAACACTTTTCCTATTTATTGATGAACTGCTTGTTTTTTCTCCAAAGAAATCGTTGGAGGTATTTGATTTGGTCGCCTAGTTGACCTTGCTGTGCCTCGACTCACAGTCGCTGAATATCTCTTGGATAGCAGCTAGATCACTGCGTTTAGTCTCTGCTAAAACGGCTTATGCGATCGGTTTTAATGCGGGAATATACACCCGTCTTACAATTTAATTTTGCCTGTATTTATATTAATTACAGGGCTTACTTTATATGATTTGCCTGTACTTTTTTATAATATCATATCAGGGCTTTTTTAAATTTGGCTGAGCTCTTTATCCGGCTCGAAGGACCAAATGTTAATACCTCAATATACTTTCTAACAATCCTTACAGCTGGTTGGGGGTATTGAATAGTCTTATATCGAGGGAGAATTTATTCATTCTGATTTTATTTCGTATTTTTCTTGCTTATATACAAATTTTAAAACAATCTTAAATAACTAAATATATGTGTATGTGTGTATGTTTGTACGTATTGCATATTGTTTAGTGCTGCTTGACATGGGGTTATTTTGAAATGTACAATTTAATACATGTGTGTGTGTGTTATCTCTTCAGTTAATTTATGATTTGTGTTCCATGCATTTTTATTATTATGAGATGTGCATTGCAAGTAAATGCATTATGTATATATGTATGTAAGTATATTAATATACATATAAATAGATATTTATATTTAGTAGAATTTCGGCTTTGCTGATAAGTAAGCATGTTCAATGATATTTGAACACTGATCGAAATGGAATGTTTTTCATATATTTTCGGATACGTTTCACCCCTTTTCCCACCTTCTACAATTAAATCCTATTCTCTTCAATTTATTTATATTTTTTACTAAGAAAAGGACAAAAAAATTTTCACCGCAATAGAAATTGACTTAATGAATACAAATGTAATAAATCTGTAGTAAAATTCATTTTTACCTTGAATGAAATGAACCAAAACTAGAAATTATACTTTCATTTGACGCGCACTCATAAGCTCACCAGCGAAGACTCTCGATGGAGTAAATATTTTTTGCGTCTAAATAATAAGTGCAAATATTACTCCAACTGTTTATTTACATAACGGTGCATATACATAAAATGCTTTTTGAATTTATTCTTAAGCGAAAATGTAGGAAGTAAATGAATGATCTACGGTTGCTAGCATATATAATATTACATTTATACTTTCATTTGATGCCTAGTGTAGTTCTTGCTCGGTATCGATGCGGTAGTTCACCATTGTTGGTATCGATGATAACACGGTTTCTTTAAATGCTGGTACAATTTCTTTTGGGTTGCTTGTTGAATTGGCTATCAACACCTGTTAATAGCGTATAAATGGACCAGCGTCACGGATAATGCAACAGTATTAAACGCAAGAAGTTTCGAACTTGTACCTTTGAGGGTATTGACGAAGCAATGCTCAAATGTGTATACAGCGCACGTAGAAAGAAACTTCCTCTGTCTGGACCAATAATGAGAGAAAAAGCAAAACATTTCGCTGAAGCATTGGACTACGGAGAATTTGAAGCAAATATAGGTTGGCTTGAAAAATTTAAAAATCGTCACGTCATTTTTCAAAAAATATTGTGTGGTCAAAGTGCTGCCGCCAAAATTCAAACTCGTGATGAATGGGTGCGGATGTTTTGCCAAAAGTGTTAGAAAAATATGACGAACACGACATCTTTAACGCCGATGAGACGGATTTGTTTTTTAAGTGTTTACCAAATAAAATGATGGCGTTTAAAAATTAGAAGTGGTTTGGGGGAAAAACAGCAAAGAGAGGATTACTGTTATCGTGGCATGTATTATGACCGGATTGGAGAAAGTTAAATTGCTTATCATAGGAAAGGCCAAGAATCCAGGATGCTTCAAAGGAATAAAATCTCTAGACGTGGATTATAAATTTAATACAAAAACATGGATGACAAGCAAGATTTTTTTGAAATGGCTCTTGAAATTGGACCGAAAGTTTGCTTCTCAACAAAGAAATGTTTTGCTCTTTGTTGACAACTGTGCTGCGCACTCTAAGGATACAGAGGACCAATTAAAAAATATTGAAATTGCTTATTTCCCTCCCAACATGACTTCGTTACTTCAGCCAATTTGTAATATTAAAACGCATTACAGGAAACGCATTTTGACAAATATTTTGTCACAAATGGAAGAAAAAGAACATCCTACACGCATAAATTTGCTAAATGCCATACGAAACTTAAGCAAAGTGTTGGATGTCAATGTAAAATCCGAGACAATTGGAAACTGTTTTAGAAAAGCAGGATTTGTAAAAGTTAGCACCACAACAAACAACAGTATGCCTCGGCACGAAGAAAACTATCTACCACTATCCCTCTTCGCCTTTTTAGAGTCTTCATTTAAAACAGTTGCTAATATTAATGCAACATTTAAAGATTACAGACGACAGACAACCCTTTCTACGAAGATATCCTTGAAAGTGTTCAAGAAAGTTTTGGAGCACCAGCTATCTCAGGTAAAGAAAATCCTTGGCTAATAATTTTCTGATGTATATTATTATTTCTCTTTTAACATATTTAGATGAGTACGAAGAAGAATCTGCGGTTATTGCGAAAGCGTTACCCACATATGGACAACTTTCTTCATCCGTTGAAAGTTTTCGTACCTATTTGGAAATGAAAACGAACGTTCCAAGTACTGTGATTACTTCTCTAAATGTATTAGAAAATTATATTGAAGAAGGAAAGTGAAAAAATTTAGTTTATTCAAAAATAACTGACCACTACCAAAAAAAAATTTTAAAGGAACAACATTTTTTTCTTTTCTACATAACGAAGATATCCGGTCCCTTGGAATTCGTTATAGATCAAATTCTGGCAGGGTATTTGAAATATTTTTTTACTTATGTGTGTCGCATATGCCCGTTCGTTGAAATATTGCCCCTGTTTTCAATGTTGGTTGTCGCTGTTCAGTGATTGTTCAAGGTCGTCGTTCATTGGAAAATTTCCAGTGGAATGATTTTGGGCGTTTCATGTTTGTAATAACTGTACCATCATTTCGCGTAATTTCTTCATCTCGTTTGGCGTCGCCGTCCTCGAGCATTCGTTACCCGCATTTCAACAACACAAAGAAGACCACACAGTCTAATTATGGTTTCATTATCAATTAGTTGTTAAAGCAATAATATTATTTGTTGAAGTCAAGAGCACACTGTATGGTCCTTTTTGCTAACTCCTCTTTTTTGTAGCGGAAATTGGTTTTCCTTTGTTCTGTTTTTTCCACTTTTTCAAGCCCTTTACTGATTTGTGATAGAGCGCCTCCAATTGCATACCGTTTCTAGCCACTCCCCAGTGATACGGATACTAGGTATCCGCGTCTGTTCACTGAAGGCTTTATATGTTGAGGCAAGGGAGGATGGAGTCATGTGTAGAGGCTCACGCAAGTGAGGAAAGTTCTCTGATCGCCATTCACTGGGGAGTGGCTAGAAACGATTCTTTTACATATGACTTAAGCAGCTCACGACTCCCGGTCTTTGACCAAGTATCCTCTGGGTAGCCTAAGAAAATCCGTTTGAAGGCGAGCTAAAGTGAAAAGGCGAAAAGTCCCCTCCGCAGGGTTGTGCGCTGGGTTTGGGACCAGCCACGTAAAAAATCATACCAATGAAAAGGAACAACAAGCCTTGGATTAGTGACCCCCTTTTTGATGACGACCAAGACAAACGAAATAAGGACTACGAATTAAGGGCATGCTCCAGGAATGTCCGGTCCCTTAATTGGGAAGGTGTCGCTGCCCAGCTGGTTGATATCCTCGTGAAAACAAAGGCTGACATCACCGCCGTCCAAGAAATGCGATGGACGGGACAAGGACAAAGACGAGAAAGTCCTTGTGGCATTTACTACAGTGGCCATATAAAGGAGCGCAAGTTTGGTGTGGGATTCGTGTTGTGAGAGAGACTCCGTCACCGAGTACCAGCATTCACTCCGGTGAATGAACGTCTAGCCAAAATCCGCATCAAAGCGAAGTTCTTCAACATTCAAAACGCACGTCAACAAAAACAAGGGAGGTTCGACGTCGAGAAGCTGCAATTACAACAGACAGCAGAACGATTTTCTACTCGGCTTGCACTCAGGGAGCAGCACTCATCAACAACTCGGTGTAAGGGAACTGTGGGACGGCATTTCAAACTCCTTACGTACAGCTGCAACCGAAACCATTGGTTTTCGGAAAATGCAAAAGAACAGCTTGTATGACCTCGCAACGTTACGATCGACCACAACACGTGCGCGATGGGATAGATACCGAGAGTTGAAGAGAGAAGCGAGACGCATTTGCAGAAAGAAAAAGAAAGAGGCCGAAATGCGTGAGTATGAAGAACTTACAGAAGGTTTCAAGACCGGAGCATACTCTTGTAGAACCCCCAAAGGTGATCTAGTCACGGATGCCCAGAGAATATTTAAATTATGGCGGGAACACTTTTCTAGCCTGCTAAATGGCAGTGAAAGCACAAGTTATGTTAGATATCTGAAATCCTTCTTGTTTTCAATAAAAACCAATTGTGAAATTCTTGCGTAATTCTTATGTTTTCTCCCTTTTGATAAAATTAAGAACGGTGAGTGTATGGAAATTAACCGAAAAAGACATGGTCCTTCGAGCCAACAGAATGGCACTATAGAAAAAAAAGCAAATTTAAATACAAACGAGTGCAGTGACATTAAAACATATAAAAAGCGAAATAAAAGGAATAAAACTAAATTAAAGTGAAGTGAAAAGTTAAGCGGATTGCTGTGACAAAAAGGAGATAAAAAGAAATATTAACATATACATATACAGAAACGAAGTGCATTTTTAAAACAATAACATATATATATATATATATGAACACATCTATATAATTACATGTTCATGTGTAAAAATATAGTAAAACAAAAATTAAGTTTTTTAAACAAATTATAATACATAAATTGTAACAAATCAAAATAAAACGAGCGCGCCGCGTTATAAAAATCTAATTAATATAATCTAATACATAATTCGGGCGCGATCGGGCAAAAAACATTAACACAACACAAAATCGGAAAAGGAGAAAAACTGGAGCACACAGGCGTAGGACAACAAGACAGGAAAACCGGAGCACACAAGGCATAACTTACCAAAACCTTACTTTCCCCCAAAAAAACCCCTTGAGGCGAGATAAAGTAAGTGTATTGTTTTTCATTTCTATTTATTATATTTATGTATATACATATGTATGATAACAAACGGATTTATTATTAAGATAATCCGTTTGAACGGCACAAACCGGGAAAATTTTAATTATATATATCATCTATAATATAAAACAGTAAAAAAAAAACTTTTATTTGCCTAATTGCTCTCCCCTCTGTTATAAACACACACAACAAGCTAATAAAACAACAATTTAATTTCAAATATCCACTTGCAAGATTTTCTGCAATACTCATTCTGTTGCTCAAAACAGCAAGCAGTATATCAAAAATAAATAAGCAAAGGGCACAATAAAAAGACAAAAAGAGAAAGAAAAGAAACAATCAATTCGAACATTCATACATACATATTAACTAGAAACGACTACGTATTATATTATACGAAGTTAAAAATTTTAATAACATATTTGCATAAAGAGGTGAACACTTGCGCACGGTGAACTCTCTTTTGATTTGTATCGCGCAACCACAAAAGACCGCAAAAACAATACCATCATTATATATCATAAATATACTTAAATATACATATACTAGCTGACCCGGCAAACGTTGTGTTGCCATGTATATTATTTCTAGGAAACATTTTTATAGTTCAATAAAAACAACTATCTACTACTAAGTGTGCGGGGATGTACTTATAATCGAAAGCATTATAAACAATGAAATTATGCTTTATTTAAGTTAATAAATTAATAATTATTAAAGTAACGAATATATTTTAAATTACAATTTTTGATAGCTTTCTAAATATCAAAAATAATTATTCATATTATCCTATCAATTATGGCAATTGAAAAAAAAAATTAATCTCTCAGTGCAAAAGAGTGTACAATATTCTTGATTAGTCCGTCTTTAGCCAACACAAACAAACTGGAGGGTTTTCCTATGCGAGAACATGTCACATATAGTTGTCCGTGGGAAAAGCATCGTGTTTCCAAATCTAAGCCACATACAGACAATGTCAGGCCTTGTGACTTATTGATCGTCATAGCGAATGCCAATCTAATGGGAAATTGAGTGCGTTTGAATTCAATTGGCACATCTGTAGTAATCATAGGGATTCGTGGCATCAACACGTTTTCGCCTTGAAACTTGCCATTCAAGATGATGGCTTCAATGACGTTTTTCATTAATTTTTTAATGACTAACCGTGTGGCATTACACATCCGTGGTGGGTTTAAATTGCAAAGCAGAATAATCGGAAATCCAACCTTCAATTGTAAATGATGTGGTGGCATGCGTGGCGAATCCAAAAACTCAATTGGATAATTCACAGTCTCGTTGGTATCGCAAACGGCATCGATAGATTTGTATGACACCAAGTCACCAGGCAACAACTGTTAAATCTTTAAATTTAACCCATTGACGTCCACATTTTTAGCTGCCAAAATCGCTCTTTCTGCCAGCCGCTTACGATTTGCATATTGTATTGTGTACGTCGGGAAATATGTGATCGATGAGAGTATTTTGCGAGTCGATGATTTTGCAGAAGTCCGTCTGTAATTTGATGCATCTAGTATTTTCATGTACATCAACTTTCCCATCACCAATATCTAACAGTTGTTTAGAGAAATTTTCGGCGGATGGATCCTGAAGCATTTGAACGCGCACGTGCTCCGTCAATTGTACTTTTTCAATATTACGCCATAGTCGCGATGATTTTAAGCAAGCATTAATTTCATCAGCGTACGTTGAACGTGGAATAACGGGAAGTGTTTGTCTAAAATCACCAAAAAGGAGTAACAAAGTGACGCTAAATAGTTTATCATTGTTTTTTATATCCTTTAATGTCCTATCTAATGCCTCAAGCGAATGAATGCCATAGTGCATTCATCCCAAATAATAATTTTACATTGTTTCAGTACTATGGCCATAGGCGATTGTTTTCTTTGTATTGCACACTGCATCTGGATTATTTTGAATTTTCAACGGCAGCTTAAATGCTGAATAAGCTGTTCTGCCTCCATCTAATAAAGTTGCTGCAATGCCAGAAGATGCAACGGCCAAAGCGATCTAATTTTTGATCGTATCTCGGCCAGAAGTAACGAAATAAGGAATGTTTTGCCAGTTCCACCTGGTGCATCCAAAAAAAAAGAATCCTCCTTGTCCTGCCGAAACTGCCAGCATGATGCGGTCGTAAGTAATTTTTTGTTCATCATTTAGAAGTGTCGTCCTCATCCCTACTCTCATAATTAATGGAACTTGAATTGTTGCGGATACGCGGATAGAATTTCGTCAACGATATCTCATGAACAAATCAACCGATTATGACCCGGTTTGCGGCCATCGACGTGATTTTTCAGAGTCGAAAGCTGATTAGTCTTCAGAATTAATCGGTCGAGTCGTTTCAGAGTTATTTCAAAAAAATCGATTTTTGAGATTTCTTTCGTCAACGATTTCTCGCAAGAAAATCTATCGACTTTGACCCGGTTTGCGGGAATCGGCGTAGTTTTGTGAGGTTGAGTGCTGATTAGTTTATGGAATTGATCGATATAGCCGTTTAGAAGTTATTCCCAAAAAAACACTTTTGAAAATTTTTTTTTTGCGGTTTTTTTGAGTTTTCTCAAAATCTACCTATCCGAATCGGCTCAAAATTTTTTAAATCTAAGTTAAGTGAAACTCTTTGAAATGCCGTTGGGTAGGGTTGAATCGCTTGATCCGTTCAAAAGTTATAAGCGGGTGAAATAACTTCAACAACCAATAACTTCCCGATTTTAGAAAAGAAAAGAAAAAATTAAAAAAAATTAGGGGTGGACCACCCTTAACATTTAGGGGGATGAAAAATAGATGTTGTCCGATTCTCCACCCTAGCCGATATGCACGCTAAGATTCACGAAAATCAGTCGAGCGGTTTCAGAGGAGTTCAATAACGTACACCTAGACACGAGAATTTTATTCTTAGATGTATGCACCATAGGGGAGTATTAAATATAAAATAATCAAATTTAAAATTTTGCTATAATTATCCGACATTTATTGATATTTATTAATATATAAACAGTCCGGTACAACAACAAATACATACATATATTTACATTGGCAACCATTTCTTTTGTCTTCACTTCACACCTTTATTTATATTACTGCGCATCACATAGAGACCAGGCACATATACAAAGGGTACTCGTATTGACGCCTGTAATTACGAGAGTGCATATGAGAGCATACAAACAAGTCCGTGCACTGGAAAAAAAAAAAAATAATAAAATTATACATATATATACATATAAGGTTGTCAAAAAAGTCTTGCGGTATTTTCTAGTTCTAGCTTTATTCGTCGCATCGGGTCATGCTATACCTTTTTGGATTTCACGCGCTAACACATGTTTGATTGATTGTCGTTTCTTTAAGTCGTTCGTGAGTTATAGCGTCGCAAATATGGAGCAAAATAAAGAGAAAATACGGCATATTTTACAGTACTACTACGATAAAGACAAAAATGCATCTCAAGTCGCCAATAAAATTTGTGCAGTTTATGGACCCGATACAGTTTCCATTTCCACCGCATAACGATGGTTTCAACGTTTTCGTTCTGGTGTATAGATGGAAAAAGACCAGCATAGTAGTTATCAAACCGTTATAAACCATTTGAAGAAGCTTGGAGTCACTAAGAAGCTCGATGTATGGGTGCCGCACGAATTGATTCTATAAAAATACCGCAAGACTTTTTTGATAACCCATTATTATATTAATATTAGTTGCACAGGTCGTGCCCCACAGTTGATGTCATAACCAAATCGGCTTTATGACCGCATTATATAAAAGCACTTTGTTGTCTAGGCTAAGTTTGGATTTTTTATTTAACCTTTATGTCAACAGAGAATTTTACATACGCACGTCAACAGACAGCATATCCGGGTAAAACCATACATTTTGTATGAAGATTAGTGTATCGTAAGGTGAAAAGGAGGTTCGCTTCACATTTTTACATGTTTGCAGTTACATTTTTAATTTCAAAGTGAAAAGTAAAGATTGTGTTGTGCAAAAATAATTACAAAATGGCAGATGGAGATTGGTTAGAGCCTGAATTTGAATATGAATCTCATGAAAATATCTGGGAGAGAAGAGAGGAGTATGGGTGTCCAGATAGCGATGAAGAACCGATGACATTTGAAAATGAAAACGACAATGAGCCTATTATAAATTCAGCTGACTCTGATGTGGAAGACGTACAGCCGCCTGAATACCATCCAGAGTATGATAATGACGATGATATAAATGAAGAGCCAGTGGAACTAGGAAATTCTGCTAGTTACACGAGCAGTAATCAGACAATTCGGAGTGGCACACAACCACAAAACACCAGAGTAAGAGCGCACAACGTGCTAAGATCTGGAGTGAACGAGCCAAGTTACCTAACTGATGGTAAAACTATAATGAAAACGTTCAAGCTAATAATGACAAACGAAATGTGTGACGTAATAATCCGTGAAACAAACAGAAAAGCCAATACAGTGTTTGATATGATAAATGAATGCAACCCAACATCAGAACGACGTGCTTGGAAAGCAGTAACAGAAACAGAATTCGACACATATTTGGGATTGTTGCTGCTTGGTGGCGTTACTCACTCTGGCTACGTTCACACAAAAGATTTGTAGAAGACAACTGCACATCCACTGTTTCGAGCTCAATGAGCGTCAGACGATTTTGGGAAATAAGTCGTTTCATCCGTTTTGATAATGAAATCACGCAGGAGCATCGCAAACAATATGACAAAGCGGCTGCCATATCTGACATATTTGTGATGCTGAATAGCAATTTACGAAAATATTACACCGCATCAGCCAACGTGACAATTGATGAGCAGCTGTACCCGTTCCGAGGAGGCACTGGCTTTACGCAATATATTCCATTAAAGCCAGCCAAATACGGCATAAAAGTGTGGTGGATGTGCGACTCGATTACGTCGTATCCACTCAAAGGCCAAATCTACACAGGAAAGGCAGCGTCCGGCGAACATGAGGAAAATGTGGGTGAAAGAGTTATCAAAGACTTATGCGTGGGCATATTGCGTGGAAGTGGACACAACATTGTTTGTGACAACTTTTTCACAACACACAACTTAGCAAAATAATTGATGAACGATCACAAATTGTCCATACTGGGCACAGTCAATAAGCGCCGCAGATTTGTGCCAAAACAATTGTCCATTGCAAAAGGGCGCCAACCAGAATCCACCATATTTGCATTCAGTGAGAGCATTGCCATGTGCTCATACATATGTTCCTAAAAAGAACAAATCTGTTGTGCTTCTATCTACAATGCACTATGATACGCAAATTGTTGGTCCTAGACGTAAACCAGCTATGATAATGGATTACAAAAAGTACAAAGGTGGTGGTGACAATATGGACAAATGCCTTGCTGAGTATTCCACCAAACGGCGTACAAATAGATGGCCTTTGGCGTTTTTTTATATATCATTTATTTTTACCGCCGGGCACATCTTTGGTCTTAGCGAAAATGTAATATGCTTACTTCTGTTCATTTAGATTTATACGCCAGTTCGCTGGCCATTCTTCGACAGAACTTAAATGCTCCGCTAATATTTTTGATGCTAAAATGTGGCATTTGTTACGGCTCACTATAGCTGTGTCGTCCGCAAAAGCTGAAGTTAATACGTTATTAGCTGTTGAAAGGTCGGCTATATATGTATATGATGTATAATGTTGTGCCTAAAACACTGCCCTAGGGATGCCCTATGATTATAGCTTTTTTTTTGGTGTAGCTAAGACAGCTGCACTGGTTATTATATCATTGACTTCTCTTATGCTTTCGTCAATATCTCTTTCTGTATTTATTTTGCACTCAATATTAATGTGGCTACTGGCGTATTCTTTATATTTTAGCCAATTCGTTTTATAAGAAGCTGGACCCCCGTTTCTGTAATTTTAAAACGAGGTGGACGGTATACATATAGCCGTAAGATTTAAATCACAACCCCGATTTTTTAGTGATATTGTTATAGCTTGTAAATTTGGTGTAGCATGAGATTCTAGAGCATAGTGATTTAAACAATTTCTAATCAACACTGCCATGCCACCATGTGCTTTTATGCAATATGATTTGATATACCCATATTCTTGGCAGTTCGTACATTGTACTGGACCGTTTTTTTTATGTAGTTCTTTAACAGTTACTCTACGGTGCAGAAAATATTTAAAATTTTAGATACGTATTAAATTTTATATCGTAGGATGTGTTTCATGTTTTAAGTAGATAAGAATTCGGTAACAATTCAATTTTAAACACTTTTTTTATTTGGCAAAAATTTTACTATATCCACAAAACTTTTTTCAATGTAGGACTGAATTTTTGTTTCATCTATATTGCCTTTTTTCAAAAACACTATATAAAAATTGTTAGTACCTACAATTTTACTTAATTCAGAAACGGGAGCATTACTGCTACGCTCTCGCAAATATATTGGAGGTGTTTTTAACGACTGTGGTGGTACCCTTCGCATCGTCGTCTGATCCATTGCTTAGTAAGGCAAATCTGTTACCATTTCAACCTTCCGGTTTATTCTTAATTGGTGTACCGCCTTGCAAGGTTTTAGGATTGACCGCTGACTTTGAAGGACTTAATTTCCTTTTTATGTTAATGTAGCGGTCAATGCCAGTTTGTACAGACTGGCCTTTTTTTATTGGCACATTTTCACCTTGCTTTATTCTGTTCTTCGCTGCCTGCGTACTTGCTGGTACCCGCTTAGTTTTTTGTGTGATCACGTTTGCTGCTGGCCGTTGTTGTCTGCCGTTCTCTTCTGCTTTTGTTTTTTATAAGCTCTGCTTATGGTGCTGCTCAATTGGTCGCTGCGTTAACTCATTCTTCTCACCTTTAACTTATTTGTTGGTAGGAGCTGAATTCGCAGGCTGGACAAAGCTGAAGTAGGCATTCTCTGACCTTGTTGATGGGGCTGCGCTGCGCTCATGATTTTGTATTTTTGCTTTATTTCTCACTTATTATTTGTTTATTTTATTATGTTTATTGTTTGTAAACAGTTTGATTCTTTTGTGATTTTTTATGTTTTGATTTGCAATTTCGTCGTTATTACCTAACGCTTGCACTTAATGCCCTTTTTTGAATTTTTGTTTATTTTGTTTTATTTTTACTTTTGTGTTTTTAGAATATTTCAACGGAGCGCATGACCGTTTAGATTGAATGCTCGCTAATTCAAGTGTGGAAACTGCGGTGGAAACCACACAGCAAACTACAGAGGTTGTTCAGTCTACAAAGAGCTAAAAAAATCGTATGAACCATTGCGTAGTCTCCGAACGCAATTATAATGTACCGAACGTTGTATACTCCAATATGAATCCGCTGATAGCTCCATCAAAAACAGTCAAGGGCGTATCGTTTGCAAACGTCCTAAAATCAGGCTTAAGAAAACGCACAACTAAAGTAACAGCGAGTCTTATTGAGCCGCAAGAACAGCAGCCCCACGTTCAATCCGGTAGTCAATCAAATATCGAAGCAATGATAGCGTCAATGCAACATAGCATGATAAACTTCATAACATTCATACAGAACACAATGAAAGAACTCATGTGAAATCAAAACACACAGCTGTAACTGCTTGCTAACCAAAGTTCAAAATAATGAGCTCGCTGAAAATTGTTTTATGGAATGCAAATGGTATAACTAACCATAAACTAGAGCTGTCAAAATTTCTCAGCGACAAGAAAATTGATATAATGCTTTTTGCATAAACTCACCTAACTAATAAATACAACTTTAATGTATCGGAATATACCTTCTATTATACGAAGCATCCAGTTGGAAAGGTGGTGGAACTGGCATCTTAATCAGGAGTCGCATTAAACACCATTCTTTAACTGGAATTGCTGAGAATTATCTGCAACCAACATCAATATGTGTTCAGACAAAGCAAGGTGACATTACTTTGTCCGCCGTTTATTGTTGCCCACGTTTCACGATTACAGAAAAGCAATTTATGGATTTCTTCAGCTCGCTGGGAGAGTACTTTCTTGCTGCAGGTGATTATAATGCGAAACACTCTTACTGGGGCTCCCGGTTACGCAACCCTAAAGGCAAGCAATTATATAACACCCTTAGATGTAAAAGAAACAAACTGGACTACGTGTATCATGGAAAGCCTACATATTGGCCGGCAGACCCGAAAAAGTTGCCAGATTTAATTGACTTTGAAGTGACTAGGAAAATTCCTCACAGCCTTATTACTGTAGAAACAAGAGCAGACCTCTCATAAGACCACTCAACTAGTTCTCTTTACTTTGCGGTATCAGTTACACTATAAAGAGCTAACCTATATGCTCACGTCAAAAGCTACAAACTGGTTAAAGTACAAAATATACATCAGCACACACATAGAACTCGAAACAAATTTAGTACACCGGTCGATATTGAAAACACCATCGAAGCATTCGAACCAACTACCATAACAACCGCCAAAATTTCAACTGCTCAAAAAGGTTATATGGAAAACAAAAAGGATAGCTTAACTAATAGGGAAATTGAAATACTAGTATTACCAAAACGACGGGTGTGGCAGGGTCATAGATCACCTAGCCTCAAAAAAACTGTTGAAAGCGGCCATGCATGCATTGACGAGAGCCCTCAGAAGAGAGGCAGTACCAGTATATTGCAAAGACTAGTACAAAGCACCCGTTGTGGAAAGCGCATCAAACTCTAAGTGCGCCAATAGAGTGTGAAATGCCAATACGTGACAATAATGATAAATGGACTCAGAGTGATGCAGAAAAGTCAGCAAACTTCGCAGCTCATCTAAAAAATGTCTTTCAGCCAAGCCCATAAACGAATGACTTTACACTTTCAACCGTACCCTATTTGACTGAATCTGAGTCAGAGAAATTCGTATCTGAAGAGATATCAAAAATAATTATGGAGAATTGAAGCCAAGTGCCACTTCATGTGAATTCGCTCTTAGGAAATCATATTGAAGCTGTGGCCAACTGGCTCGTAAACTGGAGGATAAAGGTCAACGAGCAAAAATGTAATCACGTTACATTTACCTTAAACAAGACCATCTGTTCGCCTTTGACACTGAACAACGTACAAATACCAAATACCGCAATCATGTTACTTACCTAGGGGTCCATCTGGACCTATGGATGTGAGCTGTGGGGCAACGCGAGTAGCAGCAACATCGAAATTCTTCGTGGTATATCCGAAATGAGAACATCCATCGCGACTTAAGAATTCCAGACGTACGAACAGAAAAAGAGCAACAAAGCGCGAAATATGCATAGAAACTTTCGGTTCACCAAACCAACTAGCAAGATCGTTATTGCGTTCGAACAGAAGCTCAAGATTACGTAGAAACGGCTTACCAGCCCAGACGTAATATATTTAGGTCCAGTTTAAAAAATAATTACCCATGTAAGGCGTAAATTAAGTGAGTAATTTTAGATTCGCAAACTTATTGTTAGGCTCTTAAGTAAGGTAGATTCAATAAATAATTGTAAAGTTAATAAAAAAGCAATATGTTATATTGGTCCGATATCGGCAGTTCAGACAAATGAAAAGCTTCTCGAAGAGAAAATGACGTTTGCAACATTTCAAAATGATCTCATCATGATCAATCTTAAAAACTGAGGGACTAGTTCGTATATATACAGATAGACGAACACGGCTAAATCGACTCAGCTTAACATACTGATCACTTAAATATCTACTTTAAAGGGTCTCCGACGCTTCTTACTGGGGGTTACAAACTTCGTGGCAAACTTAATATACCATGTTCAGGGTATAAAAACCATGACAATGGGAAAGCGGTGGAGAAATGGGTCCTATAACTGGTATATGAAAATATATGTAATATGAAAACACACAACAAAGCTAAGAATAACAGCACAAAAGTAATCGCAAAAATTCTCATTAAAAATAATAGATTGCCGTAATTGTGGAAATGCGGCCTTCGACATATAAACATTTATAAGGTCATTCATGCAATATTTTGCACATTTGATAATGATTTGAAAGAAGCAATGATATTTTCACCAAAACTATGTAAATTTAATCTTGCTATACTTTGATTTCGCAATGTGATATAGGGATTTGAGAAGAATGACACAAATAAAATTTAGTCGAAATCGATCTTTTGGTTCCGAGATATGTGATTTCATCAAAAAGTGCGCGGCACCACGCCCTCTCATACCTACCTCGAGCGTATTTAGTTATTTAATTTATTGCGCTTTTAATAATATTGAAAAGTACTGCTATATGGGGAGTGGGTGGGGTTATCTTCCGATTTCATCCATTTTCAACTTTAGGTAGGAGTTCTATAATATTTGTTTCGGGCGATTTTGGTTATTGTAGTTTTAGTAAGCTAGGAGATATCTACATTAAACTTATTAGAGGCCCACGCCCACTTGACGGTGGTCTTATTACGCCCATATGTGAACTCGCCCTTACTTTTTTACCAAGGAACACGAATAACAAGTTTTATTAAGATATCTAAATTTTTATTTAAGTTACAGCTTGCACGGACAGGCGGACAGACAGACAGACCGTCAATCAGATTTCAACTCGTCATACTGATAATTTATATAAATAACCCTATATATATTTCGATTAGTTTCAAGTGATACATGCAACCGTTAAGTGAATAAAACTATTTTACTCTGTAGCAACATAATGCAAAAGTATTAAAAAAATTAAAATTTATAATTGAAATAATAACTACCTCTTAAAACTTTGTCAGAAATATTAGATTCTGATCTGTGTCGAAATAATTTTTGGAAATTTTTTTATATTTCTATTATTTGATGTGGAATTGTCAAATAATGAATTTAAAAATTATTTTGTGTTAATAGCGGAAGATGGACATTACCTTAATGACAACACATAGCAAAAGAATTTGTTTCACGCTTTGCAGACTCTGAAGTTCATAAAACCATAAACTCAATTGCATATTTTCTCTTTTGTCTCTGTACTCTCCCTGTAATCGATTTACGGTAAGGCGTGAAGAAAAAGTTGTATGTGAGCGCATCAATGACACTACACTTCCAAAAGAATTTAGTTAAACGAATGACTGATTAGTAATAAATATCGCTTTCTAAACATACAAATTAAGTTTACTTTTTAATAATAATAAACTCATCAATAATAAAGGAAGTCATAGGATAATAGTCCACCAACAAATTAACCTTGGATAACTGGTAAGCAATTGTAACCATCAAACAATATACTTGAAATTAATCTAAAAACTTCTAACTCGCCAAAATAAAACGAAAATTGTTAATTAAATTTTCATTAAAAGTTGCAACCCCTTTGCTTTGTACCCGATACCAACACATACACTTAGTAAACATTTGTGCAGCAACTCTGCCTGATTTCAGAAAACCTCCGGGTTAGTTGTTACAACCAAATTTGGCAATACCGAAGAAAGGAAAAACAGCCATGTTTCTGTAAAGCAGCAAAAATTCATGCTATTCATTCAGAAAACGATGGGTGGATTTTAAGTGGCCAAGTCATTGAAAAAATAAATTTCTTCACTACACAAGATGAAAATATTTCAAATGAGTAATTAAATAATCAACTTAGAAAATTCTGGAAAGTAGAAGAATTACCTCAAATCATCCAACCTTCAGAAGAAGACCAGGCATGCGGAACCTATTACAAAGTCCACAACAACAAGAAACGAGGACTTTCGGTATGTTGTGCGACTTCCATTTAAACCCACCTTCCCATTCTAGCTCTACGTCCAACATTTTCTAAGCTTGGAAAATAGTCTGTTAAAGAAAAGTGAGCTCAAATCAGCATATGATATAGTGATGGGCGAACATCTTGATCTCAAGGTAGATATTTATTTTTTTATCTTGATAAAATCGCAACAAATGTACGAGTGGTTTTCAATGCCTCAACGAGTACGAGCTCAGGCAAATCACTAAAGGATATACTATACACTGGCTCAACATTACAACCTGCTTTCATGTTACTTATACTAATTGGCGCATGTTTAAATACGTTTTAAAAGGGGTTGTAGAGAAATTTTACTGACAAATCCTAGTACACAAAGATGGGCAAGACTTCCAACGCATAGTTTTCCCCAAATCCAAAACAGTTACCTTAGGCATCAAGGGGCGCACCCTACTCAGGCAATAGGACATTGCATGAAGTGGTAAAAACTTGTGAAACAAATTTGAATTTAGTAACTTGTTACAATACAAGTAACTGTTACCAACACAATCATTCGTTGACGATATTCTATCACGTAGCCATAGTATGTCATTAGTTTGCGAATCACTATCTCAAGTGATCAAAGCACTAAATTCACGGGTTTCCCCCTTGGCTAAATAAGCCTCAGTCTCCTGCCCCACACAACATATCATCCATTTCAACACCTAACCACCGCAATAATCCCGCATCTGTAACACTCTACACACCGCATTAAAATATACGTCACTAACACGCTTGATTCGCCACACTCATCTCGACACCACCTACCAACCACATCACACACAAATACATTTCCACTGCATTTTTCACCACAACTGAAAGGGAACAAAAGGGACGGTGAAACAAGTTCGCCACTTCTTTTTGCGATCCGCCATCCACAAGCCGTGCTCTGCTAATACCGAGTTTTCAGCCGTTTTGCATATTGTGCGAACATATCTTCTTTATTTTTCAATATAATTTGTACGTATACAACCATCTTGCGGATATAATAAAAATATTTATATACATTGTGAAATTTCTCGCGGAATTGTGTGTGGGGAATTTAATCGAAAAGAACATGGTCCTTCGAGCCTATAGAAAGGCACTATAGGAAAAAAACCAAATTTTAATACAAACGAGTGTAGTGACGAAAGAAACAGAAAAAAACAGAATTAAGTTAAAGTGAAAAGTTAAGCGCATTGCTGTGACAAGAAGAAATATGCACATACAGAAACCAAGTTCATTTTTAAAACAATAACAAATATATAATATAGTATGTATATATGAATATATGTATATAATTACATGTTTATGTGTAATAATAAAACAATAATTAAGTTTTTTAAACAAATTAATACAAACATATACTATATAAAATATATTAAATATATAATTTGTTTAAATATTTTCAAAAAAATACGTAAAACGATATATGCGTATTTTAATACATTACTCGCTAATTCGGAAATAAAAATTCTTATTTACGCAAAAGAGTTTTCGGGTTTTACGAGTACATCCATCTGAATTTATACCGAAAAATATATTTCACTTTTATTAATTTATTGTTGCTAAATGAGCACAGACTCTAAAGATTCTAAATCTACGCAATTTTTAAAAATTCCGAAAATGATTTCATGAAAGGTATTTAATTTATTTTTTTCACTTTTTTTTATTTTTTAAATTGAATGTTTGATATCTGAAGAATATTGTGTTAAAATTTCAAGTCAAATAAAGCAAAATTGACGAAGTTAAGAGCATTTGAATACCTGCCCGATTTTCGTACATATACCTGACCCGACCTGAGCGCGCTATTGTTAAGCGTTTTTCCCACAACTCACGTTTTTATAGACGGTGCCCCTCATAACTTCAAAACTACTGCACCAATCCTTTTGAAATTTTAAACACTATTTCTGTACATATTTTACGAGGTAACGCTGTCGAGTTTTTTTTTTGTTCATAATTTTGATTTTACAATGACAAATTAGCCGATTTTTTTTTCAAAAAATTGTGTTTTTCACTTCAAAGTCTTCGAAAAAATTCAAAAATTGAAATTTAAAAAATAAACTCGACAGCGTTACCTGGGGCAAACTATTATCTAACGAATGAACTTGGGTTTTTTGATTTCAGATGATCCAGCACCGAATTATGAGGGGCACCGCAATTCAACTTTTTTGCGAGACACGTCCGAACAATTGCTACCATTGCCATAGTTTTCAATATTTCTTTATAAAAATTTTATGAGACATTCCTCAAATGTCATACTTTAATGTACTTTTCGTTAAATAAATATATTTTAACTGTATCGTTAGAAAAAAAATCACAAAAACATGCCATCCATTTCTGCCACAACGTGGCAGCCATACCCATATCCACTTTATGCAACAAATTTACAATTAAAATAACACTTTTCCATACAGATAAACATGCACACATAAAAAACCTGTGCTAGATATGTATGTGACCTCATCACACCATGCTGTACCGAACCACCAGACACGACATCGGTCAACATTCTGGTAGCCACCACCGTGGTGCAGTACGACGACCGCCAATAAGCCGGGAAGCACGATCCCGTCGACAGCCAACCACATCATTATCCTTCACCCGGCGGCAACAGAATGGGACGTCGACACGACACCAGCAATAAACGCCCCGTCCGCGCCGCACCTCAGGCCTAAGCACCGTTGTAGCCACGCTGAAGCAAAAAAAAAATCGTATTAAACACTTACATACATACATTGGGTTGTCAAAAAAGTCTTGCGGTATTTTATTGAATCAGTTCGTGTGGCACCCGTACATCGAGCTTCTTAGTGACTCGAAGCTTCTTCAAATGGTTTATAACGGTTTGATGACTACTATGCCGGTCTCTTTCGACCAATTCAGCGATTTTATCGCAATTTTCGATAAAAGGCGTCCGGAGCGTGGCGCATCTTCGACCACCTCTACACCAGAACGAAAACGTTGAAACCATCGTTGTGCGGTGGAAATGAAAACTGTATCGGGTCCATAAACTGCACAAATTTTATTGGCGGCTAGAGATTCATTTTTGCTTTTATCGTAGTAGTACTGTAAAATATGCCTTATTTTCTCTTTATTTTGCTCCATGGTTGCGACGCTATAACTCACGAACGACTTAGAAGAAACGACAACCAATCAAACACGTGTTAGCAAAAAGGTATAGTATGACCCGATGCGACGAATAAAACTAGAACTACGCGCTTTCAGCGCCAACTAGCGAAAATACCGCAAGACTTTTTTGAGAACCTAATATTAAACTTTGAAACTCCAAAGTTGTGTTAGATATCTGAACTCTTTCTTTTTTTCAATAAAAACTAATTGTGAAATTCTTGCGTAATTCTTGTGTTTTCTCCCTTTTGATAAAATCAAGAACGATGAGTGCGTGGAAATTAACCGAAAAAGACACTTGCTTTTGTGAAAAGGACGATGATCGTTTTCGACAGAAGTTTTAAAAGTTTAATAAACGTAAACCTGAATCTCTTTTCACAACTTTGCAGAGAGGGTCCTCGACTATTTCTCTTGCCATTAAAACAATGGCACCGAATCAACTTTTTGGTTGGTAGCTCAAGGAGCATTCTTGGCTCTTTTCGTCATAGATAGTTAAATGAGGATTGCACCGCGATCTAAGGTCTATTATGCACTCTCCTAACTGACAACGTCTCAACTATTGATCCCCATTTGGAAACATGGATCCAAGGGCCTTAATCCTGCGTCTACAGACTGCTGTGCAGTCCATTAGCAGGTGTTCTGGAGTTTCAGACTCCAAGTCCCAAAACCGGAAATTTGCACAAGAAGCTAGACTCATGTTAAATAAGTGCTTCTTGAGCTTGCAATGGACAGTGTAGAAGACGACTGGTAGCCTGAGTTTTTCCCTTGGGAGATTGATTACATATTTAAACCTTTTGAGGTTGTAACCATTCATTAGCAACTTTGCATTGCGCATTCCTGGGAGTTGTTGCTAATGCCTCTCCCTACCCACTGTTTCATCATTACGGAGCAGCTCCTTTATGGTGTGGGGACCAACCGCTATGAAAGGTTCCGGTCTTACCATGTTGGTAGATGCTGCAGAGCTGGCAAGCTTGGCTATCGCTTAGTATGGCTATACGTTCATTGCTATAGTTACGTTTGAGGCTTAACTCTACGCACCGACTTATAGCAAATTACCTTACTTTCGCCAGTCCCCTCTACTGTCCTTTGGAGCAGAGTGTGTTTGGCGACTTGACCAATTACTAGGTGTAGCAGGGTGAGCTTCAGCAAAACTTCAAGTGCCGCTGTCGGACATGTGCGCATCAACCCTTGGTCAGGCCTAGTCCCTTTTGTACAATATTGCAGAGAGTACCCTCAAATTTTTCTCGGGATATGGTAACAATGTCGTCCGCATATCCTTGGCAGCGGATTCTACTGTTAGTTAACAACACAAGTAGTTCGTCCACGACGAGGCTCCACAGCAGGGTGGATAGAACTCCTCCTTGGGGGCAGCCCCTTGTAGTGCCCGGACGAATACTGGTATCTCCGACTGTGGTCTCAGTTATTCAGGTGCGCAGTACGGCCTCTATTCATCTGCGCACCGGAGCCACCACGTTCCTTTTCTCCAGTGCCCTTGCCACGCTCTTGTGAGACGCGTCGTCAAAGGAACCTTCGATGTTTAAGAAGGCGCCTAATGTCACCTCCCAAGTTTCCAGCGAACTCTGTATCTCGGAGGTTAGCTGCAGTGAAGACGTTATCAGAGCCGTCGACCTTATTTCGTGGTCCAGGTTTTCTTCCCTTCCCTGCTGTCCTCCATGGTTTAGAGATATACGCTAGCGCCAGGTATCTCACATAAGCTGAACAAGGTATGGCAGTAGAACCTGCTTTCCTTGTGGCAGAAGTGCTGGAAAGATGCCGTCCGCTCTGTGGGACATGAATTTGGGGAACGAGGCCATAGCCCACCTGACTAAGTCCGCAGTGAACAGTTTCCGTGCGGCTACCCAATCTAGGCGAGACGGCTTATGCTCTGCGACAGGTAGACACTGGCCTTCCTCAACTGTATCCGGGAAATGCGCTCGCAAGAGTACCGTAGCTCTCTCCTCCGCATTGGTCCTATAAGTACCGTTATATTTTTAATCGCTAGACCTATGTTTGTCCTTCACCTAGCCAGAGCTTTGTGCAGTCTTGTGTAGAAGAGACGTTTTCACAGAAATTTCTTAAATTCTCCTGCTTTGCAGACCTAATCTCCTTATTATAAGCAGTTATGTTGCTTCTCTACTCCTCCCAGTTCCCAGTACACTTTCCTTTGTTGAAGAGCTTACGAACGTTTAACTGAATTCCGAAAATTTTCTTGACCACCAGGGGCAGCTGCGTCATTTGGTGATCGTCTTTAGGAGGCAGCTGCAGTGATACGCGCTTGTCACCGCCACTCCAGTCCCAAAGCCATTGTACCTTTGACTAGCTTCCTTTTCACTTTCAGATTTTACTCTAACGTATTCCGGTATGTGCTCCAATTTGTGTTTTTGGGAATACGTTTGGGGGGGATTTGCATGACCTTCCCTCCTAGCTCGAATCTCAAGATCCTGTGGTCTGATAGTGAAGGTTCTGACGACACCCTCCACTGTGAGAGTCTCTACGTCAGGAGTTCGTTACTCAGGGCGATGTCCAGCACTTCCCTCCTGTCACTTATGACGAATGTAGGTTCGCAGTCTACATTTTCAATACTTATTCTTCTTCTTCTTTATTGGCGTAGACACCGCTTACGCGATTATAGCCGGGTTAATAACAGCGCGTCAGTCGTTTCTTCTTTCCGCTACCAATTGGATATTTCAAGCGAAGCCAAGTCCTTCTCCACCTGGTCCTTCCAAAGGAGTGGACGTCTTCCTCTTCCTCTGCTTCCCCCGGCTGGTACTGCGTCGTATACTTTCAGAGCTGGAGTGTTTTCGTCCATTCGGATAATCAGCGTATCCGCTGTCTTTCAATTCTGAACAATGTCAATGTCGTCATATATCTCATACAGCTCATAGTTCCATCTAATGCGATATTCGCCGTGACCAACGCGCAAAGGACCATAAATCTTTCGCAGAACTTGTTATCAGTTGTTGTCATCACGTAAGCTTCTGCACGATATAGCAGGACCAGAATTATGAGTGACTTATAGAATTTGGTTTTTGCTCGTCGAAAGATGACTTTAGATTATTACTAATAATAAATTAAAGAAAAGATTCACCTCGTGCATTGCTCCTCGTCTATCTGCATTTTTTCGTAGCCTTCGGCTTGTAGGGTCTCATGACTACCATGCTGAACAGATAACTCAAACGGATGATTCAATGAGGAACTGGTGCCCATTTGCCCCGTCCCTCGCATTACCATTTAGGTCCTGGAGACTTTTTGCTATTCTCGATGAGATATACACCATCGCAAGGCGATCTCTCATCCACAAAAGAAAATTTGGTAGCAGTACTTTCCCTCTCTGATGCAGAAAAGCAAAAAAAAACCGTCTGCCCCCGGTGACTTATATTTCAAGAAGGAAGCCTTTACCCACTGAAGTGAGTTGGCAATACGTATATTCCTCGGATCTGTCTTCTTTCTCTTTGAACTGTCTCCAAAAATGACCTTGCTCTTTCTTCTGAGCTGACAAGAACCTTGTGCAGCCTGGCTGCCTGTAAGATTGAGAAAAGTTCGTTACAGATTTTCCGTAAATTGTTTAGTTTCGGGGCCCAAATTTCTTTGTTTTAAGAGTTAGGAAAAGCTTATATTCCATCCAGTTACCAGTACGCTTTCCGATAATAGAAGAAACTGTTGTCTTGTCTTCTCCTGGATGTTTTGCTGCCTACATGAATGAGTGATTTAAAATTGCGGGAAAGTAGAAATTGAATTCAAAAGAAACACTTTTAAGTCATACTTGACAGCGTCATTTGTGGAATGAAAAGAAAATTCGCCGCAGTGAGTGACATAGACGAATCGTTCTAATTTCTATGGAAGTTCTATGATAGGAAAGAAGCTGAACTCATGCGGATGCAAAAAGATATTCCATTGATGTATATGACAAATGTCATCCACGCTCGAATATTAGGAAGACTTTTTTAAATATTTGCATCGCTTTGAGAATATTTTGCACTTTACCCGTTTTTATATCTAAGTTGCAAATAAAAGAAGAGTATAGGAACTTAATCTATAGATTGAGTCAGAAGATTTGAAAATAACGGGTTTCTCTTAATTAATCGACAAATAAATGTTTGAATTAGGTGTTTCTATCTTATTAACTGCCAAGCCTTGCTATCTCTGTGTTCATATATTAAATTCCGGTATAATCGAAAAAATCCAACTGAAGGTATATGTATGAACTAATTTATAAATTATTGATTTTCAACACCAACAAGAGAACTGTTGGCATTATACCGTATATACCCGTCAATATGTTGCCTTTTTATACATTTAAATCTTCATTTTGAATTTACAGCGTACATATGTATTCGTCAATAAATAAGATATTATATTTTATCACAATTACGTGGACGTATACATATGTAGCCTGCAAGACGAATATCTGTTAGCAAACGCGTTAATTACTTGTTCTTCTTTGCCTTCCATATTTGTTATGTTTTTGTAATCATATGCCATTGTATGTACATTCGTTATCAAATCTGTTTAGTATGTTAAAGGTAACAAATACATAAGTACCTATGTATTAGCCATGACGAAAATATCTTTTACCCACATGGGAGATCCACATATTTAATAATATAATCATTCAACTATTGCTTTGTTTAACCGTTTGTTACCTTTAAAATATAAACATGTTATCGTATTTGTTACCTATATGTTAGCCGTAACGAGCATATCTGATACACCGATTTTCTGCGATTTCTTATTTTTTGTCTTGCAAAACCAAATCCTTTTTTTTTAGTAAAATTTGATAATTTGTTTTATTTTTTTGTTATGTTTACTTAAATAAATAATTAAAAGTAAATACTATCTTATGTATACACATATATTCGAGCCTTCGGGCTCAATTGGCGCAGGAATCGACATTTTCATACAATATCGCAAGACTTTATCTTGTTATCGCATTTATGCTTTTTGTAGATAGACATTCAAGGTTTGATAACTGATGGATTCCAAAAATTCGATGTCTGATTCGTGATTAAATTGGACACTCACAGAGGAAGTGAACAACTGTTTACTTGCTTTCTTCGAGTTTGTGTTTACTGAACGTGCTGTTATAAACACATTTCATTTTGTGTTCTCCATAGCAAGCAAGTGCCCCGTTATGGTAGCTGTAAGTCTGTATTTATTCTTTTTTGAATAAATTGCGGATTTAACTCTCACTAGATCGTTTCTAGCGGATACGGTGCGTCTCTGGCTCGGATTCGTCTAGAGAGGACCCTGCCCTAGCCAACTCGTCTTCTTTTTTGTTGCCGAAAATGTTCTTATGACTGACCATTTGCACAGGTTGCCTTCTGTATCCTGCCGCAGTTGTACAATAGAAGAAGAATAGGAGGCCTTCTCTATGCCCAGTGCTTATATTTGAAAGAAACTAGTTAAGTTAGTTAGACGGTAAGATAGAGATATCAAACTCCTCAGAGTATACCCCTACCACTACATCGCAGTTCTTTTTGAATCTCTCGGTATAGATTGAGGTAGTATTTTTTTTTCTTCTCTACTTAACCACTTCTCTCCACTCACGTATTCTCACCTTGAAGTTTAGATCAGTTTCGTGCTGGTTCAGAATTTCGCTATGCTCATAACTCTTGCTATCCCAACCTCCAATCTCCTTACTTTTTAAAGCAGAAAGTGTTGCCACTTTAAGTATTAAAATGTCTACGCGAAATTGGTGCAGGAACATATTTAGCTCATCACTCTGGCGTGATTTAAACGCCCCGGTAACCCCTTCACACACTGCTGTCTGAAATCCATTTAACTTCCTAACATTATATTGTTTGTTTAATGCTGGCCAACAACCCAGTGCTCCATACAAAAACATTGGTCTATGACGGCCGTATACATCCACATTGCAAGTGTTACGCTGTTTAAGCTTTTCTAACACGTTACTTAATATTAATTTTCTAATGCAGTTTGGTATCTAACTCGATACCCAAATACTTTGCCATTAGGGATAGATAAATTGTAGTACCACCGAGTGAGGGAAGTTAAAACTGAGGTAGTTGGATTTTATTCAAGAATAGCACCAGTTCAGTCTTACTATGGTTAACATTTAATCCATTTTTCGTGGCCCATACCCCTCAGAGATCGTGGAAGGAAACGGCTCTGATACCATTAACAATATATCTTACGCATAAGCTACTGCATTCACTCAAGTCCAAAAGTTATCCACAAAGACCTTTGGCATTATCGACCATTTCCAGCTTCTTTAGATATGTGATAATTGGACCAGTTCTTTTAGATCCTTTCAAGCCTTAGAACCATAGGTACTTTTAACTTCTTTAGCATTACGGGAGTAATCGAAACTGGACCCTCCGCTTTAAATGGTAAGAAGCTGTTAAATGCATATTATACTTTTTCTTTGTTGACTATGAGACCAGATTGGTCTATTATACTTACACACAATTCTGATTGAACATCTTTTGCCGAAGACTACTGACTACTAGGGAAGTCATTACAACCTCAAGTGACCCACCAGAAGAGGAGGTCCAAGCACCTCTATTTCCTTGCGGATTCCTTGCAATTTTCTATTTATGAGTAGAAAAACTGCCATGAATAGATTTGGACTTTTTGATTTTGCTCATTGTTTTCATTACAAAGTGCTCAACGCTAGCAATTATTGCACTAGTTTTTGTAATCACTACTCATTGCAAACTAATTTAAGCTCCTTTAAATACTCAAAAATCGGTCAGTCCTAGGTACTAAGACTCCTTTTATTGATTATAACAAATTTCAAATATATTAAAATTAATTTAGAATTATTTATTATTACATTGTATACTATTATTTTATACACATACATATGTACTCTCTATATTATTTGTGGATATAAATAAAAACTAGATATTTTAAATTAATTAAATATTTTCCTTTTAACATAAAAATTTCTCTATTACCTATGACATAACATAAATGATAAAATGTTATAATTCACAGACTTTATGTGTCTACACTTATTACTTGTTGGGTAGTCGAAAAAGTTTTTTCGCATTTCTAATCAAACTTCAACTTATTTTTTTTTTTTATATTTATGATAATCTTTAATTAACCAAATATGTATCATTTTGGTCGACCACTCTTTGCCATTTTTCCGCTAGAGACATTATACACTGATGAAACTTTTTTGGTATCTGATATTATCTGATTTCAACTTATGTCCTGTTTAAATTCATTATATATGCACATCGAATATTACTGTTTCTGTTTAGTCTTAGTTGTTATACAATTTGTATTGCCTTCAACTATTATACATATTATTTATTTCATTAGTTACTTACTAACTTACTTTTTTAGTCTTATTTATTACCTGTTATAAACTTTACATTTACTTCTACATATATTTACTTTAGAATTTTTGTTTATTTTAAGTACTAATATTCGACATAAATTTATTTTGTTAATATGTGTATACATATTTCCTTATTATTTCTACTATGGCTTGATCTAATGAATCTTTGTGTGGCGTAGCGGATTTCTTTGATTTTTCAGGAAAAATATGTAACAAAAAAAAAATAATTTAGCAATTTCATATATATATTTGTTTTAACCCATTTACAGCTAATGGTCGATTTTTCGACCAGCAACTTTGAAAAATCATGGAGTCGAAAATGAACGAGATAAGTCCTGAAGGCAATAATGGTATGTTATTTGGATCTTTCTGATCTTGACAAAAATTTTTCTTTCACTAATTAATTTTAAATTTTATCGGATCTTCGGAAGACCCATTTGGCCATTTCTAGGTCACGAATATTCCAGGCAGGTAGTTAGTCAGTTGTTGTCCACGAGCCTGAGCAGGTCTTGCAGTGAGATTCGCAGGTATGCCCTCCTGCTGGCGGGAGTGAGGTTTTCCGTTCTTGAGTAAAATATTAACAGTGAAATTTTGAACTTTGAAAATGTTTCGCAAAAGATACAGGAGTCAAAGATAGATTGAGGCGATTATGGGACACGCTGATCATAAAATCGCAAATCGCATTATCCATGCAGATACGGTTGACTTAGTGATCTTGCCTCTGGAAACTACAGATGCAGTAAGTGCTAGCGAAATAGCGTACAATGAAGACAATCCGAATGCGTCAGCTGATTGTGACGAGACCGAGGAACATTCTACTGAATTTGATCTAGTTTAAGTTCGTGTCTGACATCCAAACGTAGCAGAAAACAAGTCAATCTGTTCGAACCACAATTGACTAAAGAAAAAAATTAAATACTATCGCGAGCTTAGGTGAAATGGTCGTACTAAAGTTATTGAACCACCTTGACGATCCACGTAAACATTCTGTTGCGTTTGACAACTTCTTCACTTCTCACCTTATCTGTTTGGGATATTATGCTACCGGAAGTATTCGTGACAATCGTACGAATAAAGCGAAACTTACTGACGTCTCATCATCTAAGAAGAAAGAACGCGGCTGGTTAGACTACACATTTGATCGAAACAATAATGTGCAGATAGCCTGATTGAACGACAATTCTGTTGTGGCCATTGAATCGAATCCTGAGGCCATTGAACCACTGCATTGAGTGAAGCGATCTAAAGGCGGCAAGAAATTATATGTTGATATGCCACACATCGTAAGAGGGTACAATAATCGAATGGGTGGTGTTGATCTTTTCGATAAAGCCATGAACAATTATCTAATTCGCGTTCGAGGAAAAAAGTGGTATTGGCCACTGGATTTGATGCTGCAATGGTGAACGCTTGAAAAATTCATTGTGCTCTCGTCAAATATGATAAGGGAATGTCACGCACCACCGAAAGATGTAAAAATAGAACCATTGGATCAATTGCGGTTCCGTTTTACGTTGCAGAATGTTTGCTTCGGATGGTAGTCAACAGCAGTTTGAAAATCCAAAGACGCCGCTCTGGAGAGTATTCGTAAAGACAAAGTTGGCATTGACATATTAGAGAAGCCTCGTCGTTGTCAAAATTATCACAAACATTCTTCATATAAATGCACACAATGCGATGTAGCTTGTGTTTTGTGTTTCAATCAATTCCATGAAATATAAAGATAAGATATTGAACTTTCAAGAAGAGTTTTTCAAAACTTATAACATGTATCTATCTATTATTCTAAATAAAATGTAATGTAAAATTGAAAAATTGAACAAAATATACGTTTTGAATGATAAATTCTAATAAAACACTGTTTCACTTTAGTAAGTATCGTTTTCGGCGTCCTCTCAGCGCACGCTTTAAACATGAGCAACCCTTGCGTAAGATGCTGTAGGGAATCCGTGTTGAGCCTGTGGTCTATAACATATTCGGTTTAAGTGATCGCTGAAGTTAAATTGCAGCGTTTGCTCACCGGAGGTGCGGCTGCGAGCGGGCCTCGGTCTAGCAAGATTATGCGCTGGGTTTGGGACCCACCAGTCACAACGATAAAGAAACAACAGCCTTGGTTGAAGAACCACAGTTTTGATGACGACCACAGCAAACGTAAAAAGCACTATGATTTAAGGACATACACTGAATGGAATGTCCCTAAATTCGAAGGTGCCGCTGTACAGCAGTTTGTTGTCGTTGTAAAAGTAAATGCTGACATGACATCACCGCCGTCCAAGAAATGCGATGGACGGGACAAAATGGATACATTTGCTACAGCGGCCATATGAAGCAGCTCAAATTCGGTGTGGGATCCATTGTGAGAGAAAGATTCAGTCGTCCAAGCATTCACTCCGATGGATGATCGTCTAGCTACAATGCGCATCAGAACAAAATTTTTCTAAATAACACTGATTTGCGCCGATGCTCCGATGGAAGAAAAGGACGATATGACCAAAGAAAATTTCTCAAAATGGTTTGAGGCTGATCGACTCTCAAGGGCACGAAATATAGTTGTCTGTAGTACTAGATTCCAGCATAAAAAAATTCATCAAGCAACTTGATTTCTCCAGTTCGAAATTTTCATTTACATTTCAATGGTGTTGTGACAGATGGGCGACATGGTTTCTTGACGCACGTACGCTCCGAGGACCTAACATCGACTTGGTATACTATTATAGTGAAAACTCAGACGTTAACGAAAACAAAGAAGGTTCGATGTCGAGAAGCTGCAAACACAACAGACAGCTGAACGATTTTCTACTCGACTTACACTCCTGCTCCTTGAGAGCACTCATCAGCAACTCGGTATTAGGGGACTATGGGATGACATTTTAATCTTTTAACATCCAGCTGCAAGAGAAATATTGGTTTACGGTAAGGTCCAAAGAACAGCTGGTAGGATTAGGACTATCTTGTCGCAGTGAAGAAAACGCGGCCTACCTCGCAAGGTTGCGATCGACTACAATACGAGCAGGGTGGATAGAAACCGAGAGTTGAAGAAAGAAGTGAGACAAAAGGAAAAAGGTCAGGATGCGTAAGTACAAGAGCTTTAGAAGCTGACCGACAGGAGTAATGCTCGAAATTTCTACCAAGGGACTAACAAAAGTTTTGATTACCATAGCATTCTCTTATCCAAAAGTGGTGATCTAGTGGCTGATGTTCAGAGCATACTGAAATTATGGAGAGATCACTTCCCCAACTGCTGAAAGGCAGTGAAAGTGGATAGTATGAATTTCGAACCCGATTCCCATATCCCGATTCAAACGTTGATGTTGGAATACATGTTTCATGGCCAGACTATAATGAGGAAGAACAAAGTGGCAAGGACGGATGGATTACCAGCCGAGCTTTCCACATACTGACAAAGTGCATGCATCAACTTCTTAGCAAGATATGGTCAGATGAAAGCACACCAGAAGATGAAATTTGCTCTGTTCAATGCAAAATAAGCCTCCTTGATATCGCATATAAGGTCTTTTCGAGTGTTGTGTGTAAAAGACTGAATTTCACTGTAAACAAACTGATTGGGCCTGACTTTAGACATGGAAAATCTACTATCAACCAGATTTTCACCATGTACCATCTCTTCGTAGGTTTTAAAGACGCCTTCGATAGCACAGAAAGGAACTGCCTTTATGTCACTACATCTGAATTTGGTATCCCAGCAAAAGTAATACTACACAGCCGTACTAATGTTGAGCATCACAAAAACCCGCGTCAGAATCATGAAGAACTTCTCTAAGCCGTTCAATATCAAGCGAGTTTAAGACAAAGAGATACACTGTCGTGCGACTTCTTCAATCTGTTGCTGGATAAAATAATTCGAGCTGCAGAGCTGAGTAGAGAAGGTAAAATATTCCATAAGAGTGTATAGCCGATAAAAGTGATATCATTGGCCTCAACAATCGTCCCGTTAGTTCTGCTTACATACTGGATAAGGAAGCGCAACGTATGGGTGTGGTTGCGAACGAATTCGATACTTGGCTCATAAGTTACTGTTGACAGTTATAATTTTGTTTATCCGTTAAGCAGCATCAACACCAACAACAATATAGTATATTCCTTGAAAACCAACGGAGAATCACTCTTAGAAGGTGCTACTTTAGGCAGGCTGAGCAGACAATTGATAATGACATCATCTGAGGAGTCGGCCTTAAGAGTGTTTTAGAGAAAGGTTTTGCGGAAGTTTTTTGGTCTTTTGAGCATTGGCAACGGCGAATACTGCAGTTGGTGGAACTATGAGCTGTACGAGATATACGGGTACTTTGACATAGTTCAGCGATTCAAGAGACAGCGGCAGCGCTGGCTTTGAAGGTTTTCAATTTTCTTCTTCTTACTTAAAGTGAGCCGTGGTTTTATCTCTAAATAGGACGTGAAGCACCCCTCTGACTGTTCTAGTGTTGGTACTGTTACCGTTGTTGTACAAGTGAGTGTTTAGATCCTGTCTGAAGGAAAGTAATGAGTAAGAGAGAACTATTTCGAAGAGAAGAGGTTAAATAAGTTGTTTTTAAAGCGCACGCAAAGAGATTATTAGTGAGGATTCGTTGCATGCAACGCTTTGTTTTTTTTTATGCCGGGGTCTATTCTGAATAAGTAGGAGTTTAACCTGCTATAATCCCTAGAACAAACCTGCTCTAGAGTCACTTTAATTTGACACGGCAGCTCGAGCTCTTTTGATTGGTGTTGCTTGGACTCCAAAGGAGAGTCAATGAAGGTGTTAATAGCTCCCCTGTGAATGGTGTTCAATGCCTGCCGAAAATTGGTGGGAATATTGTTGTATGTCGTCGACATGTTTAAGAAATGTTCTCTTGCTGTTCCTAGGAGGCGGCTCCTCTTTAAGAAGACTGCGGTTGTGATTTGAGCGAAAATATCCGAGCAGGAATTGTTTTTGCTTAACTATGTAGGTGTACAATGGATCAGCATTATTGTTCGGAGTGCGAGAGTTTGGCAGGTTTTTATCTTCTTCGCCACTGAGTCCAGGCGACCATAATGGAGTGGCCTAAATTATAACCGGCCGGCCAATTGCTTTGTATGTTGTCAGTAACATATCTTTGACTTTGCCCCAAGTGCTACTGAATGGTGACTTGAGGATCTTGCTGCAGTTCTGTACCTTTGTGACAGACTCGATTGTGTGCGAAGAGAAGGACACTATCAAATGTAATTTTTAGGGGAGCTTACCGTCGGAATTCTGACTCCACCGAAACAAAATATCCAGATCCAGTCTATAATCCTTCGTCTATTTGGTGAATAGGTTGGTACTCTTATCAGGTTTCAGTAGTGGCAACATTTATGACCCAATGCTTTGGTACTTTTACCACCTAGACTTCCTTTGAGACCACGAAATCACGACTACAGGAATAACTACTCTGGAGGACCCCGATTTTCAAAATACGGTGAGTAAAATTTATTACTAAGAATACTTACGTATGAATATTTATTCTTATACTAGCTGACCCGGTAAACGTTGTTTTGCCATGTATATTATTTCTAGGAAACATTTTTATAGTTCAATAAAAACAACTATCTACTACTAAGTGTGCGGGGATGTACTTATAATCGAAAGCATTATAAACAATGAAATTATGCTTTATTTAAGTTAATAAATTAATAATTATTAAAGTAACGAATACGATTCGTGGCAGCAACGCATTTTTGCCTTGAAACTTGCATTCAAGATGATGGCTTCAATGACGTTTTTCATTAATTTTTTAATGACCAACCGTGTGCCATTACACAGCCGTGGTGGGTTTAAATTGCGAAGCAGAATAATCGGAAATCCAACCTTCAATTGTAAATGATGTGGTGGCATGCCTGGAAAATCCAAAAACTCAATTGGATAATTCACAGTCTCGTTGGTATCGCAAACTGCATCGATAGATTTGTATGACACCTAGTCACCAGGCAACAACTGTTAAATCTTTAAATTTAACCCATTGACGTCCACATTTTTAACTGCCAAAATCGCTCTTTCTGCCAGCCACTTAAGATTTGCATATTGTGTGTGTACGTCGGGAAATATGTGATCGATGAGAGTATTTTGCGAGTCGATGATTGTGCAGAAGTCCGTCTGTAATTTGATGCATCTAGTATTTTCATGTACATCAACTTTCCCATCACCAATATCTAACAGTTGTTTAGAGAAATTTTCGGCGGATGGATCCTGAAGCATTTGAACGCGCACGTGCTCCGTCAATTGTACTTTTTCAATATTACGCCATAGTCGCGATGATTTTAAGCAAGCATTAATTTCATCAGCGTACGTTGAACGTGGAATAACGGGAAGTGTTTGTCTAAAATCACCAGAAAGGAGTAACAAAGTGCCGCCAAATAGTTTATCATTGTTTTTTATATCCTTTAATGCCATAGTGCATTCATCCCAAATAATAATTTTACATTGTTTCAGCACTATGGCCATTGGCGATTGTTTTCTTTGTGTTGCACACTTCATCTGGATTATTTTGAATGTTCAACGGCAGCTTAAATGCTGAATAAGCTGTTTTGCCTCCATCTAATAAAGTTGCTGCAATGCCAGAAGATGCAACGGCCAAAGCGATTTAATTTTTGATCGTATCTCGGCCAGAAGTAACGAAATAAGGAATGTTTTGCCAGTTCCACCTGGTGCATCAAAAAAAAGAATCCTCCTTGTCCTGCCGAAACTGCCAGCATGATGCGGTCGTAAATAATTTTTTGTTCATCATTTAGTAGTGTCGTCCTCATCCCTACTCTCATAATTAATTGAACTTGAAATTATGAACTATGAATAAGAATTTATCGTACTACAATTGTAATATTCGATTGCCATCTTACAACCCTATTGCGGATACGCGGATACAATTTCGTCAACGGTATCTCACGAACAAATCAACCGATTTTGACCCGGTTTGCGGCCATCGACGTGAGTTTTCAGAGTCGTAAGCTGATTAGTCTTCAGAATTAATCGGTCGAGTCGTTTCAGAGTTATTTCAAAAAAAATCGATTTTTGCGATTTCTTTCGTCAACGATCTCTCGCAAGAAAATCTATCGATTTTGACCCGGTTTGCGGGAATTGGCGTAGTTTTGTGAGGTTGAGTGCTGAGTTATTCCCAAAAAACCACTTTTGAAAAGATTTTTTTTTGCGGTTTTTTTGAAATGCCGTTGGGTAGGGTTGAATCGCTTGATCCGTTCAAAAATTATAAGCGGGTCCAATAACTTCAACAACCAATAACTTCCCGATTTTAGAAAATTTTTAATTTTCTTCGCGAAAAGTTAAAAAAATTTAGGGGTGGACCACCCTTAACATTTAGGAGGATGAAAAATAGATGTTGTCCGATTCTCCACCCTAGCCGATATGCACGCTAAGATTCACGAAAATCGGTCGAGCGGTTTCAGGGGAGTTCAATAACGTATACTGTGACACGAGAATTTTATATATTAGATTTATTTATTATTTTATCATCATTAAACGTTACAAAATCTTATTTTCGATGAAACGGCCGCAACTGTTTTAAAATCTTCTTCTTTACTGGAGTAGACAACGCTTACGCGGTTATAGCCGAGTAAACAACATCGGGCCAGTCGTTTCTTCTTTTCGCAATGGGGCGCCAATTGGAAATTCCAAGCAAAGCCAGGTTCTTCCTAACCTGATCTTTCCAACAGAGTGCGATTTTCCACATCATCTGCTTCCCGGGTACTGCGTCGAATACTTTCAGCGCTTGAGCGTTTTTGATTATACGTACGATATGACCTCGCCAGCGTAGCGGTTGTTTCTTTATTCATTGAACTACTTATGTCAATGTCGTCGACTATTTCATACAGCTCATAATTCCATCGAATGCAATATTCGTCGTGGCCAATCTGCAAAGAACCATATATCTTTCGCATAACTTTTCTCTCATAAACTGGCAATGTCGACTGATTAGAATCGGGAATGCTGAGTGGCTTATAGAGTTTTTTTTTCGTCGAGAGAGGACTTTACTTCTCAATTGTCAGTCCGAACTAAGACCTGCTGGCAAGAGTTATTTTGAGTTGGATTTCGACGCTGACATTGTTATTGCAGTTAGTACTAGTTCTAAGGTAGACGAAACTACTTACGACTTCGAAGTTAAGACTATACACTGTGACGTGGGAACCTAGTCGCGAGTGCGATGAAAGTAGGAATTTCGTCTTGACCTTCTTCACTACCAGACAAAACCAGATAAATTGGCTTCTCTTCTTTATCACTTCTGGAGAAAACAGAACTAACGGCGCGGGTGTTGAGACCAATGATATCAATATAATCGGCATACACTCTTATAGAAGAGGGTACCTTCCCTATTTAGTTTTGCAGTTCGAATTATTTTCTCCAATAGCAGATTAAAGAAAAGTAGGATGGAGTCATGTGTAGAAGTTCACGCAAGTGAGGAAAGTTCTCTGATCGCCATTCACTTGGGAGTGGCCATAAACGATTCTTTCACATATGACTCAATGCTCACTTTGGCATTAAAGTCGCCAGGCGCTTCGATCGTCGTGGCGGGGGAAGCCCTCGCAGTTGCTGTCCAAGCACGATTAAATGGATTCATTAAATTCTCCATAAGGAGATTCTTCCTCATTGGAACATTTGCCGCTTGAGGAACAAATAGTAGATTGTCATCAAATCTTTCAAATTTATTTCAGAAATTATCTCCAGAGCAGCAAATATACGCTAAACAAGCCATAGACGAGATCTTGGTACAGGAATAGATGGGAACATGAATTCCGTTCAAGTAAATGTAGTGAAATAATTATTCTCAATCAGTGTTTGAAGAATCAGCTGAGTATAATAGCATAAATTGCTGAGCGCGATTTTTTAATCAACATTTTGCAACCGCCCAGTATCAGTAAATTGAATTTAAAGGTATTTGGAGTTTATTAATTCTATAGCTTTTAAGTATAATTTCTTACCAGAAAAATTATGCCAAAAAATTACAAAATTAGAATTTTTTTAATTTTCATGTTATTAAAAATAGCTTTTGTTCTTGAAGTAAAAAAATATAAAATAAGTAATGAAATACCTGAATATATTCGCCCAATGTTTCTATTACGGCTTCACAAGTTTCAATCGTAATATTGCATTTTGTAATCGGGCTCTGATTACATACCGGAGGGAGACGTAACAGTTAGCCAAGACTATGACTGTATAAAAAACACCACGAACTTAGAAACGAAGCGAATTTCAACAATATTGGGCTAGGATGTTGATTGTTACTTTTAGTGTCAGTAGATATCTAATATCTTGGGCTTACAATATTTATATTTTTGTGAACTAGAGGTTTAAATTCAGCCATTACCAGAGTGCGTAATTTTCTTACTTAAAATATAGTTCCAGCTAATTTTGTTTTTACATGGGTCTGATTAAACAGGGTTTGAAAATCTGTTTTATATTATTTTTAATTTTTTTTTTATTTTTGTGGATACAACCAAATTTACCTCTTCTTCTTCAGTCGGTCTTTCTTTTCGCAAGCTGGGGCCAATTGGAGATTCCAAGCGAAGCCAGGTCATTCTCCATCTAGTCTTTCCAACGGAGTGGAGGTCTTCCACTTCCTCTGTTTTCCCCGGCGGGTACTGCGTCGATCACTTAGAGAGCTGGAGTGTTTTCGTCCATTTGGACGACATGACCTAGGCAGTCGTATTTCAATGTCGTCGTATATCTCAAACAGCGTCGTATATATATCTCATCTCGAATACGGTAGTCGGCATGGCAATAGAGTTTTGTTTTTGTTCGTTGAGAGAAGACTTTTCTCAATTGCCTTCTTAGTCCAAAGTAGCACCTATTGGCAAGAGCTATTCTGCATTGGATTTCGAGGCTGACGTTGTTGTTGGTGTGATGTACTTTCGAGATAGACGAAATTATCTAGGACTTCCAAGTTATGACTGTCAACAGTGACGTTGGTACTTAGTCACGAGTGAGACGACTGAATAAACACAATGGGTTTCAAAAGTTGAGACACCAAAAGGGAGAAAGCTCTTTAAAGCAGCTATGGTCACTGCTACATAAGCTCATAGTTCCATCGGATGCGATATTCGCCGTGGCCAGCGGTACGGGACTTTTCTCTGGAAAACTCGTAACGTGGATTCATCAGTTGTTATCATCGTTCAAGCTTTTGCACCATACAGCAGGTCGGGAATTATGAGTGATTTATAGAGTTTGGTTTTTTTTGTCGAAAGAGGACTTTACTTCTCAATTGCCTACTAAGTCCGAAGTAGCACCTGCTGGCAGGAGTTATCCAGCGTTGGTGGTGTTTACACTGGTTCCACGACAGATGGAATTATCTACGACTTCAAAGTTGTGACTGCCTACCGTGACGTGAGAGCAAAGTCGTGTGTGAGACGACTGTTTGTCTTGCCCTCGTTCAGCACTAGACCCATTTGCTTCACTGCCTTATCTATTCTGCAGAAAGCAGAATTATGCCGGAATTACATGTGAAAATTTTTGTACTGATTTGACAGTTTAAATTCTGCACCTCAATGCAGATCTGCACGGCATTTGAAATTTGAATTTCTCTGCGCAGAGGCAGTGCTGACAACATTCAAATAATTAATTTTTGAGCAAAGTTCGGCAACATTTTAAATTGCGCTCAGCTGTTCAGTGAAAATAAACAAAAGATATAAAACATGGAAGAAAAATTGATTGAGTTCGTGAGCGAAAACCGGTTCCTATATGACAAAAGTCATAGGAATTATAAAAATAGCTACTTGAGGGACGCCAAATTTCAGGAGCTATCGGAGAAATTGAATATTCCAGGTAAATTTTTAATTTTATATATTTTATGAGAAGCTAAAGGCCCGTTGGCGGACCCTACAGGATAAATTTTACAAAGACGAAAAAAAGAGACCATCTGGAAGCGGCGTGTATTCGCCACACAAAAAGTGGAAGTGGATGGAGAGTCTAAAGTTTTTAAAGGACGTTGAAATGGACAACTTGAAGTAGGTTTTGTATAATCTTCTTTTATTTGTGTAATTGTATTATTTATTATATATGCATTTTCAGCACACAAGGCAATTATGGCACCGTAACGACAGAAGGTGGCGACTCCTTCCTCAGCGACTTTGGTGAATCCGCCTGTAGCAGTGTTAATTTAAACATATTTTCCGAATCACCGCAGACACAGACACAGACAAAGACACAGACACAGACTGGACGGAAACGTAAAATTGAAGAATTACTAGAAAGCTCGAATAGAGACTTTCAAAGAGTGACGACGTTAGCCGAGGAAATATTGGTCGGTAGCACGGAGAAATCTGCAATGCAATTATTTTTTGAAAGCCTTGCCAAGCAGGCGGAGGAAGCTAATTTAAATAGCCTGGAAATGTCGGAGTTACAACTCCAAATTTCTCAAACGTTCCACCAATTTTTAGTGAATTGTCGAAAATAAGTTTTTCATTAATATATTTTATAACATCTATCATTTTAAATAAAAGCCCATTAATTTAAAATATATAAAAAAGTACAAAGTTATTTATTTATTTTGTAGTTGTTGTTTTTGTTATTTCAGCGCAAACAATTTTGAGGAATACAAATCCATACAGGTTACGTAGAACAGATTACGTAGAATCTTTACATTTATTGAATTATTTACTTATTTATTAAAGAAGAGATAATTTTTGAGAAGATCTCGGGTATCAAAAGCACTTCGTCTTGCGTTAGCGCTGGATAATATCGTACTCTGATGTAATGGCTCTACAAATTGTCTCCACTGCCCTTCAATTAGAATGCCACTTTCATTTACGTGGTCAACGAAGTTGTTGGGACAATAGAATTCGGCGTTATGGAACTTTACAAAATTATGTAAAAGTAATGTAGCTCTAACTATGGTATTGGCATTTTCGGGAAACATATCCAAAGAATTATTGAGAACTCGCCATCTAGTCACTAAAATGCCAAATGTATTTTCAATTGTAACCCGCGCTCTGGATAAACATTTATTGAAGTGGTCTTTGTTTTCTTCCAAACACTTTCCCGGATATGGCCTCATCAAATGTTTTGTCAACGGAAAAGCAGCATTTCCCACATAATAAAATGGGAATTTTATCGCACTACGTGGAAGATTTTCTGCTTCTGGCTGGTTCATTGTTCCGTTTAATATGCTATTTCCAAAACCACTGATTTTTAACACTCCGCCATCACTTTGGCTTCCGTAAGCTCCAATGTCTACTGCGGTGAATGTATATTTGCTATCCAAACGGCTAACAACAGAATACTAAAATATTGCTTATAATTAAAATATAGTGATCCGGATTTTCGCGGACACTTGATTTGGACGTGTTTGCCGTCAACAGCTCCTACAACATGAGGCATTTCTGTCTTGATGTAAAATGAATCGGCTATTTCCCTCCACTCATGTTCATTTGGTTGCGCCAAGTATATTCCTGAAAGTTCATCCCAAATGGCTGCGGATGTTTCCAATAAAGTTTTGCCAATTGTTGATGCTCCTACTCGAAAAGCCCAAGCCAACATCTGGCGGCAAACTCCATGGGCCAAATATCTATTGTAAGAGTTGATGAAAATATGTATTTATTTATTATAAAATTTACAAACAAAATGTACTTACACTAATGTTATTTCCAGGCGACATTCTGCTGGTATTGGACGACGTATATGAAACTGTTTTGCTATACGCCTTTTAATTAAGCTTAGAAGAAGCTTAAATTGATCCACTTGCATCCGAGTAGCCTTTTGGAACTGATAGGAGTCATTGTTTTTTATATAGATGAACAAATTATTGAAAAAACCATGCAGCTCCTTCTCATTTTCCGCATATATAAGAATCGTACACACCCGTGTTTTTTTATCTCTTATCGCGCACAAGCTTAAAATACTAATTAATTTCTTTTTGGCAACTAGAAGTAAAAGCAATTGTTGCAATCTTTTTTTCTTTCCACTTCCATTTTAAAATTTTTAAATTTCAATTTCAATTATTTATTGCAATCAGCTGATTGTCAAAATTTACTGTACATGTGTTTTGACTGGAAAAAATAGTGCAGATCTGCATGCAGAATATCTGCACATGTAATTCCTGCATTAATGGTGCGAATATTGAGACCAATAATATCAACATCATTAGCATACTACAGCAGCTGTATACTTTTATAGAAGATGGTACTTCTCTGCTTATTTCTGCAGCTCGAATTATTTTCTTCAGCAGCGGATTGAAGAAGTCGCACGTAGGAGTCGCCTTGACTGAAACCTCGTTTGATATCGAACAGCTCGGAGAGGTCCTTTCTGATCCAATCAGTTTATTAACGGTGGGCTTTAATCTTTCACACAATACGCTCAATAGAACCTTATATGCGATGTTTAGGAGACTTATCCCGCGCTAGTTAGCGCAGATTGTGGGATCTCCCTTAGAGTGGATTGGGGAGAGCACACTTAAATTCCAATCGAAGACCATATTTTACAAAGTACCTAATGCATGCTCCTTATCAGTTCTTCGCCGTCATGTTTGAATAGCTCGACCGGTGATCCATTGGCCCCCTCCGCCTTGTTGTTCTTCAATCGGGTAATTGCTATTCGAAACTCTTCGTGGTTGGGCAATGGAACGTCTGCACCATCGTTATCGATTGGGGAAATCGTGTTTGCCATATCCTGGCGTTATACTTTCACTGCCTTTTAGCAGGCTGGAGAAGTGTTCCCTTCATAATTTTAGTACGCTCTAAGCATCGGTTATTAGATAACCTTTTTGGGTTCTACAACGTCGTGAAACCTTCTGTTAGACGCCGCATTTTTTCGTAGAATTTTCGAGCATTTCTCGTGTCGGGTGGCTTTTCATACTCACTTCTTCTTGCTTTCCAATTTACCTGTATCCCATCCAGCACTTGTTGTGGTCGTTTGTAATGTTGCGTTGAGCAATCTCCGCTGCGACACGGCACTCCTCCTCGTTCCAGCTGTTTTTTTGTACTTTCCGAAAACCAATGGTTTCGGTTGCAGCTGTACGTAAGGAGATTAAAATGCCGTACCACAGGGACCTTATATTAGTTAAACTTATAGTTCAAAAGTAATTAATTAAAAGTATTATTGTTCAGTTAGCTTACATATGTACAAATTGTGCGAGTATTAAGAATTAGTAAATTAATGTGTTTAATATTGTAAATTGTACAAAGTATAAATTATAAAATATATACCAGTTTTTTACCAAAAAAAATTATGTCAATACAGTAAATACCACATATAAATGTTGCCAAAAAATTAGTTGTGAAAAAGAAAATTCAGTTTTCAACGAATGAAAAACAAATTACGAAAATTAATAATTAAATTGTAATATATATATAAATGGTAATATTTACCAAGCAAATTTGTGAAAATAGAAAGGAAAAATTTAACTGTTATATATAAAACTGTAAACTTCGAAAAAATTAAACGAAAGGAAATAATATACAAATTTTAATTGTTTTATTTGTAAAAAAATTTACTGATACGTTTGGCAGTAATAGCCATTGAATAACGAAACAAATAACGAAACAAATAACTCACAGCAAGTGACAAGATGACCGATACACCAGTTGTCTGTGACCAATTAATAACGAAACGAAAAATTTTTAGTAACCAAATAAATGCGCAAAATCAATGACAGAGAGCGAGTAAGTTAATCACACCGACGTGTAATGAAAGAGGAGAAATGAAGGTATAAATAACTAATGACCTATCGGTGACCAGTTTCTTAACTATTACCCGTCTTGTTGGGGTCAGACGTCGTGTTAACAGCATATGAGATGAAAGTAAGAGATGTAAACTCGGATATTGTTTATTAATTTACAATATATAGTTTAAAAATAGTTTTGAATCAATATCAAACTTATTCTTCAATTCTGTTTATTTAGCAACAACTAGAGAGTTACAAACTGTCAAATAATCAGTCAGCAATAAACAATAAAAATAGTTTTAGGTTAAAAAAATCGCCTTGACTTTCATCTATAAGCATATTTAAAATAATTATTCGTAATTAATTGAATCCTGTCTGCTATTATATATGTCATAATTTTAGTTTACCACATACGTTAAACGCTTAATCATTTATATAATATAATATTTGAAAGCTTACATAACTTTATTTCTTTGTGATTGCCAATCTATAATCACATTTATAAGTTATTAAAATTTTACCTAGTTGCTGAACGGTAAAGTTCTGACATTCGGACTCCTATAGTTTGCCGCACATCCTGTATGGGTATCTGTTTGTGATAACTGCGAGCATAAAAATTAATCTGCGCATAGGGTTAATAAAAATTATGTAATTTTATTTATACATTCGTCTAGAAAGAGATTTTTTACTTTCTCGTCATAAAGGCTGATTTTGAAAACGTACAACCGCAAAGTAGCGATAAATTGTTATGACAGGATTTACCTGATGCAAACATAACCTGATATTTTAAATTCCAAATCGGGTATATTTAATTTTTCTTTAGTTCGTTACAATTTGGCATTAGTTCTGTTTTGAACATTGGTTGTGGGACTTTGTTCCTGTTAAAAATATTTACTACCGATTTAATGCTAAAACCACCTTCTTCCAGTGCTTCTTTCACGTCGATAGAGTCTACCGAAAACTCTATACCTTTTATGACAACAACTAGGCTGTTTAACGATTTCCATAAAACTTTTTTCAGTGTAGGACTGAATTTTTGTTTCGTGTATGTTGCCGTTTTTCAAAGGCACTATATGAAAATTGTTAGTACCTACAATCCACTTGAATTAGCAACAAGAGCGTTACTGCTACGCTCGCGCAAATACATATATTGTAGGTGGATTGGTTGTGATTTTCTTCGTTGCCTGCGCGCTTGCTGGTACCTGCAGACTGGTTGCTGTCGGTGCATTTGTTTTTGCCCGATTATTGTTTTCTGCTGCTTCTGCCGACTGCATTCTTTGCTGCGTTTCCTTTCTGCTGATCGCCACGATGACTCATCATCGCCGTAATCCTTTTTATTACCGGTAGTTGTTATTGTTGGGTCAACAAAGCTGAAGCAGGCATTTAAGGAATGCTGGTGAGGCTGCGAAGCGCTCATTATTTTTTGTTTGATTTTTTGTTTTCACTTGTTGATTCGTGCACTTTTTGTTTATGTATATTACGACTATTATTAATTTGTGTGCACTGTTCTTTATGATTGTTTACAATTTAATAAATTGTTTTTCTGTTTTACTTCTTGCTAGACTATTGTTATTAATTTTATTTTTTTTTTTTGTTTTTGTTTTTGTAAAGATTGAATTCACAGAGCGAACTAAATGAACGCGTCCGTACACATTGAAAACTCTCTTCCAACTTTGACCTTTTCGTGCTGTCAGAAACGATTATTTTACATATGACTCAAGCAGCTCACGACTTCCGGTCTTTGACCAAGTATCCTCTGGGTAGCCTAAGAACATCCGTTAGAAGGCGAGCTAAAGTGAGAAGGCGAAACAACCCCTGCATAGGATTGTGCACTGGGTTTGGAACCCGCCAAGTAAAAAACCCCCAATGAGAAATAAACAAGAGACCCCCTTTTGATGACGACCATGGCAAACAAAATAAGGACTACGAATTGAGGGCATGCACCTGGAATGTTCGGTCCCTTAATTGGGAAGGTGGCGCTGCCCAGCTGGTTGATGTCCTCATGAAAATAAAGACTGACAGCACCGGCGTCCAAGAAATGCGATGGACGGGACAAGGACAAAGACGAGTAGGTCCTTGTGACATTTACTATAGTGGCCATATAAAGGAGCGCAAGTTTGGTGTGGGATTCGTGGTGGGAGAGAGACTTCGTCGCCTAGTACTATCATTCACTCCGGTGAATGAACGTCTAGCCACAATCCGCATCAAAGCGAGGTTCTTTAACATATCGCTGATTTGCGCCCACGCCCCGACGGAAGAGAAGGACGTCGTAACCAAAGATGCGTTCTATGAGCCCTTGGAGCACACCTATGAGAGATGCCCCCGCCACGATGTCAAAATCGTGCTTGGCGACTTCAATGCCAGGGTGGGCAAAGAAGGTATCTTTGGCACTACGGTCGGTAAATTCAGCCTCCACGAGGAAACATCCCCAAATGGGTTGAGGCTGATCGACTTCGCCGTGGCCCGAAATATGGTTATCTGTAGTACCAGATTCCAGCATAAGAAGATACATCAGCCTGGTAGGGCTGTCTCCGGATCGAAAAGCCACCAACCAGATCGATCATGTTGTGATAGACGGAAGACACGTCTCCAGTGTCTTAGATGTGCGTGCGCTCCGAAGTCCTAACATCGACTCGGATCACAATATTGTTGCAGCCAAGATTCGCACCCGCCTCTGTGCAGCAAAAAACGCACGCCACCAAACACAAAGAAGGTTCGACGTCGAGAAGCTGCAATCACAACGGACAGCCGAACGATTTTCTACTCGGCTTGCACTCCTGCTCTCTGAGAGCGTTCGTCAACAACTCGGTATAAGGGAACTGTGGGACTGCTTTTAAACTCCTTACGTACAGCTGCACCCGAAACCATTGGTTTTCGGAAAGTGCAAAAGAACAGCTGGTACGACGAAGATTGCTGTGTCGCAGCGGAGAAAAAGCAGGCTGCCTACCTCGCAACGTTTCGATCGACCACAACACGTGCGGGATGGGGTAGATACCGAGAGTTGAAGAGGGAAGCGAGACGCATTTGCAGAAAGAAAAAGAAAGAGGCCGAAATGCGTGAGTATGAAGAGCTTGATAAGCTGACTGACAGGGGTAATGCTCGAAAATTCTACGAAAAAACACGGCGGCTTACAGAAGGTTTCAAGACCGGAGCATACACTTGTAGAACCCCCAAAGGTGATCTAGTCACCGATGTCCAGAGCATACTTAAATTATGGAGGGAACACTTCTCCAGCCTGTTGAATGGCAGGGAACGTACAACGCAAGGAGAAGGCGAACCCGATTCCCAATCGAAGACAATGGAGCAGACGTTCCATTGCCCGACCAGGAAGGAGTTCGAATAGCAATTACCCGCCTGAAGAACAACAAAGTGGCAGGAGCTGACGGATTGCCGGCCGAGCTATTCAAACACGGCGGTGAAGAACTGATAAGGAGCATGCATCAGCTTCTTTGTAAAATATGGTCGGACGAAAGTATGCCCAACGATTGGAATTTAAGTGTGCTATGCCCAATCCATAAAAAAAGAGACCCCACAGTCTGCGCCAACTACCGTGGGATTAGCCTCCTCAACATCGCGTACAAGGTTCTATCGAGCGTATTGTGTGAAAGATTAAAGCCCATCGTCAACAAACTGATTGGACCTTATCAGTGTGGCTTTAGACCTGGCAAATCAACAACCAGCCAAATTTTGGAAAAGACTCGTGAAAGGAGAATCGACACACAACACCTCTTTGTCGATTCAAAGCTGCTTTCGACAGCACGAAAAGGAGCTGCGTTTATGTCGCGATGTCTGAATTTGGTACCCCCGCAAAACTAATACGGCTGTGTAAACTGACGTTGGGCAGCTCCAAAAGCGCTGTCAGGATTGGGAAGAACCTCTCCGAGCCAATCGATACCAAACGAGGTTTCAGACAAGGCGACTCCCTACGGTGCGACTTCTTCAATCTGCTGCTGTAGAAAATAGTTCGAGCTGCAGAACTTAATCGAGCAGGTACAATCTTTTATAAGAGTGTACATATATATTTCTGGCCTAGGCAACACTAAGTGTTGCCAGGTGCAATCTGAGATTTCCATTGGAAAGTTTGACTTTTTTTAGCATAACATCAGTCAGAACGTTTTGTCATTTAATCGTGAATTATTTTATTTACAGGGAATTAAAAAACTCATCTCGTCTAAAAAATGGAATTAACTCGTGAACATTTTCGTGCGAAAAACAGCCGTTGTGCCAGAAAACATCGATGCCGTCCGTGAACTGATAATGCAAGACCGTCATGTAACATACCTTCAGATAGGGGCATGCCTATGCATTTCTTTCACCAGCACACATTCGATATTTCATGAAAACCTGGCTGTAAAAAAGGTTTGTTCTCGTTGGATCCCGCACAATTTCACAATCGCTCAAAAAAAGGCTCGTGTGGATTGGTGTAAAAAAATTCTGAGAGAAATTCTGGAGAAAACTGAACTAACGGAGCGGGTGTTGAAACCAATGATATCAATATAATCGGCATACGACAGCAGCTATACACTCTTATAGAAGAGGGTACCTTCCCTATTTAGTTTTGCAGTTCGAATTATTTTCTCCAATAGCAGATTAAAGAAAAGAGGGATGGAGTCATGTATGGAAGTTCACGCAAGTGAAGAAAGTTCTCTGATCGCCATTCACTTGGGAGTGGCCAGAAACGATTCTTTTACATATGACTCAAGCAGCTCACGACTTCCGGTCTTTGACCAAGTATCCTCTGGGTAGCCTAAGAACATTAATTTGAAGGCGAGCTAAAGTGAGAAGGCGAAAAGTCCCCTCCGTAGGGTTGTGCGTTGGGTTTGGGACCCACCACGTAAAACATCATACCAGTGAAAAAACAACAACAGCCTCGGATGAGTGACCCCCCTTTTGATGACGACCATGGAAAACGAAATAAGGACTACGGATTGAGGGCATGCACTTGGAATGTCCGGTCCCTTAATAAGGAAGATGGCGCTGTCCTAATATAGCATTTCTTTCTTTTCAACAGTTACCCGATGGTTATGTGATAAAGATTTTAAAGGTTATTGTCTAACACTATACAAACGGCCGATATCGATATACGATCGAAATTTTACACGCATATCGTGCCTTCTGGTGATTCGTGTGCTCAAGAGAAAAGTATAACAGAAACTTACAAAGAGCTCACAGCAGTAGCAAAGACCAAAAGTTATTGAATGAGATTTTATATTATTAATGTTTTAAATGTATACATATCCCTGCAGTCTGTTTTCTATTTATATAACGCGTAATAAAATACATCTTTTTCTTTATTGGCGTAGACACCACTTACGTGATTATAGCCGAGTTTTCAACAGCGCGCTAGTCACTCTTTATTTTCGCTGCGTAGCGCAAATTGGGGATTCCAAGCAAAGGCAGGTCGTTCTTAACCTGTACTTTCCAAAGGAGTGTAGGTCTCTTGTGTTTCCGTCCATTCGGACGATATGATCTGCCAGCGTAGCCACTGTCTTTTAATTCGCTGAACAATGTCAATGTCGTCGAATGTATCTTAAAGCTCATCGTTCCTTTGACTGCGATATTCGCCGTTGCCAATCCGCAAACGAACCATATATCTTCCATGGAACCTTTCTCTCGAAAACTCGTTACGTCGAATCATTAGATGTTGTCATATAGCAAGACGGGAATAATGAAAGACTTTTTGAAATTGTTGTATGTTTGTCGAGAGAGGTATGTTCCTTTCAGTTGCCTACTTAGTCCGAAAAGTACCTGTTTAGATTTCCAGGCTGATATTGTTATTGGTGTTAACGAAATTATCTACGACTTCAAAGTTATGAGTATCAACAGTGACGTTGGAGCCAAGTCGCGAGTGCGTCGACTGTTTAATTGATAGCAGGAGATATTTAGTCTCATTCACTACCAGACCCATTTGCTCCACTTCTTTTCTTTTCTGGAGAAAGCAAAACTAACGGGGCGACTGTTGAGCCTAATGATATCAATATCATCTTGCAATGCCTGCAACTGTACACTTCTATAGAAGATGGTACCTTCTATGTTTAGTTCTTCAGGCCTCCGTTTTTATGGAATAGGCAGATTACACTGAAATTCCAATTAAATTGTAGGGCGTGCTTTCGTGCTTCGCCGCCGTATTTAAATAGCTCGGCCGGCAATCCATCTGCCCTGCCGCTTAGCTTTTTTTCAGACGGGTAATTGATATTCGAACTTTATCTGGTCTGGAAAAAGAACGTTCGCTCCATCTTCATCGAAAGGTGATTCGGGTTCATCCTTTCCTGGTGTTATGATTTCACTGCCATTCAACAGACTTAAGAAGTGTTAAAAAATTTATTATGATCTGGGCATCAGACCCTTAATCAAATCTGAGGGCTCTACAAAAGTCTGTTTCGGTCTTAAAACCTACTGTTAGTCACTGCAGCTTTTCATATAATATTAGAGCATTAATCTATCAGCATCTCTCTCGTTTTGTCTCGTTTTGTCTACAAAAGCGTCTTGTTTTTCTCTTCAACTAACGGTGTTGTCCCGCACTTGTCATGGTCGATTGTAACGTCTGTTTTCTATACACTGCGACTCATCGTACCAGCTGTTCTTCTGCATATTCCGAAAACCAATGCTTTCGTTTGTAGCCGTACGCAAGGAGCTTTAAATGCCGTCTTACAGTGTCATTATACCGAGTTCGGCTGACTTTTGTGATTGCAGCTTCTCGTCGTCGAACCTTCCATGTGTTTGGTTTTTGCTGCTCAGAGGCGAATGCGTACCTAGGCTGCAACAAGATAGTGGTTCACGATGATGTTAGGACCTCAAAGCGTGCGCACGTCTTAAAAACAAGGGACGCGTCTTTCGTCTATCACCATATGATCGATTGTAGCTTAATGAATTTTTCTATGCTGGACTTTAGTACCACAGACAACCATATTTCGAACCCCGGCAAAATGGATAAGCCTCCACCCATTTGCAGCTGTTTCAACATGGAGGTTGAATTTAGCGATACCAGGATACTTGGTCTTAGACCAGAACTATGTATATTATATGTAAAAGAATCGATAGTATTATATTAGCAACCCGTGTTAATAAAAATGATCATTCCTCACGCGCTTTTCTGACTTTATTGTGCTCGTTTATGGTATAAATTAATTTTGCAATTAGTTTAATTATATGTATATGTTTTTACAACTTAATTAAGCAAAATAATGTAAAAATTCTAAATTTTATTTAAGAAAGTTGAAATTTGTTGTGACAACAAAGCGATAACTAATACTCTAGCCTTTGTTAGAAGGAAGAAATGTGTAGCAAATAAACTAACATATCGAGGAAATTGGGACAACAGGTGTGTTTGTTACTGCTAACAAATACGTATTAAACACACTAACAGTTTTATATTTTGAAATTAACAAAGTTTTAACGAAAATAATAACAGTAACAAAAATTTGGGTAACAAATACTTTTGTTGCCTATGTGTTATATGTAACAAAAGATTTCTTATACTATGTTCAGACCGAAAATTTAAAAGATTAGATTACATTTAAGCATTTCATACTATGTTCAGATCGACACTTAATCACACAATTTCGGCTGTTGAATGGATTATCCCACTAATCTTAAAAAGTTTTCAAGATTTCGCCATACAAATGACAGTTCCAAATCACTTCATTGAAATGATTTGAAACTGATGCACGCTAAATCTCTCTGTGCGACTCTGATTTTGCGCAATCTACTTGTCAGCACTGTAAATCTGTTACCTTATCACAGCTGATTTAGACACTACAAAGAGAAAAGGTAAATGTTCAGCAGAGCGGCTTTTCCGAAAATGTCCACCAATTTTCACGGGAAAAGACTTAAAATACTCGTTTTAGTTCTTCTTTATGAATATGTTAGGCTCATGCTTTTAAAAACAATATTTTCCTTGTTTTAATAGAAAAACATTGTATTTCCAGAAATCAAAAATTCAAATATTCCTATTATATATTTCTCACTTTTACGAATTCTCTTTCAGACTCGTATATTGAGAATATCGATATTTTAATTTATTTTTATTTTTCCAATTATTATCATTTTTCTACTATGTATTTCTCATTTTTACCAATTTTCTTTCCGTCTCGAATATTGAGAATATAGATATTTTAATTCATTTTTATTTTTCCTATTAATAATATTTTTCAATCAAATTCTCTCATTTTTATAAATTCTTGTTTAGTATCGAATATCGCGAGTATCGATATTTCGAACCCGATCACTGTTTGTATCACTAGTGCTCCACTGAATTTCGAACAGTGATGCCATTTATAGCGAAAATGTTGTGCAAAACCGTAATATATTTTATGGTTTTTATTGCAAAAAAACATAAAATTAGATAACGAGCCATACATATTCGTGAATCGGAATTAAAAACGAATTTTTTAAGACATTTCCCGTGAAAATTGGTGCACGTTTTCGGAAAAGCCGTTCTGCTGAACATTTACCAGGGAAAAAATGTAAACAAACAAAGTTTTTTTTAAAGCAATGAACCTAATTTCACCTGAAAATCGATTTAACAAATGAAAAAATGCATCCATTATTTCTATTATATAGGAAATATTCTAAAAAAAGGCTGCTTTTATATCAAATTACTATATGACAATCTTTTCTTTTGATAAATATTAAGCGATGTGACTTCATGAATAACAATTACAGCTGTTTTTTTGATTTTTCGAACGGCAGTGAGAACACATTTGGGTTATGAAATGATTAAATGTAATCTAATCTTTTAAATTTTCGGTCTGAACATGGTATCATAACCCAAAAGTTACATCGCATAATATTTATCAAAATAAAAGATCGTGATATAGTTTTTTTGAAATACAAGCAGTCTTTTTTCAAATATTTTCCACATAACAGAAATAATGGATGCTGTTTTTCTATTTGTTAAGTCGATTTTCAGGTGAAATTAGGTTCATTGCTTTAAAAAAATTTGTTTGTTTACATTTTTTTCCCTTTGTAGTGTCTAAATTAGCTGTGATAATGTAACAGGTTTCCAAAGCTGACAAGTAGATTGCGCAAAATCAGAGTGGCAAAGATTTAGCGTGGATCAGTTTCAAATCATATCAATGAAGTGATTTGGAACTGTCATTTTTGTATGGCGAAATTTTGGTAAATTTTTAAGATTAGTAGGATAATCCATTCAGCAGTGTAATTGTGATTAAGTGTCGGTCTGAACATAGTATTAAACAAGAAAAAATTCTGGTTATTACCAATAATAATTATAAATTGGGAAGCATAAGAAATATTCAATTTAATATCCGTTGGCAATATTGATAGTGATAAAGGTGTCTAGACAATATATATTGGCTGTAGAGATGCCTCTTTAAATAGTATTGTTTTGAGCTTTTACAGTTTACATGCTCTTAAGTAATTTTGGTTAAATTTCGCAATTAGATTTATTATGGGAAGCTCTCGTTCATCGCGAAGCCCATTGAAACGGCACCATCATAAAAGCAAGCATAAAAAGAGAGGAAAAGACCGTGATAGACGTAAGAATGGTGTGCATGGAAGTGATCGGTCTGAAGAAAAATATCGGAATACTATTTCTATAAATAAAAAGAATAAATGCAAGGACTCTGTTAAACATGAAATTGAAAAAGATGTTCGGGAAACTAGGCATTCAAAATATAGGTCTTCATTTTCTAAAGATATATATATATATATATATGATGAAATAAGTATCTAATATTGTTCATTCCTTTTAGAAAACAGACGTATATTGCCAATAGCTCTGGTGACAGTCAAGATTCGGAAGAATATTGCACTTATAGTGTTGACAAAAAACGTAAACGACAAAAAGATATTGAAACAAGTCTTGACGAACAAATCAACAGAACGAAGCGTCAGGAAGATGAAGAGAGGCAGGTGAGGTTTGATTAAAAGTTCTTAAATTATCATTTGAGCATCTAAATTGAATTTGCTTCGATTTAGAATAGAAACACGGGAAGTAAATATAATGGACAATCTTTGAGTGAATTTTAGAATAGCATCTCCCGATTTTAGGGTTGAAATGGGTATGTATGGATAGATAAAACTTTTTCCATTGAAAGTGGGGGTGAATTGTATAATTGCTTTTGATTAAAAAACGTATCTATGAATAGGGAAGACCCTTCAGATTAAAAGTATATTTATAGTGCCACTGATAACGAGGTATTTGCATTTAAAAGTAAATTTTAGAAAGTATCCCCGGGTTTCGAGGTTTAAAAGGGTATGCACGGATAGATGAGACCTTCCAGATCAAAATATATGTATATATACATATATCCAGTAGTGTTCAAAATAATATGTGTGCATCACAATATAAAATAAAAAGTCACATTTTTCATCAAAAACAAGAATTTTATTTTTTATCCACGAATTGTTAGTTTGGCACGGTTCCGATTACTTTGGCGGAGTGGTAAAAAAAACCGAATTTCCGTATAAATGGGGGGGGGGGGGTTTAGTTTAGTTTTTATATCTCATTTTCACTACTTTTCCTCTTAAATGCGTGCACGGATTGTTTGAAATTGATATAGCACGGATAGCCAATGAATTAAACTTTGGTTTGAATGTAAATTTGTTGTTAAATGTTAATTTGTTTTTTTATATATAAGTAAGCAAAAACGCGCATTTTCACATTTGCTCAAACAATGGCTCTCTTCTTTTGAAGTTTTTGCTGCACTGCTTGCAAAAAATTTAACCAATTTAACACACACATTCTTTGAAATATATTTAATTGATTTAATGATAAATTATGAATTTTAAGTTGCAATTTTATGTACAATTTAATAAAAATAGTATTCAAGTACGTGTTATACTGTTCCTTGAAATGTAAGCAAAATTACTGAATATGAACTGTCAAACGACGAGGAAAATAAGCACAAAAGGAAGACAGTAATAACCCAACGAATCAAATTGGTAGGTCTTATATACTGCGGCGCTTGTTTCAATATAGTATATTATGACTTTCAGCATATTCATAATTTGGAATAAAAAATCGCACGATGAAAACCCAATTTTATTATTTAGGGGGTCTTGTATAAATGGTTGGTTGGGTTATCTTGGTACTTCAACTACTTGCATGCATTATTACCGAACATATACAATTTTTAATTTTCAGTGTTTTTATTATTTAAATAAAGTGGATTTCCATTTTAATTCATTATCATAAAAATGATAAACATAGAGTCACTCTATGCGTAAAAATACATAAATTTTATAATAATTAGTGAAAATTGTATGGAAAAACTACGATTTTACACCATTTTCAGGAGGCTGCCCTAGAGCCCCCCGTGGTCCTAGGTGGAGAAGGGTGCTATTATTCAAAAGTTCCATTCATTACCTTTCAAATGAGGGGGGTAGCAAGCCCCCAACCCCCTCTTCCTTTGCGCAAAACCTCTTCAAAATAGGATACTAAACTAAACATTCCCCAAACGGGGTATGTACGGGTAGGGGAGCTTCTCCAGAGGAGGAATATCCAAAAATAATGTAAAAATAACTAATATATTTTAAAATATTTACGTTTAAAAATTTGCACTAGGAACACATGTTATTTTTTTATGTTTCACTAATTTTTTTCACGTTTTTTTACTATGTATATTCAAATAAACACTCTAAGCATTGAAATAAGCTCACATTTATTTTGTAATTTTTGAACCAAATTTAGTAATTTAAAAATCACTTGTCAAATTTATGGCTGAAAAGTTTAGAGTGCTTATATTTACGAGGAAAACCAGCATTGCCACACCTTAAAAACCAAAAGTGAAGGAGTTTTCAGAGTTTCACAGCGTTTTTGTTTGTACTTTCGAGTGATTCTTTTTTCTTTATTGACTATAAAAAAAAACTATAAAGAAGATTTTGAATTAGAGGAGTTTTTGCTAAAAAGAGGAATTTCAGCGAATTGTGTATCATCACATGGCAGCGCTCCATTTCGTCGTAATTTTTGGTAAACAAATGAGGTTTAAACGAGTGTAAAATGTAATTTTTTAAGTAAGAGACCTGCTAAAAGTGTAAAATGTGGATTTATTTAAAAGATTATAGTGTAATTTAATTAGTTTGAAGAAAAAATTGTGAATAAAGTGTGTTTATCGTGGTGAAATAGCTTCTTGAAATGTTCGAATTTTGCGAACTTTTGAACTTAAGGTCGAATATCTCGTAAACTAATCTTTTGCGGACCCTATAACCCTATATATTTTATAATCAGTAGGACTTCCTCTTTCCAACGATACCTTCAAATCGCGGCGCCAAAGGTATCGGAATTGTGCCGTTAATTTCATGCAGTCTTTTTATACACTTATAAATTATGGGTAATACTTAGGAAACGAAAAATAAAAATTATTTAAATAAAAAGCTCAATAATTCGGTGTGCAAATAGGAAGGCTGCGATTTAGAATAGCATCAGCAGATTTCGGGGTTAAAATGGGGATGTGCGGATAGAGGAGGTCCTCCAGATCAAGAATATTATACATTTAGTTGCCGCTTACTTATAATTTTGAGATTTTTGCATTTACAGTTCAAAAATCAGCTATATAGAATGCGTGTTTCTCCGATTTATAACGCATTTTACAATTATATTTTATACTTGTACATCCAATAACACTACAATAATTCGTTTTTCAAATTTATTTTATACTAAATGGTGCTTTAATTCCATATCAAACTTTAGTTAAAATCCATTTATTCATAAAATAATAAAGAGGTTGTAAACAAGCAAAAAATTTGTGTTTCCATATTTTGTAATGGAATAAAAATAAGAAAAAAGAAAGATTATGACATCATAACTAAATTCATTATCGTGTGATCGCACTATCTTGATAAATCCCGGTGTTGGATCGGGCAAAAAGGAGTTCAAAAAAACAGTACGCCCAGGTGTTGGTCCGCCTGAGGGTTATTTTTTTGAAGCACGGCCAAAGACCGCCTATGCAGCAATTCCCAAAACAGCCGGTTCTACGCACCGGAATTGACTCGGATTTCATCCGACCAAGGGCTGTTATTTCGGCGATCTAACCCCGTTTGGATCGGGTACTAATTTGTGTTTGTCGTCATTGGAACAACGCCTTGCAGCAGGGTTAATCCGTATCCTCCTGACTCGCGCTGGCATTGAGTCCAACCCGGGCTCGGAGGAATTTTTCTGCTGCGTCTGCGCAAAAAGGCGCACAGGGAGTGGATCACGCGTTACGTGGCCCCATGTTGCCTGCGCAATACTGCGACACAAGCCTCTACGGCTGTGCAATCTGCACATAGTTCGCGCGCCGCGCCGCCACTCAACTAGAGTGGCCAACTGAGGACCTCTACGGTCAGGAGCTCAAACAGGCAACATAGCTCCCACTCTGACACCCGCGACAAACACGGCTACTTCAATTTAACTGCAAAGGACTCCAGAGCAAGATCGAGGAGATAGTTGCACTTATGAATCGGGAACGTCAGTCGATAGCTGCGGTCCAAGAAACCAAGTTAAACAGCCGCTCAAATCTTCTGAGTTGTGCGGGTTTCAACGTAATACGTAAAGATCGCGAGCGAGATGGTGGTGGCCTAGCCTTCATATTGCACAACACCGTGCAGTATCGTCCAATCGACGAAGACATCGACCGCAGGGATACTACCCTAGAATGTAAGGGTATAACTATCCGGTCAGGCGAAGTCGAGCTCGAAATATTTAATATATACATCGCCACAGTTACATGTTGCCCTCCAGGATATCACCCGATTTAGGTGCGCTACTTCGTGGTAAAAACCGTTTGGTACTAGGCGACTTCAACGCGCACCACAATCTTTGGCATTCCTGCTTGGCAAATGACCGTAGGGGGATGGAGCTGGCGGAACAGATTGACGATTCGACATTCTGCACAATGAATGACGAAGCCCCAACCAGAGTCATGGGCACCTGTAATAGCTCGCCTGATATTACCATTGCTAGCGGTGGTCTGATAAACAGTAATACCTGGCGACCTATGCTAACTCTCGCATCAGACCATCTGCCATAATTATCTCGATCGAGAAGCCTCCCAATTTTGTTTCTGTGGACAACGACCAAGTTGAAGTTCAATTCAATGGTCATTCGTCTTCGGACCCGAAGAAGTGCGCGGGCTATTAGAGCCGGCAGTTTACACTGCACCCTTCGGTAGACAAGGCTAAACGATGTGTTAACCGACGGCTGCGCAAAATGCCAAACGATTTCGCGCCACTTTCACTGATGAGCAGGTTCAGGGTGTCATCAACAAGGCAAAATCCTCCAAATCCGTTGGCCCTGATGGGATCAATATGCTAATCCCCGACATACCCAATATATATACTGACCACCTGTTTGCATGCCCATGGCATGTTAGGTTTCTTTGTCAACAGTGGAACTTTCGCGAACTCCGCGCAAGTAAATTATATTCCAGTAAACGTCTACGAAGCACGAAAACGTCTAGGAAGCAAAACGAATGGGTCTGGCAGTGAACGAGGGCAAGACGAAATATCTCCTGTCATCAAACAAACAGTCGTCGCACTTGCGACTTGGCACTCACGTCACTGTTGACAGTCATAACTTTAAAGTTGTAGATAATTTCATCTATCTTGGACCCAGCGTAAATACCACCTACAATGTCAGCCTAGAAATCCAACGCAGGATAACTCTTGCCAACAGGTGCTACTTCGGACTGAGTAGGCAATTGAGAGGCAAAGTCCTGTCTCGACAGACAAAAACCAAACTCTATAAGTCACTCATAATTCCCGTCCTGCTATATGGTGTAGAGGCTTGGACGATGTCAACAACGGATGAGTCGACGTTGCGAGTTTTCGAGAGAAAAATTCTGCGAAAGATTTATGGTCTTTTGGGCGTTGGCCACGGCGAATATCGCATTCGATGGAACGATGAGCTGTACGAGATATACGACGACATTGACATAGTTCAGCGAATTAAAAGACAGCGGCTACGCTGGCTAGGTCATGTTGTCCGGATGGACGAAAACACTCCAGCTCTGAAAGTATTCGACGCAGCACCCGCCGGGGGAAGCAGAGGTCACACTCTTATTTTTGTGAACAGCCCAATTCAGTGACTGACAGATATGAACGCATAACATTGCAAATAATGTAAACAGCTGAAGTTTATGCTTTGTATTGTAGATGTAGATGTAGATTATTAATTGAGGCATGCACTGCGACCATGGGTCTATTGTGCCCTCACCTAACTCACAGGGACTCGCTTAGCCCCAGTATATTGATGAAGTCCAATATTCTACTGGGTGCTATCGAGGCAGTGTGATCCCTATCCGGAAACATGGATCCGAGGGCCTGTGACCTGCGCCTACAGACTGCGTTGCAGTCGAATAGCAGGTGCTCCGGGGTTTCAGGCTCACTGTCACAGAACCGGCAGTTAGCACAAGATGAGAGGCCCATGTTCGATAAGTGCCTCTTAAGCTTGCAGTGGCCGGGGTAAAATGCGACTAGGAGCCTGAGTTTGTTCCTTGGGAGGTCGATTATAGTCTCGAACCTCTTCTGATTATACCCCCCAACTAACAGTTTGGCATGGCGCATCCCGTGCGCACGCTGCCAATGTGCCTCCCTGCACGCCCTTTCTTCAGTACGAAGCAGTTCCTTCACCGTATGAGGACCCACTCCAGTGAATGGTTCGGGCCCCACCATAGCAGTGGTGGCTGCGGAGCGGGCAAGCTCGTCTGCCAGTTCATTGCCGGCTATACCCCTGTGACCAGGCACCCAAATCAGGTGTACTTGGTTTCTCTCGGCTAGTTTGTCCAGCCTTGTTCTGCACTCTTGGACTAATAGCGATTTGATCTCGTGAGATGAGACCGCTTTTAGTGCCGCCTGACTATCGCTGAGTATAGCAATTCTCTCGTTGCGATAGTCGCGGCAGAGGTTTATCTCGATACACCGAATAATGGCTAGAACTTCGGCTTGGAAAATGCTCGGAAAGGTTCCCATTGGAATGGAGAGCTTGGTACGCGGACCCACGACACCCGCACCTATTCCTTCCGATGTCTTTGAGCCATCGGTGTACCACCTCAAAGTGCTGTCCCTTAGCATCTGCTCAAGAGTGGGGTCGCTCCACTCACTCTTGCTACCGAGGGTAACCTTAAACTTCCTTGTTAAGTGGGTCGTTTTGCTGATGCCATCCCTCGGGAGGAGCGCAATAGGAATATCGCCAATTATTTTCTCCATCCTCTGGGACGAAATTATTTTGCCTTTGCCACCACCCTCTGCTGTTATCTGCAGAAGTGAGTACTTGGCCACTTGACCTATTATTATATGGAGCGGTGTCAGTTCCATCAGGACTTCCAGAGCCGCCGTTGGGCAGGTCCGCATGGCTCCCGTCATGCATACGCATGCTAGTCGCTGTAATTTGGACAGTTGGGTCCCCACAGAAGCCTGTGTCGCCACAGAGGCCCAGGACACCGCCCCGTATGTAATGATTGGTCGGACAATCATGGTGTATAACCACCTAATGATCCTTGGCTTGCAGCCCCAGGATCTACCCGCCAGCCGTTTGCATACCATCAGTGCTCTTGTTGCCTTGGCTACCGTTTGGTGCACATGCTGCTTCCATCGCAGGGTAGAATCCAGAGTGAGACCAAGGTACTTAACCTTATTTGTCATTTCAATCTCTCTGCCCCCAAGTGTGAGGTTCCTCAGACCGGGTAGGGACCTGCGCCTCGTAAATGGGACTATGGTTGTCTTCGAGGGGTTGATGTTTAATTCAACTCCCCTGCACCACCCCTTCGCCAGGTTTAGACCACGTTGTACTAGGTCGCAGAGAGTATCCTCAAATTTACCTCTTGCTAATATCACTATGTCGTCCGCATACCCTTGGCAGCGGATCCCGTTGTCGGGTTTGCAATTCCAGCAGTTCATCCACGACAAGGCTCCACAGTAGTGGTGATAGTACACCTCCCTGTGGGCATCCTCTTGTCACCCCCAGACGAACTGCTGTATCGCCCACCGTGGTCTCGGCTATTCTGGTGCGCAGCACGGCATCAATCCATCTGCGCACCGGTGCAGCCACCTTCCTTCTCTCCAGTGCCCTGGCTACACTCCTGTGAGACGTGTTGTCAAAGGCACCTTCGATATCAAGGAAGGCGCATATCATCACCTCCCCTTCCTCCAGTGTGCTCTCGATCTCCGAGGTCAACTGGTACAGAGCCGTACTGGTTGATCTTCCCGCTCTGTAAGCATGCTGAGCAGCATGCAGGGGTACAGTTTTCAGCGCAGTCGACCTTATATTATTGTCAATGATCTTTTCCAGAGTTTTCAGCAGGAAGGAGGTTAGACTGATCGGCCTGTAAGATTTGGCCAAGGAGTAGTCCCTTCTACCTGCTTTTGGTATGAAGATCACCTCTGCAATCCTCCATGGATCCGGGATGTACGCCAGTGCGAGGCTCTCCCTTAGCAGCCGAACAAGGTGAGGTAGCAACAGCTGCTCGCCCTGTTGCAAAAACGCCGGGAAAATACCATCCACCCCCGGAGACTTGAATTTTTCGAAAGAGGCCAACGCCCACCGGATCGAGTCCGCAGTAATTAGCTGTTTAGCGGTTTCCCAATCCAAGCGTGTCGGCCTCCGTTCGCTCACAGGTAGACTTTCGTCCACTTGGATGGTCTCCGGGAATTGAGCCCGCAGAAGTTCTGACGCCCTTTCCTCCGCACTAGTCGTAAACGTCCCGTCACTCCTTTTAATGGCCAGTTCCGTGCTGGTCCTTCCACTGGCCAGAGCTTTGTGCAACCGCGCCGCTTCTGGTGTGGAGGAGACCTTTTCACAGAAGCTTCTGAAACTGTTTTGTTTTGCCGACCTAATCTCCTTATTATATAGTTATATATTTGTATTAGCGGAATATAGTTAGAAATATTTCTTGAAGAGTGCTTGGCGTTCATCTTCAGACATGATACATTTTTGGATTAAGTATTTTTCTCAGGGGCACTCCTATTATTTTGAACACAGCTAAATATATATAATTGCCGCCGACTTATGGTTTTTGAGATATTTGCATTTAAGTTCCAAAAATGTTTAATGAATTTTATCATATACAGTTTTAATTTTATTTACATTAACAGTTCAGTAATAAGTTTCTACCCATTTATTATATGATAAATAGTGCAAAAATAACTTTTTTCAATATTTAACTTTTTTTCTAGGAATCTTCAGGTCTTTTCGCATTGAACTCTTTTTTTTGCGTTGGCGGCCGCGCTTCAAAAAAATAACCGTGGCCGATCCAACACGGTAATGCATTTTGTATTGAAGGTATAATCTTCCTTTATCACTTACTAGAGGACCCGCCCACGTTTTACTGTGACTGTTACATAGGTAGTAGATTTCTATTATTTAGATTATGACTATTAGTTAAGGAGATATAGCATTTTTTGTGAACCAACTTGTGTTAGTTTACAAAAAAAATAAATCAAAAAGCATTTCGTGCGTTAATAAGGCATTGATTTTTGGGGGGAAATACTGTTGAATTTGAGCTGTGCACCAGTGAAACCAACCGAGTCCAATCGATAGTCAGCTTAGTGGACTGTATAATATGAAACGGTTCTCAAAAAATCGGTTGCCAAGGTTCGGGCATCAGTCTTTTGGGATGCACGTGGTATAATATTCTTCGAATGATTACTGGACCAGTTTTAATTCATTGCACTGTGTAGTTGGTTGCAATTCTGTTCTACTATTCCCAATATTTAGCAATTTTATTATTGTTTTAGGAAGGATCAGTTTGAAATTGTACGCCAATAATCTAGGGAAAGTATCCTCAAAGGCTTGGCAACGAAAACGTCAATGCTATTTTTTCTTGTGATATTAAGTATATCCTTAAAAAAAACTGCCTGGTTCAGGAGCAAACTCAGTATAACTCATAAGCATGTATGGATATGCACATTTTTACTTATTTCTTTCCATTTTTGAATTACTAAAATTTCTAAATGATTCATACATGAATTTTGTTCAAATGCTTATAATTTATAATTTAATTTTTGTATATATAAAAAGTATCCTATGTTCTTACCCCGGTTCTAAGCTACCTCCCCACCAATTTTCAGCCAAGTCGGTTCAGCCATTCTTAAGTTATAAATGGTGTAACTAACACGACTTTTTTTATATTATTATTACTTATTATTATTTGATTACAAAATATGGTAACACTAATTTTTAATTTTTTGCTTGCTTATAACAACTATCCTATTGTATGAATAAATGGATTTCAATAAAAATTTAATATGAAACTAAAGTTAGTTTTACTCTTTTAAATACAAAACAAATGTCTGGAACCGAATTAGTGAACTGTTAGTGGATATTAAAATTAAATATAGAAGTGTAAAAATCATTAAAAATAGTAGAAAAACGCATTTTTAATATCTCAAAATGTTATCTTGATCCTGGAGGCTCAGTTTAACAGCGAAATGGGGGAATGTTATTAAACTTTTAAATTCTGTATTCACTTACACTTCAGTAATTCGTTTTTATCCCTTTATTTTATATCACACAGTGCAAAAATAGCTTATTCAATATTTATGTTTTGTTCAATTCTTTTTGTGCGCACAATAGCAAAAGGGTTGCATTCTAACAAAAGTATCGAACGAAATAAAGAAAACAATACCTCAATTTCACATTAAATGCCTTTCTACACTGGTGCGTGTTTCCCCACGAAAATAGCAGAATTGAGCATTTTCAGTGTTAAATGAGAAAAATAATCAATGTAAACAAATTTACGCCTACAGATTCGCATATTTACTATGAGCAAACGACTTTGCATATAATTTGTAGATGACGGTATATATGTATTTGATATCAAAGCACATGAGCATACAAACATATGTATGTATATCTTAAAATTGACTTATTTTTTGATGAATTACATAAAATCTTTATATATAAGTATGTATATAATACAGCAAGATTTATATTACTACCCAACTATGCATATATGTATTTATTTACACAAATATGTATGTACATATATATTTCCCACATGTATTTATTTTCATAAATATGTATGTAGATATTTGCCATTAATAGTTAATAATAGTTTTGATACCATCTTAAAAGATCTAGCGGTCGCGCATGTACTCATATACATACATATAATTATGTGTGCATGTAAACAAATACGACAGACCATAAATCATTCACATTCATTCATTTATCATTTAAAACTTATATTCACATATATCATGACCATACATAGTATGTGTTTATGTTCGCTTTCGCGAATTCAAATCATATTATCACTTATCAATATTAACATGCGCGCGCTGCTCATATGTACATACATACATAAATAACGGGTGATTTTTTTGAGGTTAGGATTTTCATGCAGTAGTATTTGACAGATCACGTGGGATGTCAGACATGGTGTCAAAGAGAAAGATGCTCAGTATGCTTTGACATTTCATCATGAATAGACTTACTAACGAGCAACGCTTGCAAATCATTGAATTTTATTACCAAAATCAGTGTTCGGTTCGAAATGTGTTTCGCGTCCGTGTCCGATGAGCGATGAGGCTCATTTCTGGTTGAATGGCTACGTAAATAAGCAAAATTGCCGCATTTGGGGTGAAGAGCAACCAGAAGCCGTTCAAGAACTGCCCATGCATCCCGAAAAATGCACTGTTTGGTGTGGTTTGTACGCTGGTGGAATCATTGGACCGTATTTTTTCAAAGATGCTGTTGGACGCAACGTTACGGTGAATGGCGATCGCTATCGTTCGATGCTAACAAACTTTTTGTTGCCAAAAATGGAAGAACTGAACTTGGTTGACATGTGGTTTCAACAAGATGGCGCTACATGCCACACAGCTCGCGATTCTATGGCCATTTTGAGGGAAAACTTCGGACAACAATTCATCTCAAGAAATGGACCCGTAAGTTGGCCACCAAGATCATGCGATTTAACGCCTTTAGACTATTTTTTGTGGGGCTACGTCAAGTCTAAAGTCTACAGAAATAAGCCAGCAACTATTCCAGCTTTGGAAGACAACATTTCCGAAGAAATTCGGGCTATTCCGGCCGAAATGCTCGAAAAAGTTGCCCAAAATTGGACTTTCCGAATGGACCACCTAAGACGCAGCCGCGGTCAACATTTAAATGAAATTATCTTCAAAAAGTAAATGTCATGAACCAATCTAACGTTTCAAATAAAGAACCGATGAGATTTTGCAAATTTTATGCGTTTTTTTTTTTAAAAAAGTTATCAAGCTCTTAAAAAATCACCCTATATATGCGTATGACATTGGCACACTAATAACGCATACACAACATACATATTTCTATGCGTTCACATGCAAATATGTCAACCCCAAAAAATTACAAACATTGCTTTACAAAAACAACGATCGTTTGAAATAGCATCATACATGCTTATATACGCACACATGTAAATATGTGACATTCCCACACAAATAATCCATACACAACATACATACTTATATGCGTTTACATGTAGGTATGTCATCCGCAAAAATTTTAAATATTGTTCTACAAAAACAACAAACGTTCAAGTAGCATCAGCAGCGTCACAAGCCAATAGTCATGGCAGCCAAATGGTCGATGCCCAAATTTGTAGAAAAACACAACAACAAGATTTTAATTCATGAACGCAAGCGCACTTTCAACCGGCAAACTCGCTTCATTCCTAAAAGCAAATGGTGTCATCTCCCCGAGCATGCCTTTGCCAACAAGCGTCTTTTCGCGACGATGGCAAAAGCTAAAAATCAGAAATTGAACAATTTCTGATATTTTGCTAGAAGGGAAAAGTGTCAACCCCGCAAACTCGCAAAATACAGAAAGAATTGACAAAAGTGGCAACGTACTGTTGTCGATTTATAATATTTGTCAATTCTAAAATATTTTTCCATGACTCGCAAAAATCTTCGTCGATATGTATGCAGACTCATACGTATATATTCATACATATTTACGCAAGTTCGCCGGCGAAGCTGTTAGAGCGGCAAGGGAAGCGGTGACAATAGACGATCGTTTGCTTATTTTTTCAACACAGCTCGGATTTTCTACCAACAACACAATAGTCGACAGATTGACTCGTTGACATGAAAGCAAAAAACGCGCTTCGCCATTGGATGTCCGTGTCAACGGAGATTTCGCATGAAGCATTGAGTGTATATATTTACATACAAAAGTTGCATGTAGACAAATTTACAAACATTATGCGTATGGTCTGTCATACTTGTTAACATGCACACATAATTATATGTATATATATGAGTACATGTGCTTTTAAGATGATATCAAAACTATTATTAACTATTAATGGCAAATATATAAATACATATTTGTGTAAATAAATACATATATGCCTTATCGAACCTATACAAATGCATAGTTGGGTAGTAATATAAATCTTGCTGTATTATATACATACTTATATATAAAGATTTTATGTAATTCATCAAAAAATAAGTCAATTTTAAGATATACATACATATGTTTGTATGCTCATGTGCTTTGATATCAAATACATATATACCGATCATCTGCAAATTATATGCAAAGTCGTTTGCTCATAGTAAATATGCGAATCTGTAGGCGTAAATTTGTTTACATTGATTATTTTTCTCATTTAACACTGAAAATGCTCAATTCTGCTATTTTCATGGTGAAACACGCTCATAATTTGTCTGTGGTGAGACTCTTCCATCTCTGCCGAGTTAGCCAAAAATATTTTTACGATCTCTCTATTTTCATGGTGAAACACGCTCATAATTTGTCTGTGGTGAGACTCTTCCATCTCTGCCGAGTTAGCCAAAAATATTTTTACGATCTCCGTGCCGTGAACCTTCTCTATGATAGTCGTTCTCTGCAGTTGTATTTCGAGTTATGACATACGTGATTGTAACGCTTCTATCGTAATTTGGCATGATGGCATACGTGAACGAATATATAAACGCATCCGTTCGTTCGAAATGTCATTTGGATGAAAAATGCCAATCATACTCTATATAAATTTATGAAAATGTGAGTAAATTTTTATATTTTTTTTATAATTTTTAGTAATAAAGAACAAAACAAGAAACCAATCAATGGAATACCTTATTAAAAAAAAAAGAATTAATTTATATGAACAAAATTTTTGTATTTCAGTTAACATAAAAGAAAGTTCAAATACATATTCATTTTCAAATTAAATTTAATGAAAAATCCTATAACCGTTACGGTACTCCGAGATCTATTTCTTCTGTGTGACCAAAATCGCAATTATGAGGGTCAAAACTTATTTTAAATTTTATGCAGACGTTTTGTTATGCCGCACAAACGTTAGAAAATCTTGCCACTTTTGTGGGATGATACCTTCCTCTTTTGTCATATTCTAAAATTCTCCACCACCAGCATTTCCTGTGCTTCGTTCAACGATACACCTACAAGGTGTATTCGAAAGTAAATAGGACTTTAGAAAAAAACAGAAAAAATGGGTTTTTTAGCAAAATCAATTTATTTTATTCAAAATAGTCTCCTTCTGCTTCAATACGAGGTGTGTTCAAAAAATATCGCGAATCGTAACTGACAGTTTTCTTCGATTGCAGGGGCGTGGTGCATCATGAGTTCTTGCCATAGGGAAGAACGGTCAGTAAGGAATATTACCCGCAAGTTATGTGCAATTTGCGCGAAGCAATTCGCCGGAAACGCCTGGATTTGTGGAAGAACAAAAATTGGCTTTTGCACCACGATAACGCCCTGCTTCGAAGATTCGAAAAACCGTTGGCACAAGTGTATAATATCTCATGGGGATTACTTTGAAGGGGACAAAATAGATATTCATGAATAAATAAATAATTTTTGAAAAAACACAAAATTCGCGATACTTTTTGAACACACCTCGTACAGCTTTTTGCAAGGTCCAAAAGCATGTTTTAGCTCGTTGGCCGGTAGGGCCGCCAGTATGCCGGTGCAAGCCTTTTGAATGGCCTCTACGTCTGCATAACGCTTTCCTTTCATGGGCAAATACATTTTTCCGCAAAGGAAGAAGTCGCACGGTGCCATATAAGGTGAATAATTTAAGTTAATTCTAAGCAATTTTTGGTTGTCAGTCAATTTATGCGGAACAAACCGTGCACATACCTTTGGTAAGCCCAAATGTTCGGTCAAAATTCAATTAATCCATGTTTTGGAGATGTTCAATTCTATATCCATGAATTTAAATTATGATTTCGGCTGATTTTTGATGAATTCACGCACAGTTTTGATGGAATTTCCAGTGAGCACGGATTTTGATTGCCCACATGTTGATCGTCATTTATGTCCTTATTTCATCAATTGAAACGTTTCGGTAAAAGTTTTACCAATTTTAAAATAAATTTTAATGTTGGCTCTTTGTTCGAAGCTCACTTTTGCACCGATAACACAAACATATTGACACTTAAAACACAATAACTAAACTTCCAATCCATGAAATGTCATGAAATTCTCACTGGGCAATCGATAAAGATATCAGATTCTAACGTACTAGTCGACATACAGATGGCGCCACCAGAAGGCGCTAGATTCAACAAGTCCTTTTTATTTTAGAAACTACCTTGTACAAAGAAAATTTTGTTAATGATGTTTCATAATGTGTTTTTTTTTATACCTACGCCATTACTACGATCTCTTAGCTACCTCCGCACTGTTTTTTCTTCCCATCACTTTCACCGTTTGCCATCGTATGTCATAATGCTAATCACCGTATACGATTGACGTATCACGGAATTTTATTTCGTATGTTTGCCAATCCGTGCACAATTCGACTCCTGGTCGGACCATCAACTGGATGTTTTTTTTTTTTAATTATTGCGTTGACGGCCTCTGCCCGCGTTCCTTTGTTGCTGTTGTTTTAACGGAATATCTTATCCCCGTTAGGGTGGTGAGGATTTTCTAAGTTGTCATCTAACGATAGGCCCAGGAAATGCGCTGTTTCGACGGGGTCGGGCCAAAGAAAAAAGGGTGTCAGATGAGTGGGGTTGGCATTCAAAGTGGTTGCCAGTGTCATACGAAGACTCATTGCACGCAGGACAAATGTTGGATATATCGGGGTCTAATCGGGAGGGAGTCAGTAAAGGTGTTGATAGTTCCACTGTGAATGGCGGTCAGTACCTGTCGGAAGTTAGTTGCGTCCGAAGTCCGGTCGGCGTATTGTTCGATGTCGTCGATGTAATTGAGGAAAGTCCTCGTGATGTTCTTAGGAGGCGGTTCCGCTCCATGCAGGGCTGCGGGAGTGATTTCTGCGAAAGAGAAGAGGAGTTCATTATTCTTCTTAACTGGGAGCACAAGCGTTGGGATGGGATAACATCAAGAGGCATCCTGTTGTGGTTCGGAGTGCAGTGTTATGGCAGTTCTGTAGTTCCTCATCTGCGTTCCACTGCATCCAGGCGATCATATTGGTGCGGCGTAGTTGAGGACCGGCCTGCTGATTGCTTTGTAAGTTGCTAACAACGTTCCTTCCTCTTTTCCCCATGTGCTGCCAGCTATCGACTTGATGATTTTGTGTCGGTTCTGTACCTTGGCGATAATCGCGGTCGTATGAGGAGTGAAAGAGCATAGACTATCAAATGCTACACCTAAAATCTTAGAATTATTGACGGAATCTTGGCAACAGTAAACGCGTTTGACATTTGGAGCCATCATAAACAGTTGGCCCTCCAAAATATGAAATGTAAGCTTTTAAATTTTTCTGCAATTACAAAAAAGGAGGTTGAAGTTCAAATGTATCCTGGATCAGCTGTTGCTTCTATCAATCAGAATCCAACAGAAATGTGGGATGATATGAAAATGTATTTCCTGAGTTGTATAAACAGACTTCAAAATATTTATCCATTGTGACCACTTCAGTCTCTAGTGAACAGTCTATTTATATTTTTTTATTTTGTTAATACATTACAAATAAATAGTTCAAATAATAGAAAGGACTAACAAGCAACTTGAATAATATTTATACATATAATTACAAAGCTAGTATGAAAATATTGGCTAATTTGAAAGATTTTTGGGTTTTAGGCGTTTGAGTCGTCGATCTCTAAAAGTTAACATGGCTACTTCTTCGTTATAATGCTGTAACAATCTTGCACTATGTGCTGTTGTTGTTTTTAATATTTCTGCGTTAACCGAGTTTACGCCTATATCACGCTCTATAACAGCACATCTACAATACCAAAGCGCTTTGACAATTAATCTTAGTACTTTGTTTTGTTGGGTGACTTTTTTATTGTTTGCCATAGTACATCCCCAGAGTTGTGCACCATAGCTGCATATCGATCGGATTATTTGTTTGTAGATAAGTAACTTATTTTTGATGGATAACACTGATTTGTTACCGATTAACCATTTATAATTTTTGAGTCGCATGTTCAGCTCCTTCTGTTTTTTACGTGCACTTTTCACCGTAGTTTAGAGTTAAGCGTCATTGCTAAGCATTTAACAGGGTATTCGGTATTCATGCATCGTCTATGAAAATTGACTTCGACAGACTTAGCTTAATTCAGTTTTATCTGGCATTGCTTTGTCCATTGTGGGACTTTATTTACAGCTTTTTGGAAGTTAGTAGTGGACTCTTGTTCACCACTACGAACAGCATGTAATGTGGTATCATCTGCAAATGTGGCTGTTGTATAATTGCAGTCTATGGGCAGGTCATGCGTAAATAGAGTAGAAAGAAGTTGGCCCAACACTCTGCCTTGTGGAACTCCAGCTTTTATTTCCCTAAGAATACAAAACTTGTCTCCTTGTTTAACGCGGAAGTAGCGATCTGATAAATATGTTTTTATGATGTAATAATGCTGTTTCCTTAAAGCCAGTTTCAGTTTCGAAAGCAGTCCTTTGTGACAAACTTTTTCGGGCGCTTTTTCAACATCCAAAAATCTGGTAGAAATATTTTTTTCCTTAAACCCTTTTTCAATGTAATTCTGTGGATTTAATCAGTCGTAGAATGGTTAGCTTGAAACCCAAACTGATGCGTTGGAATTATGGTTTTTCGTTATATGATTTTATTAAGAGGTTTTATGAGAATTTTTTACAAAAAGCTTCGATATTATCGGTAGAACTAATATGGGCCTGTAAGAATATCCATGTCCTGGTTTATTTGGCTTTTTAATCATAATAACTTCAGCAACTTTCCAAGAAGTTGGCACATATTTAAAATGAAAATCCGGGTTAATAATGTTGGTAATTTTTACTATACTTATTGGAGGAAGCTGTTTTAGACCTCGGAGTAATCAGGTCGTAACCGGGGTATTTTTTGTTTCTCAGGTTTTTGATTTCCTCACTTAGCTCACTGCTTGTGCAATTTGAGATTTTTTTGCTTTCTTGACTGGAAGCAATAGGTTAAACTACTTGTGTTTCATATTGGGAGAATATTTTGGCTAAATAATCCGAAAATACTTCCGCTTTTTTTGAATCGTCTCTGGACTAACTATCAGCACTTATTTTAATGAGACATACCTGAGTATCTGGTGCTTGTAATCTTTTACAGCTTTTTCAAAGAGATTAGTCGGAATTTCTTCCATTGTTTAGGGACCGAAAATATTTTGCGAAACTTTCATTTTTAAACCTCTTAATTTTTCGATTAAGATCTTTAGAAGCGTTAATTTAAAATTATGGTGACTGACAGTCGTAATCTTAACGCCTTCGAGAGCATTTTAAGGTCAAGTCTGCACTGTTTCGTCCCGTTTGTGAATATGGGCGCTGTGGATTTAGTGGCGGAGAGTGTTACTAATTTATTTTTACAAATGAGGTCGATAAGGTAACACTGATTATTTGACCGTTTGAAATTCATTTGTTATTCTAAAATAATAATAATTCAACAATAATTGAAATGTATATTAAAAGCAATTTTTGCACTATAGTATATAAAATAAATGTGTGCAAATGAATAAGGGATGTGTTAGTGTACATAAAATTGAAAAATATAAGTGCAAAATTAATTTTATATATCGAAAATATGAAAATAAAATATTGGAAATTTTAAACTTTAAACGCGAATAACTCGGAAACTATACGGCTATAACCATATATATTCTTGATCATCAGGATAATCTCCTCTATCCGACCATATCCTTGTTATCCTGGGACGGTATACTAAATTCTTTCCAAGAGATCGGACATTCCAGGTGCATGCCCTCAATTCGTAGTCGTTATTTCGTTTGCCATGGTCGTCATCACCGAGACCTGTTGTTCCTTTTCATTGGAGATGTTTTTTTTTTAAGTGGCGGGTCCCAAGCCCAGCGCACAACCCTACGGAGGGGATGTTTCGCCTTCTCACTTTATCTCGCCTTCAAACGGATGTTCTTAGGCTTCCCAGAGGATACTTGGTTAAAGATCGGAAGTCGTGAGCTGCTTGAGTCATATGTAAAAGAATCGTTTCTGTCCACTCTCAAGTGAATGGCGATCAGAGAATTTTGCTCACTTGCGTGAACTTCTACACATGACTCCATCCTGTACAAGCAATAAGTACATTAAGTATATCTGTGACAAAAAAAATTATTAGTTTCAGTTCTTTTGCCTTATTATTATTATAGTTTTACTCATCTAACGGTTGTACATATTATCTAAAACTAAGCGAGATAGATATATGGTTATATACCTATATAATAGTTTGTCAAAAAAGTCTTGCGGTATTTTCGCAAGTTGGCGCTGAAAGGGTCATGCTATACCTTTTTGGCTCATGTTTGATTGATTGTCGAGAAAGAAAATACGGCATATTTTACAGTACTACTACGACAAAGACAAAAATGCATCTCATGCCGCCAATAAAATTTGTGCAGTTTATGGACCCGATACAGTTTCCATTTCTACCGCACAACGATGGTTTCAACGTTTTCGTTCTGGTGTAGATTTGGTCGAAGATGCGCTACGCTCCGGAAGCCCTGTCGTCGTAAATTGCGATAAAATCACTGAATTGGTCGAAAGTGACCGGCATAGTAGCAGCTGTAGCATCGGTCAAGAGCTGGGTATGAGTCATCAAACCGTTATAAACCATTTCAATAAATCATTCAATTAAAATACCGCAAGACTTTTTTGACAACCTAATATAAATGATCAAGATGACGAGAAAAGTTGAAAAGTCTGTCGGTCTGCCCGACCCAACGTGTAAGCTAAGTAAAAATTGAGATATCTTGATGAAACTTGCTATGCAGGTTTCTTAGTACAAAAAAATTACGAGATCGTAGATGGGCGTAATTGGACCACTGCCACACCGACAAATCGGCATTAACCGAAAAATTATAAAATTTCATAATTAAGCACTAAATAAAAATATAAAACTAATTTGTCGCAGGGTATCGCAGTAACTAGACGCACCTCTGCGCACAAAATTTTGAATTTGAATATTTATTATATATTTATTATATTTGACCTTATACTGGATATATCGGCCAATGTTTGGGTTTTCCCATTGAAAATTACAGAACGGGGTTTACTCATAACAGTTTATCTTTGTGGCTAAGATAAAAAGAATTGGGCGAAAACTTGACCTAGCCTCCATATAACTATATTTTCGAACATCTGACTGATTTTGCTCCATATGATTGATGATTGTATGTCAGGTATGTACCTTAATCAAACCCTAGAAACATTTATTTTAGTATGTGGCATATGATAATAGCTTATAGATAAAATCAGGTCGATCCTACTCCCATGTACAAGATCTAATGATTTTCGTTTTTCTAACAAACCTTATGCCGAATATGTCGGTCAGAGTATGAGTTATATAGATTATATACACTAGGCATCAAATGCAAGTAGAAATTTTCGCAGAAATTATTTCAGTGCAGATTTATTAAAACAAAAAGTTATTAATTCATACAATGTTATTATATTTCCCTAATAAATTATTTATTAAAGTAAATTTTTCAAGAAATCGAAAGAGAACATTTTCGTTTAACTTCAAAATTAGGATTCCTAAACAAAGGTCATCAAAATAAAGTATAAACTTGCAAAAAATATGATAACGTTGAGTATAAAAGCAAGTTTAGTAAACTGTATTCCCAACTTTGCTCTGAATTACAGTACGAAGACGTTCGAACCAAATTTTCTAATATTTCCATTGAACTATTGTCCCATTGAAGCTAAGAAATAATTGCAAGTTTCTGTTGAACAATGCTGTTTCTGTTGCGTCTTCTCTCCTTTATGTTCGGCGATCTCGTGGTATGGTTTAAGTATTTTGCTTAAGTTCGTCATATGGAATAGGTACTCATGTTCTTGATACAAAAATGATGGGTCAGTCACGGTTAGCACGTACTTGCGATCTTGTAAGTCGGTTATTTCCTGAGTTAAGGATGTTGTTAAGATTAATGTTAGCGTTATCTTCATCATTATTTCTGTGGTTGTCGTTGTGTACGATCTTCCCCTCCGTTGTTAATATTGTGTCCTCACGATACTCTTGTATTGTGTTCTTCAAAAAGCGTGGATTTGTTTTATTTCGTCGGTTTTGTTTCACATAAACTGTTTTTCCTGTTTTATATTCCTTTTGATGATAGCATATACTCCTGCTTATTTTCGATCAGTTCTTTTATTCCTTCAGTCTTACTCCTTTCAAAAAATAATTCGATCGGTTTCTTTTTTGTGACTGAATGTATTGTCCTATTGTATTCCTTGATTGCGTTGAATAGTTCTTCAGCCTCGGTTGATTTATTCTAGTATTTTCCAGAATGGTTGAATGAGCGTTCGATGTTCAATAGTTTGCTGCGGTCATTGAATGTTCAATAAATAGCCGTTGGAATAGAGCTTTTGCTGCTATGCTATTAAATATAGTCTCGTTATCTGTCATTAGTTTATTACAAAATGGGAATATTTGTATGAGTACTTGCTCTTATATTTTGTAGAATTTTCTTTTGTCGTTTAATTTTCTCATATATGCGTATTTTGAGTATCTATCTATGCATGAGAGATACATTGTTCCATCGATTTCAAATATGTCCATTTGTAATTGTGTGCCTATACCCTCGGGTATGGGTGTTTTTGCAAAAACTTGCTTTGTCGGGTGGCGTTCGTATTTGTTCTCTTTACAAATGCTACAATTTCTAGTTAGTCGGATTACATCATTTTTTATATTTGGCCAATAGCAAGTTTCTGGTATCTCTAATGTACTATTTTTTGCGTTTCTATGTGCTTTTTCATGCGTATGTTTAATTATATTTTCTCTATCCTCTTCACTCGTAATGTCCTTTCATAGACTTTGACAAAAAATCTTTTTCTCTATATTAAATGAAGAGTTTATAATATAATGAATTTCATACCAGGTTTCCAGTGTAGTGTGAAATGATATTAGGTTTGATAATTTTCGTTAGTGTATCTATCAAGTCTTGTGGTGTGACGTAATTAACATAAAATCTCTCGTGGTTTGCAAAAATTGTTGCTTTTTCTAATGCATTTTGTTTACATTTTTTTTATCACAATTTGTGTTTTAAATTGGTTCAGTGGAGCGTTAGCATCTTTATTTCTGATTGACGAGGATGATTCTTGCGAGTGTATTGAGTCGTTCGTAGTTACGTTTACTTGACGGCAGAGTGCGTCGGCTACTACATTTAAATCTCCTTTAATATATTTAATTTTTACTCCGTATTCTTCTATAAAATTTTTCTATCGTTTCAATTTTGAATTTGGGTTGTCCTCTGATATTTAAAAAATTAGGGATTGATGATCGGTGTAAATAGTAGTATTACTAGTGAGACCGTTGTTCATAAAGATATGAACATGAAAGTTTTGTAGAATTATATATACAAAATTATATTTTTAACACAACTACATTAATACATAAAAATATACATGTAAACAATAAATTAAATAAAAAGTATATACAGTTCACTAAATGTCAAGTGCAATGGTAAGCAACAAAATTGTAATATGAGACTTGCTCATAAAAATGTGAAAATCATTGCACATAAAAGAAAACTCATAAATTAGAGTATCCATAATACTAATATTAAAATACAAAATATACATACTCGAAATATTAATGCACACAAGCAACAGATAAGAAAGTATCAAGCGTGTGTACGTATGTGTATAAGTGCGTTAGATGCACTAATCTAAAAAACTATAAAATATCAATGCGTTGGTATCTGTAAAAATGCAATAAAAATATAATACATATTTACACATGTGTATGCACACTAAGCATACACACATATACATATGTACATAGTTAAGGAATTAGAATTAAGAAATGTATTGAGGGAAGAAATTTTAATAAAGAAAATCAGAGTCAAAAGTGAACTCTCACAGTACAGACTTAAGCAAAGACTGTTTTTTCTGTACATTTGGTCCTTCGATCCTCTTTTTGAAAAAGAATCGAGCAAGTGCAAGTACTAGAAGCCTCTTAAAAGAAAAAGAGCATTACTTAGCCAAGTAAAAATAAATGTAAGCCGGAATAGCAAAGACTACCCGCATTTATAAAAATTACTTTTAGTAAAAGTTAAAAAAAATTTTTTTTAAAGCGTCCTTGTGGCTATAACAACAAGAACAGTGCAAAAAATATATATATACAAAACCATCTATAAAGAAGCAAATATGAAGAATTTGCTAACACGACAGAAGGAGTTGGGAGATCTAGCTGCGTTGGAGGAGCAGAAAATCCTGAGCGGAAAAATAAGAAAGGCTTCATGTCTGGAATATATGGATCATATTCAGACTGTTATGAAAGAGTTTACTGCAAATCATAATAAAATAATGGCTAAGAAGAGTCAAGAAGCTGAGGAATACATTGCGAAGAACTACTTCGAGCCTGTAATGCAAACAATGGAGAATTCTATTCAGAATTTAAGAATTCAAAGTACTGCCGAAGGTGTTTCAGCAGTGAGCAGCATGTGGCAAATATAATCTACGCCACAAACTATTCAGGTCGCACCACCTGAAGCCGCGTCTGGCGTTGAAAGAAAATATCAACGTCGAGCAAAAATGCTCAAAAGCACGATGGATGAAATACGAAGAAATGCATTGGATTCTCCCGAGCAAATGAGAGAATTCAAAACCAAGCTTCAAATACAATTTGAAAATGTTGAAGAATCATATTTTGAAACTCAAAATATCAAATTAGTTGAAACAACTGAAGAATCTATTGAGGAACAAATAGATGTATTTCGTCAAGAATACAAAATCATCATCGAAAGGATATTTCTCCGTTATCCTAAATAATTATAATTCACCACAAACAATGTATTCCAATATAAAACTGCAGGAAATTAAAATTCCGATGTTTTACGGTGAAATGAAACAATGGTCGTCATTCCACGATCTTTTTAAAAGTTTGGTGCATGATTCGAAGCACTTTACAGAAGTGGAAAATATGTTCCGATTGAAGACATCATTACCAGTAACAGCAACAAATTATGAAGCAGCTTGGCAAATTCTCAAGAAAAGGTATGAGAATAAAAGGCTACAATTTACAGCACAAGTAGACAGACTACTTGATCAACCGACAGCAAATGGAGAAAGTGCACAAAGCATGAAGCAGCTGTTAGATACCACCAAAGAATGCATTTATGCATTAAAAGGGCTAAATCTAAATTTAAATGACGAACAAGCCATCATAGCTCGGATAGTGGTTCGAAAACTAGACAAAGAAAGTCTACGCTTATACGAGCAAAACGTAAAAAAAAGTAGGGATATACAAAGCCTAGATGACGTCTTCAGTTTTCTGGAACAGCAATATCAAGCTCTAGAAGCAATACGCGACAGAAAACCAACTAAATGGAACAATCAAAAGCAGCCACAGCGAACACCTACAATTAATACAGCGGCACAAAATAATTGTGTATACTGCAAGGTTCCTGGGCATCAAATTGGTGAATGCAGAAAGTTTCAGACATTGACTCGAATCGAAGAAGATTCATAACAAACAACAAGTTATGCTACATTTGCCTTGATCACGTATATGAGGGAAAATGTAATAATAAAAAGAAATGCAATAAGTGTGAAAGAAATCATCATAATTTATTGCACTTCAATGAATTCCAAAAAGGAAAAGGAGGAAGTGCAGAAAATGTCACAAAAACATCTTCCACAATGATGACGAAACATTCGGAAATGGCGATACTTCTAGCAACAGCAGAGATAAGGGTGAAGGCAGCAAATGGAGAGTATGTGACATTGCGAGCTCTAATCGATCAAAGATCCCAAAAAACTACTATTTCCGAAGAAGCATCTCAAATACTTCATTTACCAAGAAGAAGTGAAGTAACTGAACTACAAGGTTTAGGAAATACCACAGTGGGAGTGTCCAAATTTAAAATCAACATTAAAATCAAGCCGAGATTGGTAAGCAACGAGGCGTACAATGTCGAAGCACTAATTTTGCCGAAATTAGCGAGTGCTCAACCAGACAAAACGTTTAAATGGGATGTAGAACAATTGAAAAACTACACTTTAGCTGGTCCCAATTTCAATAAATCAGATCGAATCGATATTGTTGGAAGTGACATATATGCCGACATACTAGAAGAAGGTATATTTAAAAAGGATCGAATACTAGGTTAAGCTACGAAATTGGGCTGGATATTGTCGGGAGTTTTACAACAACCGAGAAAAAACAATACAATTTTAGCAGCGGTTACTACAACATTGGAGAAGTTTTGGGAAATAGAAGACACTACAACTCCAGCAGATACAGCAGATGATGATGAATGCCTAAGAATTTTTGAAAAAACAACAGTAAGAAATGGAAATAATCGATTTGTCGTCAATCTACCTTTTAAACAAGAAAAAGAATTGGGCGATTCTCGCAAACAAGCTATGGCGAGGTTTCTTAATCTTGAGAAAAGGTTCGATACAAATAAAGAGTTAAAACAACAATATGTGCAATTTATGAAAGAATATTCAAAAATGGGCCACATGAAAAAAGGAAGTGAAAATAAATGCGGAAAATACTGAAAATATGCGGACCGAGACTTTGGCAATATGTATTAACTAGTGATATTGAAAAGATGTTTCGACAAATTAAAATAACAGATAGTGATCAAGATTACCAACGTATATTGTGGAGAGAAACAAAAGGAGAGCCGATAGAAGAATACAAACTACAAACAGTTACATATGGGACAGCATCAGCTCTTTTTTTTGGCAACGAGAACTTTACAAGAAATTGCCAAACTATGCGAGCCCCACAACTATTTGCTTTCAAACATCATTAAAAACGACTTCTACATGGACGATTTAATGACAGGAGCAGATTTAATAGATGAATGTAAGGCCATTCTGTATGAAATATCGAAACAACTACAAAAATATGGATTTCACAACAGTGAAGTCATAGCAACAATTCCGGTAAATAACGCGAATGAAGTAATAAAAATAGCAGAAGACGAAACAATAAAGACATTGGGTATTCAATGGGATCCTACCAAAGACATGTTTGGATTTAATATGAATCTTTCAACGCAAAAGCTGGTTACAAAAAGACAAGCTTTGTCTGATTTAGCGCGAATTTCCGACCCAATGGGATGGCTTTCACCAACAACCGTTATAGCAAAGTTATTTATACAGAAACTTTGGTTGATGAAACTCAACTGGGACGAGTTACTTGACGAGAATTTAACAAAAGAATGGTAAGAGTTTATGCAGCATATACCAGAGATAAAACGAATAAAAATTCCTAGATGGTTTGAAACTAAAAACAACTTTAAATTTGAACTACATGGATTCGCAGATGCTTCAGAGAAAGCTTATGCAGCAGTTGTATATGCTAAAGTTGGATCAGTTATAACAATTGTTGCTGGTAAAACTAAAGTGAATCCAATTAAAAATGAGAAAACGTTACCAAAACTGGAACTATGCGCGGCTCACCTATTTGCTAAATTGCTGCAAAAGATAAAAACAGTCATCAACAGAGAAATGAAAATATTTGCTTGGAGCGATTCAACTATAACGTTCTTCTTCTTCTTTACTGGCGTAGGCACCGCTTACGCGATTATAGCCGAGTCAATAACAGCGCGCCACTCGTTTCTTCTCCTCGCTACGTGGCGCCAATTGGATATTCCAAGCGAAGCCAGGTCCTTCTCCACTTGGTCCTTCCAACGGAGTGGAGGTCTTCCTCTTCCTCTGCTTCCTGCGGCGGGTACTGCGTCGAATACTTTCAGAGCTGGCGTGTTTTCATCCATCCGGACAACATGACCTAGCCAGCGTAGCCGCTGTCTTTTAATTCGCTGAACTATGTCAATGTCGTCGTATATCTCGTACAGCTCATCGTTCCATCGAATGCGATATTCGCCGTGGCCAACGCGCAAAGGACCAAAAATCTTTCGCAGAACCTTTCTCTCGAAAACTCTTAGGTTCGACTCATCGGTTGTTGTCATCGTCCAGGGCTCTGCACCGTATAGCAGGACGGGAATTATGAGCGACTTATAGAGTTTAGTTTTTGTTCGTCGAGAGAGGACTTTACTTTTCAATTGCCTACTCAGTCCGAAGTAGCACCTGTTGGCAAGAGTAATCCTGCGTTGGATTTCCAGGCTGACATTGTTGGTGGTGTTTAAGCTGGTTCCAAGATAGACGAAATTATCTACAACTTCAAAGTTATGACTGTCAACAGTGACGTGAGTGCCAAGTCGCGAGTGCGACGACTGTTTGTTTGATGACAGGAGATATTTCGTCTTGCCCTCGTTCACTGCCAGACCCACTTGTGTTGCTTCCTTGTTAAGTCTGGAGAAAGCAGAACTAACGGCGCGGGTGTTGAGGCCGATTATATCAATATCATCGGCATACGCTAGTAGCTGTACACTCTTATAGAAGATTGTACCTGCTCGATTCAGTTCTGCAGCTCGAATAATTTTCTCTAGAAGAAGATTGAAAAAGTCGCACGATAGGGAGTCGCCTTGTCTGAAACCTCGTTTGGTATCGAACGGCTCGGAGAGGTCCTTCCCGATCCTGACGGAGCTTTGAGTTTTGCTCAGCGTCAGTTTACACAGCCGAATTAGTTTTGCGGGGATACCAAATTCAGACATCGCGGCATAGAGGCAGCTCCTTTTCGTGCTGTCGAAAGCAGCTTTGAAATCGACGAAGAGGTGGTGTGTGTCGATTCTCCTTTCACGGGTCTTTTCCAAGATTTGGCGCATCGTGAATATCTGGTCGGTTGTTGATTTGCCAGGTCTAAAGCCACACTGATAAGGTGCAATCAGTTTGTTGACGGTGGGCTTTAATCTTTCATGATGCATGCTCCTTACCAGTTCTTCGCCGCCGTGTTTGAATAGCTCGGCCGGCAATCCGTCGGCCCCTGCCGCTTTGTTGTTCTTCAGGCGGGCAATTGCTATTCGAACCTCTTCATGGTCGGGCAATGGAACGTCTGCTCCATCGTCATCGATTGGGGAATCGGGTTCGCCTTCTCCTGGCGTTGTACGTTCACTGCCATTCAGCAGGCTGGAGAAGTGTTCCCTCCATAATTTAAGTATGCTTTGGGCATCGGTGACTAGATCACCTTTGGGGGTTCTACAAGAGTATGCTCCGGTCTTGAAACCTTCTGTAAGTCGCCGCATCTTTTCGTAGAATTTTCGAGCATTACCCCTGTCGGCCAGCTTATCAAGCTCTTCGTACTCACGCATTTCGGCCTCTTTCTTTTTCTGTCTACACATACGTCTTGCGTCCCTCTTCAACTCTCGGTATCTATCCCATCCCGCACGTGTTGTGGTCGATCGTAACATTGCGAGGTAGGCAGCCTGTTTTCTCTCCGCTGCGACGCGGCACTCCTCGTCGTACCAGCTGTTCTTTTGCACTTTCCGAAAACCAATGGTTTCGGTTGCAGCTGTACGTAAGGAGTTTGAGAGCTATAACGTTAGCATGGATAAATAATTGCCAAAGTAAAGACTGATTTATTAGAACACGAATAGAAGAAATAAAATTACTTGTTTCCAATGCGAAATGGCGACACGTTGGAACAAAGGACAATCCAACTGATGTAGCAACCAGAGGGGTACTGGCGAACAAACTAATAGAACACGATCTATGGTGGAAGGGACCAAAATGGTTGAGAGAAGAGGAACATCATTGGCCAATAAAGAAGATTATTCAAATCGATGTAACGTATGTGACAACCTCAAAGGAATTACATTTCTTGGATAAGGTAATACTTAAATATTCTAGTTTAAGCAAATTAATAAGGGTAGTAGCTTATATTTTGCGATTTGTAAAAAGAATAAGAGGGAAAAAATGCCCTGAATACTTAGTTAAATCTAAAATGAAGGAAGCTGAAGAAATGTTAATAAGATATCAGCAAAAATTACAATTTAGAGAGGAAATTCAGAGTTTAGAAATAAAAAAAGAAATTAATCATAAAAGTAGCATTGCAAGCTTAAATCCAATTTTGGATAATAAGGGAATCCTTCGTGTAGGAGGTAGATTGTGTAATTCAAATCTTCAATTTAATCAAAAGCACCCAATAATATTAAATAAGTCACATTTGTCATCATTGATAATTGAAAATATTCATAAAATAACTTTACATGGAGGAAACAAGTTAATGGAATCAATGATTAGAAGGAATTTCTGGATTGTTGGATTGAAGAATTCTATAAAAAAGACAATTCGAACTTGTAGTAGATGCGTACGTTACCGCAAAGAAGTAGCAAAACAATTAATGGGAAATCTTCCAGAATTCCGAGTATCTATGTATGTCAATTCCATTTACACACGTTGGTATAGACTATGCAGGACCGATTTATATGAAATGTTCAAAAGGACGAAGACAAAAAACATTTAAAGGATATATAGCTGTATTTGTATGTATGGCAATCAAAAATAATTCAGCCGTAGCTCCCATATTAGAAGCAGATAAAATTCAATGGCATTTCGGGCCCCCGGCAGCTCCTCACTTCGGAGGAATTTGGGAGGCAGGAGTGAAGTCGGTGAAATATCATTTAAAAAGAGTGATAGGCGAAACTAAATTGACATTTGAAGAAATGATTACTTTGCTATCACAGATTGAAGCAGTACTGAATTCACGACCTTTATGTGCGATAGATAGTGAAAGCGATATAGACGTTTTAACGCCTGGCCATTTTTTAATAGGATGTCCAATAATAGATTGTCCTGAAGCAATTAATGATAACCAAATAGGTTCATTAGATAGATGGAAATTAATACAAAAACTTAAAAAAGACTTTTGGAAACGATGGGAAAGCGAATATGTTGTAATGTTGCAACAACGCATGAAGTGGAAAACCAAACAAGCTAATCTCGTACAAGGACAAATAGTTATTATTAAAGATGAAGAAACTCATCCAGCCAAATGGCCATTAGGAAAAATTATTGAAACTCATCCGGGAAAGGATGGAAATATAAGAGTTGTAACTCTAAAATTACAAAATGGCATACTTAAACACCCCGTTCACAAATTATGCCCACTGGAGGTAACAAACAGCAGTAGAGCAGAGGAAGCAAATCATGTGACAAGTTTGCTGACTTCGAGAATAACAAAAAATACTGCAACCTCAGAACGACCGAGTAAATCAATGCAAAATATTGACCTATTACGAAGATGCCTGCATAATGATTACTGCAACTTTAAATGACAAATAGTCTTAAGCAAATAATGAATTGTTTATGAAAAAACAAAATAGAAAAAAGCGAGCACCATTCGAATTCGTTGGTTCAATTTACCATATATTATTCGGAATTATGGATGCTGATGACCGAGAAAATATGGAATCAAATATTAGAAATATTTTCGACAACCAAAAAGATATAGCAAAATTATTTAAAAGGCAGACATCGGTAGTTGATTCTACCATAAATATATTAAAAAAGACAACAGATGAAGTTAACCGTAATTTTGAAAAAATGAATCAACAACTTAATAAATTTTATAACGAACTAATAAAAGATCAAAATGCTGAACGAATGACCTTGATGTTTCAAATATTAACCATTTCAATAGGAATAGTTATGGACGAATGTGAAGAAATCCCAACTTCAATAATTAATCTTCTAATTGACATAAATCATGGTCGCATAAATCCAAAACTATTAAAGCCTTCGCAACTTAATAAAGAAATTGAATGTATTAGAAACAAACTACCACACAAATTAATACTACCTGGAAGACAATCGGGTAACGAATTAAAAGAAATTTATAAATCGATGACTGCTAAAGGTTTAATTGTTGATTCACGGCTAGTCATAAACCTAAAAATTCCCTTAATATCGTATTAACCGTCAAACGTATATAAATTAAATCCAATTCCAATAAATTACAAAGGGAATATGATTATTCCAGAAATAAAGGCAGAATATTTAATATACAAGTTTGATTTGAATCAATATTCACTTATAAACCAAGTAGATCTAGATAAATGTTCTACTAACTCAGAGAATCATTACCAATGTCCTGAAAATTTAGCTTGGAAATCAGCGACGGATAATTCATGTGAAGTAGCAGCCTTAAAACAACTAGAAAATGAAGCATGTGATTTCAAACCTTCTACAAATGAAAACGTTTGGATAAAATTATCTTCTCAAAATCGGTGGCTTTACAAATTATTTAGCAAAGCAATGATATATCTAGAATGTGATAATAATCAACAAATGCATATGGAAATCCCTAGTCAAGGCATTATGACAATAAGAGAAGGATGCACAGTCCGGCATGAAGGAGTAACTATAACAGCATCTCATCACGTACAATCTGAAATTAAAAAAAAATAAAACCTTTTGATTCAACATTAATAAACAATACCAAAGATATCGTACATCTTAAACAACAAATAAAACTCCTCCAAACAGAAAATATAAAATTAAAAAGTATAAATTTTCATCACGTAAGTGGTCACGTTTCGCTAACATTAGTTTTGATAATAGCATTAATCATTACTATTTTATATATAAGATCCAAATGTGTAACAAGAACTGTGACTGTTCCATTTGAACTTCCAGTTAGACGTAATTAAAAAATATTAATAATAAAACATAATATACAAGTAAAGCTAAGATACAACTTTGCCCCCTGGCAGAATGTTCATAAAGATATGAACATGAAAGTTTTGTAACCTTAAGATAGAATTATATATACAAAATTATATTTTTAACAAAACTACATTAATACATAAAAATATACATGTAAACAATAAATTAAATAAAAAGTATATACAGTCCACTAAATGTCAAGTGCAATGGTAAGCAACAAAATTGTGATATGAGACTTGCTCATAAAAATGTGAAAATCATTGCACATAAAAGAAAACTCATAAATTAGATTATACATAATACTAATATTAAAATACAAAATATACATACTCGAAATATTAATGCACACAAGCAACAGATAAGAAAGTATCAAGCGTGTGTACGTATGTGTATAAGTGCGTTAGATGCACTAATCTAAAAAACTATAAAATATCAATGCGTTGGTATCTGTAAAAATGCAATAAAAATACAATACATATTTACACATGTGTATGCACACTAAGCATACACACATATACATATATACATAGTTAAGAAATTAGAATTAAGAAATGTATTGAGGGAAGAAATTTTAATAAAGAAAATCAGAGTCAAAAGTGAACTCTCACAGTACAGACTTAAGCAAAGACTGTTTTTTCTGTACACCGTACAGATAATTCCTAAGTTTCTTGAATGCCCAAACGATTGCTAACTTTTCTTTTTCGTTTGTTGATTGATTTTGTTCAGTTCGCGTTGATGTACGTGAAATGAATGCTATGTTTCTTGCCATGTGACAATACAGCTTCAATCGCATGATTGCTTGCGTCTGTAGTTAAATCAAATCCTTTTCCAAAATCTGGTTGGAATAATTCTATTTGTTCTTTTAGTTAATTTTGTAGTGTTTCAACTGCTTTAAGTGCTTCGTCATCTAATTTTACATGTACTGAGTTACTTTTATTCTTTGAAATATTACCATTCCCTCCTCGTAGGTAGAGTGTTAATGGTTTCGTTATGGATGCAAATCCTTTTATAAATTTTCTATAATATGAGGTCATTCCCAAGAAAGATCTTTCAAATTTGTAGGGGTGTTGTACCTATCTATAGCTTCTACTTTTTCTGGATCTAATGTATTTCTACCGTTTTTAATTATATGTCCTAAAAATTCTGTCTGTCTTTGAAAAAATTTTGACTTTTCATCCGAGATTTTCATGTTGGCTGCGTGTAAATTGTGCATTATATTGGTGATATCTTTCATATGTTGTTCATATTATGACATTATCTATATACACGTATGCGCATACTCCTATGAATGGTCTGAGGATGTCGTCAACGCATCTTTGAAAGATCGACGGTGCGTTTTTCAATCCAAATGGTAGTCGTATAAATTCATATTTGACATTATTTATTGAAAATGCTGTTTTTTTTTTTGTCTTCTTTTTTTATTTTAATTTGATGAAATCCTGATTCCAAATCTAACTTCGTGAAGTACTGTGCTTCTCCTAAGTTTTGGAGCATAATGGTGATATCCGGAATAGGATATCTATCAGCTATTGTTTGCGCATTTAACTTATGGAAGTCAATAACCATGCGTCTTTTTGGGTTGCCTTGCTCGACATTTCCTTTTTTAGAAACTGTCCATATGGGTCAATTGTACAGGCTTTTGCTTGGCTGTATTATTTCTTTATGTAATATTTTTTTTTATTTCAGTTTCTACAAATGCCCTATCCGCTTGGGGGTATAGATACTGTCTGACACGAATAGGATTATTTGTTTCTGTTCTGATTTCTGCCTCTACTGTAGTTACGTAGGGTAATGTTTTACTCTGCTCATTTCTTTCCATTAATTCATTTATTTCTTTTTTATACATTTCTTCTCCTATCATATAATTTATTCTTATTAATTTATTATTTTACACAATTAATACATTTCTTTCTGTACCTATCATTGCTTTAAACCTTTAATTCCTATCAAGAAATTGAAATCTTGTAAGGTATCGAGTTCTAAAAATTCCATACTGAATCCTATTGTATTCACTTTATTTTTATATTTAATTAATACCGTGTAAAGTAGCGGCTTGTTTTTTACTTTCTACTTCTATCCTTTTTGCGTGAGGGAATTTTGGATTTACATAATTTTCTTCTGCACCACTATCAATTAAAATATACACTGAGTTACCTTCTTCTGTGGTCCTTACAAGCGTTGGTAACCCATGCCTTAGAATAAAAAATATTCTTCCTGTTCATATTCTGTATTTGATTGTTGATCGTGTGTAATTTGGTTGACCCGTTGATTCTTCGGTTGTATATTAGCATGATTTGTATTATCTCGTTCTCGTTTGTATCCCAATGCTCCTGCTACTTTCTTAAATGGATTTTGCTAATTCTGTCGAGGCTGCGGTTTCATGGTGGTTGTTGCTGATTCTTGTTGTAACCTTGTCTCGTTGGTCTACGGAATATGGTGGATGAATCGATATCCATTGGTTCAACTGGGAGTTGTTGTTAACAAGAATAATTATTCTGATGATAATAGCTGAAATTATGATTCTAATGATGGTTGTATCATGGAATGTACTCGAGGTTCTGATGGCGTGAATTATGTTGCATTATATGGGCGATATTGTAGGCATCTGCTAATGTGCAGGCTCAAGCATAGATGGCATTCTTGATAGCTACACTTCTCAGTCCAGTGACGAATATTCTGATTGCTTTAGCTTGGACTTCTTTTGTCAATACTTGGACTATTCGTTCTTTCTTTTGTGTCATCTCAATTTTGGATAGCATTACATTCAATGCTTAGTTCAGATTGTCATAATATACATGCAGTGGTAGTTCTTTTTGTTGTATTTTCGTCATCTCTTCCTCCAGAACGTATATTGATCATTTGTCGGCATAGGAATCGTCTAGCCTATCGATGATGCCTTGGAAGTTTATCTTTACGTTGTGGTTGATCAGGATCTGTGCTGCTTTGCCAGTAATTTTTCCTCTGATCATTTTTAATGCTTGGGCATATATATTATGTCCTTCCAATTGTCGTATGTCCTTCATTAATGTGGTTGCTACTTTCCTCCAATTCCCGTATTCGTTGTAATCACCACTAAATTGTGTTATTGATTTAAACATACTCAGATCCACTTCTTCTGATCTGGTGTAAGAACATATTTGTTCTGTTCGTTGTGGAATGGTTGCACTTCTTCCTAATTGTAGTTCGGATAACTGTCGTTGCAGATCGGCGACTTCGTTGGTTAATGCAATTAAATTTGCTTGTTCTGTCATCTTACTGAGCGCTGCTTGGTATGGTATTCTTTCTATGAAAGCGTGTTGTTTGCCAAGGATGGTATATTGAGCTTTTACTTTCAATTTGTTGTCGTATTAGGAGTTTTATGTGAATCCCTTTAGATCCACTGGTAAACTTCTTGGATTTTTTATATGAATCCTTTTTTTGTTTCCAGGGACTAGGTTCTTCCCTTTCAGGCAGACTGACTAAGGATATTATTGATAATCCTTTTTTGTTGCTGCCCCGTTAATAAAATAAATATATAATTTTAAGTCAGCCAATGAGATTGGTTCTGACTGATCCTTTAATTTTATATTTCACCGTATACACATGTTCTTCAATATTGAATATATAACACTCAAACTGTACAAGTGTTACAAGTGGTAACTTGTTACTCGGCAGTCGATAACGATAAAGTGAAACCGAGGCTATTATTCCCGTTGCTTATATAGGCTAAGCTTAGTGATAGTGCGCTTCTATTGTTCTAAGATAAAGTCGTTTTGATGATTTTTCTTTAATCGTTACTGAAACATACGGTTGTGGTTAAAGGTTAAAGTATTAACTTGTGCGCTTTATATATTACTGATAAATGATAATATCTTGATTTGAAATTGATTTGTACTTACATACATATCGGCAAGATAGATGCGTATGAAAGTTTAAATGATGAAAGGTGTGATTCACATAAATTATTATTGTAATATATTATGTTTTTAGAATATTTCGATAATACATATATCATATACATATATATCATATATACATACATATATATGAAATTATATTATATTATCCAAGATAAGAAATATTTTAAACATAGCTTTTATTTGCTCGTTAACTACAAATATTACATTGAAAATAGCATAATTTCAATACAATAATATCAATTTTGCATGAATTCACAAAAATTCGCAAAATGATATTCATATCATTTGATATGATTGCATGTAAACATATAAAAATATAGGGAAAAGAGCAACATATGTCGTTAATAGCAATGTATATTACTGAGCATAATTTTCATTAAATGCTCAGCTCTGTTCGCTCAGCACTGTTAAAATTTCTCCTTCTCAGCCAAAAGTGACGAAATCCACTATTAGGATTGTGTTAGCTCTTGACAGTTCACATGCCTGTCCACAATTGGACCTTTATTATACGTTCTCTGGAAGTGTTCCCTCCATAATTTAAGTATGCTCTGGGCATCGGTGACTATTTCACCTTTGGGGGTTCTACAAGAGTAGGCTCCGGTCTTGAAACTTTCAGTTAGCCGCTATATCTTTTCGCATGATTTTCGTGCATTACCCCTGTCGGCCAGCTTATCAAGCTCTTCATACTCACGCATTTCGGCCTCTTTCTTTTTCTGTCTGCAAATGCGTTTCGCTTCCCTTTTCCACTCTCGTTATCTATCCCATCCCGCACGTGTTATGGTCGATCGTAACGTTGCGAGGTAGGCAGTATTTTTTCTCTCCGCTTCAACACTCCTCGCCGTACCAGCTGTTCTTTTGCATTTTCCGAAAACCGATGGTTTCAGTTGCAGCTGTATGTAAGGAGTTTGAAATGACGCCCCACAGTTCCCTTATACGGAGTTGTTGACGAGTGCTCTCAGAGAGCAAGAGTGCAAGCCGAGTAGGAAGCCGTTCGGCTGTCTGTTGCGATTGCAGCTTCTCGACGTCAAACCTTCCTTGTGTTTGTTGACGTGAGTTTTTGCTGCACAGAGGCGGGTGCGAATCTTGGCTGCAACAAGATAGTGGTCCGACGATGTTAGGACCTCGGAGCGTTCGCATGTCTAGAACACTGGAAACGTGTCTTCCGTCTGTCCAATCCGGAAACAGCCAGATAGCGTGATATATTTGCTTGGCTGGAATCTCGTACTACATATAACCATATTTCGGGCCCTGGCGAAGTCGATCAGCTTCAACCCATTTGGGGATGTTTCGTCTCTCACACCAAAATTGGGCTCTTTTATATGGCCACTGTAGTAAATGCCACAAGGATCTACTCGTCTCAGTCCTTGTCCCGTCCATCGCATTTCTTGGACGGCGGTGATGTTAGCCTTCACTCTAACGAGGACGTCAACCATCTCATCCAAGGCTTGTTGTTTTCTTTCATTGGGGGTGTTTTTTTACGTGGTGGGTGCCAAACTCAGCGCACAGCCCTATTTAGGGGATGTTATGCCTTCTCACTTTAGCTCGCCTTCAAACGGATGTTCTTAGGATGCCCAGAGGATACTTGATCAAAGACCGAAAGTCGTGAGCTGCTTGAGCCGTATGTAAAATAATCGTTTCTGTCCACTCCCAAGTGAATGGCGATCAGAGCGCGAACTTCTACACATGACTCCATCCTCCAAATAAATTTATTAGGTTGTGAAATATCTCCTTTCCGTCTTTTTGCTCTTTATTCAATGAATTATAAAAAGTGTTACAGTAATCAGATTTAGTTCAAATATGCACCGTTTCGTTCGCTAATCTGTTTACATCTAGACGGCAACTTCAGAATACCCCCCTTTTAAAGGCCCCCCTCCTAATTTGCGAAGAACTGGTGCAGCCACTTTTCACAAGCTTCTTTTGAGTTCAACTTTACATCAACAAGGGCATTCGCCATGGACAGGAACAGGCGATAATCACTTGGCGCTATATCCGGGCTATATGTTGGATGCGATAAAACCTCCCATCAGAGCTCCCGTAGCTTCTGACGAGTCATGAACGAACGATCACTACTTCCTTCTTGTTGGCCAATTCTGGATGCTTCTGGTCGATCGCCTGCTTGAAGCGCTCCAGTTTTTCGCAGCAGATGGTAGAATTAAGCGTCCTGCCATATTGGAGCAGCTCATTGTGGATGATTCCCTTCCAATCCCACCGAACACATAGCAAAATCTTCCTGACCGTCAATCCCGACTTGGCCACTTTTTGGGACGATACATCGGCCTTAGACCACGACCTTTTTCGCTTGATATTATCGTATGTGATCTTTTTATCATCGCCAGTCACCATACGCTTCAAAAATGGGTCGAGTTCGTCCCGTTTCAGCAGCATATCGCAGGCGTTGATTGATGACAAAGGGTTTTTTCGTCAAATCATGAGGCACCCAAACATCAATCTTTTTTGTGTACCCAGCCTTCTGCTGATGGTTGAAAATGGTTTGGTGACTAACTCCTATCTTCTGGGCGATGTCATAAGATGCCACATGCCGCTCTAACCCGATGTTTTCCATGATTTGATCGGTATTCGTTGTCACAGGTCTTCCGTCGACTGGCTTATCCATGCTGTCGTTTTCACCCACTCTGAATCGTCGAAACCATCCCTCCGCAGCTCGAAGTGATAGAGTACCATCCCCCAAAACACCATTAATCTCAATGAACGTTTCTCTAGCGGATTTGCCTTTATCAAAGGAAAACTTCAAAATAGCGCGAATTTCGGCGTTAGTGAACTCCATGTTTACACGTCTATAACTGTTGGACGCAATATCCAAACTAATCATGCATAGGGTCGTTTGCCAGATACGAGCTCTGTAACGCTTTATACATAGCCGCGAAATTTAAAAAATAAAAAGGCCGAAGGGAGATATTTGACAACCTAATAGATCTGAAATTGAAAAAATAATGCAACCAAATGAAGGTACTAACTCAATATTACCATTTACTACCACTGTACAAGCCACAATTAGGACGAAATCGGAAGATCTTATCTGGACAAAACAATATCCGTACCATACATCTGATAATGATTTTATTAACAAAGAAATAAATAAACTTTTAGAAAGTGAAATAATCCAACCGAGTAAAAGTCCGTACAATGCACTCATTTGGACAGTTGCTAAAAAAGGTACCGACGAACAAGGGAAACCTAAACGGAGAATGGTTGTAGACTTTCAAAAGCTAAACGCCTAAACTATTACAGATAGGACCGCATACCTGATGCAGCTATGACAATACAAAATCTTGGTAATGCAAAACTATTTACAACTTTAGATTTAGAATCTGGATTTCACCAGATTCTTATTAAAGAATTTGACTGAGAGAAAACAGCTTTTAGTGTAAATGGAGCCAAATATGAATTTCTACGCATGCCTTTTGGACTGACTGGTCTTTGAGACCATATAGTACACTGGCAAATTTGCGTATGTTTACATAGACGACGTTCTCATTTACTTTTCTCCAGAAAAGCATGTAGAGCACATACGCATTATTATAAATGCACTTCATCAGGCTAACAAGAAGATTTCCAATGAAAAGTCCCACTTCTTTAAAGACTCAGTATTATATTTGGGGTTCATAATTAAATAAAATAAAATCACCGTCGATCCCGTAAAAATAACAGCTATAAAAGATTTTCCCACTCCTACATCACTGAAGGAGCTTAGATCTTTTCTAGGTCTTGCAAACTATTATCGAAAATTCATAAAAGATTTTGCAGACATTGTTTCTCAGAGGAGAGAACGGTGGCATATCAAAAAATCAAAGCGCAAAAATTAAAATCACATTTGATGAACCTGCAATGGCAGCATTAAGTAGAATAAAATAAAAATTTCAAGCTCAGGTTGAACTTTTCCAAACAAATTTCAGTAAACCCTCTGAATTAACCACAGACGCTAGTAACTTTGCAATAGGAGCTGTATTATCACAAAATAAAAAACCAATATCATTTATTTCACGAACACTTAGTCAACTCTGAAATTTTTGGCATAGCAGACTTAACTATATACAGCGATCATCAATCCTTAATTTTTGCAATATCAGAAAAAAACTCAATACAAAATTAAAAATATGGAAAAATTTAATCGAAGAATAATCACTTACAAACCTGGACATCAGAACGTTGTTGCCAATGCACTTTCCCGCCAACAAATTAATAACACGTCTAATTCTGATAATTCCCAATATTCAGCACAAAGCTCTCCCCTATACAAAAAATCAAACATGTATAACAAACATTAAATTGGAACAAAACCATACATTTCGTTACCAACGTGTTTTTTTAAACAAAGGGGGTATCCCGACATCCAAGAACGAATACAACAAAACCAGAAAAGAGTCTTGCGTCATCAGTCACAATCGAAAGCAGCTGAACTATAATCCAGGAGACGTAATATTTTCCAAGACACAGAGGCGTAATAAAACATAAGAAAATACGCGAAGCACGTTGTAAAAAAAGATAACGGAAAGACTTTAACGACTAATAAAGGATGGATTATCCTTAAGGATAACATAAGAGTAAACGCATGTACGCAATAATTTTCTTTTTTACTTTTCCCTATCGCATTATGCGACAATACAATAGATTTAAGTAACAAAAAATATGTTCTCGTAGAAACTGCCCCGTATACTTATATAAAAATAGTTCCTTTCTATATAATTCAAATTTATTAAAAATACTTGCGCCCTATAAATAATGAATAATGAGATTTTCTTATAATTTAGAAAAACAGCTCGAAACAAAAATATTAGGGCAATTCAGAATCTGGTGCAAATGGTCTTGCATCTTTGCAATTGCAAATTAGCGAGCATATTTTTGATTTTACACTAACAAATTGTATAGCGATGCACCTGCTAGACCCTTGCAATTAAGCAACACTAAGACGCCATTGTATTAATTGGAACACTGGTTTGCAAATTATCAGCTGCTGTCAAAAATAAAAATATTGTAAACAAAGAGAAGAAATGGAAAAATTTTTGTAAATTTTGTAGATTAAAAATCAAAAAATTTGAAATTTGTGCTATGTGCCGCTTAATAATATTTCTTACCTTCAATGTCCATAATTTCTTCAGCAGCTTCATCAAATAAAGCGTCAGTTAATTTTTCCCTAAAACTTTTTTTCGGCATATTTCCAAATTTGTGCGAAAATTTTGTTTATATAAAAATGTTCTTCTTCACGATCAGTTGTTAATTAATGGTCTTTGCAAGGGTTGAACAGAAACCACAGAAAGGACGTTCACGTAGAAACAATAACTAATACTATTAATAAAGAATAAAAAAAATAAAAATAATTTGAATGATGTGCATGAATTAAGAAACCACAAGTAGTTGGATCTTCCACTAATCAATATATTGAAAGAACCTGATATCCATATATGTTATTTAGAACAGGCTGTCATTACAATTTGCAAATACCTCGTACTCGAAACTAAATGTAAATTATTTAATGTATACCCTTTACCTCATAAGCATTATTCTAGATCCTAAGGTAGCAAAATGTAATAATTATCAAATAGTTTCAAAGTGTAAGAATTTTTTCAGTATATTTGTAAATCAGAACACTCGATAATTGTACTATCAAAATATTAAACGATAAATCAGCACAATGTAAAACAATTCATGAAAATAACCAATCCAATCCAAATCATAGAAAACGGTCACATTTTGACAGATTATGAGCATTCTTAGAATAATATGCCTATATCTGGTCGATGAGTTATTTGAGATCGAAATGAGCCGCTTACAATAACAATAATTAGCAGCAAAGTAACGAGGACACTCTATTTTAAGAAGGAGGGGAGTTAGCGACGCTGAAGATAGCCCAAGTTAATTTCACACTTAACCTAAACAAACAAAATTCCCGCATTATAAACACAACAGACAGAATTCCATAACGAAAACCCGATAAGCATAATAAAACTATCTTTGTTCTAGCAAGAAAGCAAACATTTGCATAAGTATAAATAGCACTAAGATTGTAAAATGTAGCCAGTTAGAAATTATGAATAAAACAGGCAACACGAAAATAAATGTACTGCCCAAATAAATATAATTTCTTTTACTCGCGACAAACAGTTTGCTAACTCGCGCTCAACGGCGCATCATCGAAGATGCTTTATGAATTTAACTACCCTAGATAAGAAATTATATGTATGTACACGACTTCAAAGCCATTGAATTTGGAAATAAAGCGAGCTATCAAAGTTTTGGTTTTTGTTTATATATTTGTTTTTATAGTAACATCATATAACAAAAATTAAGTAAAATTCCTGTAGTAAATACAACACAATTAAAAACTAAACATATGCTTCATTCAAAATATTTATATGTGCATGTTAAAAAATAAATTGTGTTCTTCAAATATTTTGATAAATTATGTTTTAAGTAATTAATATGCTTTCCTTTATTTATTTTGAATTGGCATCTATTCAACCAAAGATTTTAGCGTTGGCTTACCGATTGAAGTCTATTCTCTCTGTATTGCCATTTTTGGCTCTTTTGGGGTAGTAAACCGGCGTCCATTTTTAAAAACTCTAGCTGATAGTATTACCCACAGATCTTTGATAGAGTTTAAATCCGGACTTTTTGCTGGCAACTTCAAAAGCGGAATGTTTCTTGACTCGTAAAGCCTTTTAATAAGGGTTTTATTGTGGATCAGACCATTGTATTGCTGGAAAGTCCAATTGTCCTCGTAGAAAAGGCCTCCAAATTCTATCAATTCACTATCAAGTAAGTCTAAATACATTTGTACATTCATTTTTGTTGATATGTAGCATATTGGAGTCTTACCTTCATAACAAAAAACTGGTCACACCATTATAGAACCTCCGCCGTGTACTCGATAGAGACACGTGCGCCGAGGGTTTTGTGTATATGTATTGCCAATATTTTTTATAACCATCAGGTCCATCGAGATTAAACTTTTTTTCATCGCTGAACACAACGCTTTGCCATTCTTCATCCCAAAATTGGTATTTGTCTGCAAATGCTAAACGTGCACTTATGGTTGTGGTACCATAGAAATGTGTTTTATGCTTGGATTTTGATGAATAATTAGACAAACTGCCATTCTTGTTACATCTTAATCCAAATGACACTTTATTTGTGAACAACTCATTTGATCAACAAGTGCAGGGCGTTGAATTTGACGTTTGTATCGAACACCTATTTTGGTTTCTCTATCACTGCGTTGATTAGTGCCATACTTTGAAGGTTTTTTCTAAGAAAATGCTAATTGTATTTCTATGGCGGTTTAGTACTGTGCAAATTTCTTTTATTTCCATACCACTTTCGGGCAAACCTAGTGCTCGTCCCTGCTCAAAGAGTGAAAGTGAAAAATCCGAAATTACTTCCTAGAATCTTATTTTAATTATTTAAAATTTTAAATTATTTACCTATTCTTAGATTCTAAAAAATTTTATTATATTAACTCAATTCCAAACGCGTCTATAAAAAAGAACAACTGACCAATGCTTCCGTGAACATATAAATATTTTCTACTATTTTTGAAAGGCATAGTAAAAAATGCTTGCTACGAATAAAATAAGAAGAAGCAATCGATTAACAGTAAATAATAACTATATTATATGAACAAATATACTAAAAAACAAGTGTACATTTACAGAAAAAAAGTTACAACAAAATGTATGTATGCACATATAATTTCTTTATTAATACTATGTTTAGACCGAAAATTTAAAAGATTAGATTACATTTAAGCATTTCATAACCCAAAAGTGTTCTCACTGCCGTTAGAAAGATCAAAAAACAGCTGTTATTGTCATTCCGGAATTTACATCGCTTAATATTTATCAAAAGAAAATACTGTCATATAGTATTTTGAAATAAAAGCAGTCTTTTTTCATATATTTTCCATATAATAGAAATTATGGATGCATATTTTCATTTGTTAGGTCGATTTTCAGGTGAAATTAGCTTGGGTAATATGATACGAGACTCTCGCATTGGCTCTCACTTTTCTCCTAAACGTGTTCCCTGATTATTTGACAGCGAAGGAGATCAGGGAATTTCTGACAGCTGATTTCCGGCGAGATGCCAGAAATAAACCGCTATAATTACTTGATGAAATTAGTGTGTAATGAAATTTCATTGAACTGTGCGAACATATTTTGGCAAAATAAATGTTTATGTTCATTAATTAATGATTTTGCATTTTAGCATTTATATATGTATGCATTTTCAAAGTGTTTAATTAGGTGTTTTGAATAATTTATTAAATAACCAATCTAATATTTTTCAGCAGTGGCATCATTGGCAAATGTTATAAAAAACGCGAGTTTTGACAGCTCTCTCTCGAATCAAAGAGACTCGTATCATATTATCCATGAAATTAGATAAATTGCTTTAAAAAAAATTTGTTTGTTTACATTTTTTTCCCTTTATAGTTTCTAAATCAGCTGTGATAATGTAACAGATTTCCGGTGCTGACAAGTAGATTGCGCAAAATCAGAGTCACACAGAGAGATTTAGCGTCGATCAGTTTAAAATCATTTCAATGAAATGTTATTGTTAACGGTTATCTAATCCCCGTTAGGATGGTAAGGATTACTTGTGTTGTCGTCGAGGTCATCTAACGGTAGGCCCAGGAAACGTGCTGTTTCGACGGGGTCGGACCAAAGGGAGGAGGGTGTTAGATGGGTAGGGTTTGTAGGGCATGCAAAGAGGTGGTCAGTGTCATGCGGAGACTCGTTGCATGCAGGACATACATTGGGTATGTCGGGGTCGATTCTGGATAAGTAGGAGTTTAACCTGCTACAGTATCCAGAACGAAGTTGCGCTAGGGTCACTCGCGTTTCTCGCGGCAACTGGAGCTCTTCGTCTGCTATAGATGGTGGTTTGACTCCAAGAACGCCATTCACGGGGAGGGAGTCGATGAAGGTGTTGATGGCTCCACTGTGAATGGCGGCCAGTGCCTGTCGATAGTTCGTTGCGTCCGAAGTCTGGTCGGCGTACTGTCTGATGTCGTCGACATAGTCGAGGAAAGACCTCTTGATGCTCCTGGGAGGCGGTTCCGCTCCAAGCAGGTGGCTGCAGGGGTGATTCCTGCGGAAACAACCCAGCAGGAACTGCCTGGAGAGGAGTTGATTATGCTCCTTTACAGGTAGCATATGCGTCTCACTGTGGAGGTGTTCGATGGGAGACATCAAGAGGCATCCCGTCGTGGTCCGAAGTGCTGTATTTTGGCAGGTCTGGAGTTTCCTCATCTGCGTACAATGCATCCAGGCGACCATATAGGCGCTGCATAGTTGAGGACCGGCCGGCCGATTGCCTTGTAAGTTGCCAGCAACGTTTCTTTGTCTTTTCCCCATGTGCTGCCGGCTAGCGACTTGAGGATTTTGTTGCGGCTCTGTACCTTGGCGATAATCGCGGTCGTATGGGGAGAGAAGGAGCATGGACTATCGAAAGTTACGCCTAAAATCTTAGGGTTATTGACAGTCGGGATTTTGACGCCATCGACCGCAATATTAAGCTCAAGTCTATACTCCTTCGTCCAGTTTGTAAATATGGTCGCTGTGGATTTGGTGGGTGAAAGTTGGAGGTTTCGTGCAGTGAGAAACGAGAAAGGTCGGAGAGGTAGCTGTTTACCTTCGAACACATGCCATCGATTCCATTGCCCGACGTCATTATCGTGCAGTCATCTGCGTACGAGGTTATGGAAACCCCCTCTGGTGGTTGAGGAAGTTTCGAGATATAGAAGTTAAACAGTAACGGGGAGAGGACACCACCCTGCGGAACCCCCTGTTTAATTCTTCTCAGTTTTGATGTTTCACCTCGAAATAGTACGGATGACTGACGACCGTTCAGATAGTTCATGGTCCACCTCTTTAGCCCTGGAGGGAGAGTGGTTTTTTCGATGTCCTGCAGTAGCGTTGTGTGATTGACCGTGTCAAAAGCTTTTGACAGGTCCAACGCTACGAGGATCGTTCTTTCGCAGGGTGGTTTCTGGTTGAGGCCACGAACTATCTGGGCGTTTATGACGCTAAGTGCTGTGGTGGTGCTGTGCACTTTACGGAATCCATGCTGGTGGCTGGCTAGGCTCAGGTGGTGAGTGAAGGTCGGGAGTAACAAGGCTTCAAGTGTCTTCACTACTGGGGAGAGGAGAGTTATCGGGCGATAAGATTCCCCTTTGTTGGCGGGTTTCCCAGGTTTCAGTAGTGGGACCACTCTTCCGACTTTCCACACATCGGGTATTTGAAGAGTGGTGAGCGACAGGTTGAAGACCTTGGTGAGATATTTTACTTCCGTCGAGCCTAGATGCTTTAACATTAGCATATTGATTCCGTCTGGGCCGATGGATTTGGATGATTTTGCCTTGTTGATGACACCCTGAACCTCCTCATCGATGAAAGTAAGTGGCGCGCAGTTGTTTGGCATTTTGCGCAGCCGTCGGTTAACACATTTCTTAGCTTTGTCTACCGAAGGGTGCAGTGTAAACTGCCGGCTGAAGTAGCTCGCGCACTTCTTCGGGTCCGAAGAGGCATGACCATTGAATTGAACTTCAACTCGGTCATCATGTCTCCTCGGATTAGACAGATTTCAATGAAATGATTTGGGGCTGTCATTTTTGATTAAGATTAGTGGGATAATCCATTCAACAGCCGAAATCGTGTGATTAAGTGTCGGTCTGAGCATAGTATAAGGTATAAGCGAAAATGTAGGAAGTAAATGAATGTGCTGAGGTTGCCAGCAAGTAATATATACATACATATATACTTTCATTAGTTTCCTAGTGAATATCTAAAATTGCTTAGATTCCGACTCAATGGTTGACGTTTCAGATCTCTGTCTTTGCTTCTTGCAAGTCACAAGAGTATAAAATGTGCGGTTGAAACCGAATTTAACGCTTTCTTACTTATTTCAATTACTTTTGAAATTCGTGTTGGTATGCTGAAAAAAATGTAACCTTCTCTCGTTCAGCTGTGGAATTTCGTGTTCTTGCAAATTTTCATAAATCATTTTGAAATTTTTATTGTTAAATTGTTTCAATTAAGTGATTTATAAAAATAAGTATCACTGATATGTATATTGCACTATTGATGCAACTGAAATTAACTTTAATTTTGTGTTGGCTGATATTAATTTACTTCGCCGAGTCATTTTCAATCGTTTTTGTTGCTACATTTTTAAACTGAAATTGTTAGTGCTAATTTATATTGTTTTTACTGAAATTTCTATCTTGTATTCATTCGTTTTCCATCCTTGTTCACAGCTGTTTGCGAGTTCTTATTTTTCGTGTGACACAGTACATCTCAAACTGCTAGCTACCAATTATTATCTTTTTGCATTCGTTTCTTGTCATTATTTTTATCTTAGTTCTTTTTGCTTTTATTATTTGATTATTATTGGTTTTAATCTCTATATTTTTCCTCTAATATTCCGAATTGCACTGTAGAAGGTGAGTCTGACGTCTTGTTTCTTGCTGACTATATAACGGGTTTGCTCTGGTCTTGGTAAAGTGTAGACCGACAGAAATTGACCTATAAAAGTCCCTTTCAGAAAAATTTAGGCATTGTAAGTCGTTGTTTTATTAATTTAAATGCTGTAATGATCAAAAAGACAATGCAAAACCTGTTTTAATCATTTAAATAGTCTTGATAATTGAGACGATAATCCGAAACCTTCCTTCGAAAGAAAATGTCCGTCTGATGAAGAGACCACCGCATCTCCTAACATTGACTTATTAATCTTTCTACTCCTTGTTTCCATGGAGTCACACTTTCGTCATCACATGATCAGACTACCCAGAAAGTTGTAACTGAAAATGTTAAGAGAAAAATATCCGAAAATGTACTTCAAATACGACAGGAATGTTTCGTTTTTTAAGATCGAAGGCCATTCTGGGCATCTGCTGTCTTTGTGCGTGAATTTGAGCATAAAAAAGATAAACCCACTGTGGTTGTTGTTAAAATACCAAGGGGGTTCCTTAATACGAACAACTGATTATAATTCGCTGAGTATTTATTAACAAAATGTTAGAGGTCTTAACCAAACTAAAAAAAATATATAAGTATTTAAATAGCATTAAATTGTACTTTTAAAATCATAAATGAAATATTGAATGAAGAACTTGAAATCTTAAATTATGGTCGGCAGAGCAGAATAAGATATTTGCAGTACACTTCTTCAATTGCATTTAAAGAAGTCAATGTTCCTCCTGCGGACTTGATTGAGTTCAATTGCATTAGAATTTGCGTTAATAGTGATCATATTTACTTAACTTCATTATATATAACTTCCCAAATTGGACTTATATGTATATGCTTCTTTAATAAATGTTTTCTCTGTGGCTCCGCGTTTCCTGTTAGTACTCATTTATCTCTTGATTTTTAGATGAATTGTCAGAGTTGTGCTTTCACCAAATTATTTTAATTTCAAACAATTTTGGTAAGTTCTGAGGTATAATTTGCGAAATCGTAGTCAACAAAGCTGCGAAAGCGAATTTTAAGAATATTAATTGCGAGCTTTCTAAATTATCTTGGCTAATAACAAAGTAAAAAATAGTCAGGGGTGTTGTGGAATCTAATTGTTGTCGGAACCAGAATTGAAACCGATAAAAAAAAGTATGAATTCAGATATAATTGGTTTGATGCTCGAAACAGAATATGTATCGGTTTTGGGTGTCATGGAAACCAATTTTATCGGTTTTGCTATCAGAAACAAAGCAAGAAGATAGTCACAGACAGATTTAAAATGTAAGTTAAGAAATCAAGTTATTTTATTGTTACGAACTAATTTATCTTTATTTTTACAGAAGAAAACATAAGAATAAAACACGTAATGTCTTAATCATTGAGCTTTGAAAAAAAATGCGGATATTTAAGGGGAGAGCCTGCTTTATAGGCTTCAAAACATCGATTTTTTTGAGGTTTTTTTTGGGAGGGGAAGAACTAATTGATTAAAGCAATTTCTAGGGTTTATCTACATATATATATATATAAAAGAAAGTTGTGTTAGTTACACCATTTATAACGCAAGAACGGCTGAACCGATTTAATACAACTCATAAATAAAAAATAAATTTCAAATCATAAGCATTTGCTCAAAATTCATGTTTGTAGAAATCATTTAAATATATGCGTACAATTTCAAACAGATTCTTCCTCAAAAATAATACTAAGTAGTTGGAATAGTAGAAAAGAACTGCAATGAAATACGCAGTGAATAGCCGACTTTTTCGTCTTTCCACACCTGAGAACCGGTTCATCATGTGCAGTCCATTAGAGTGACTGTCGATAGGACTTCAGAGGGAAATGATGGTGCTATGTTTCTATTGTCACACACCGACGCAAAAATTCGGTTTTATTACGATTAAAGAGCACTCAAACACTTCCCAAAATCAGTTATTCGTTGTTTTTGTTGGATTATGAACATGCGAGGCACCCACTTTGCACAGAGCTTAGCAAATATCTTTTCATCGGTGGGTTTTCCTGAGCCCAAATTCAACAGTATTTTCCCCCAAAAAGCAATGCTTTATTAACATACGACATGCTTTATGATCAATTTTCTTGTAAACTAACCCAAGTTGCTTCACAAAAATGCTATTATTCATTAATTAATAGTTATAATTCAACTAATAGAAATAATATAGATGATAGTAGTAGTATTACCTATGTATCAGCCACAGTGAAGCGTGGACGGGTCCTCTAGTAGTTATTTATTTAAACATCATCCGAAAATTTTACGAAATCTTTAATATTCTGCCTTTGGGAAGCAATTGCCCGATGCATCTCGCATGTACATTTGTCGAACGAGGGGATAAAAAAATTCAAAGGGCTTCATATTTGTTAATAACTTATCGTTTTAGTTGAACTAAGAAAATTAGAAGAAAAGTGTAAAATTTCAAAATTTTTTAAATTTGAAAAGAAAGGTTTTTGACTTTATGTTGATTAAACCTATGTTTAATTAGTTAGTTTTTTTTTTAGTTTAAATAGAAGATAATTTAATGCCAAAGATTATAAACTCTGCCCCGATTCCATACGATCGTAAAAATGAAAAACCGAGAAATCGCGCGTCAAAGTTTTCGCTTTTTGCGAAAATATTTGCTAGACGCTCGGTTTCCCTTTCGTCTTCGACAATATTTCGAATTCTCATCTTTTACATGGGGACATATTCTTAGATTATTTTCAAAGAGATTTAAGCAAAAAAATCGATTTTTTCGAAGCTTCTAAAGCAGGCTCCCCCCTTAAAGAAGATTTACGAAACGTAATAAACGTAATTACACTTTTATTTTATTCAGTTGATAAATTATATCTCTTAAAATCTTCCTTTAAATCGGAACTCATTATTGCTTCCAAATGTATTAATTTGCAAGTTTTGTCACATCAGAAGAGCGAAGAGAAATATACGAAAATCCAAACAGATTCTGTGACACCAATGAAAAACAGAATTAGTTTGCAATTCTGACAGCTAAGCAATTCTGTCATGGAGTCCACAACACCCCTGAATATTATACGTAATCCAAAATTTTTCTATGGTTTTGTCAACTCTAAACGCAAGATTTCTAATTTTCCTTCCGCAATGAAATATAAGTATACTATGTACAGTGAGAGTCAATTACTAATTATGGCCCAGAAATGATTCCGCCATGCTTCCTTAAAAAATGTGCGAAATTTATATACCAACCCTTGACCAAAATATTTAAATCATCTCTCAAACAAGGCTTATTTCCATCAATATAGAAAAAACCATTTATAATGACTAATAGCTAAACTTTTTGAAGAAATTATATATATAGTACATAGACGAAATAATCTTTGGATTTCTCCACAAATTTCTTTTACTTATCACGGTTTTTTAAAGGGAAATCTACAGTAACTAATTCGCTAGAATTTGTAACACATATAACAACGGCCTTTAGGGAGAATAACCATACTGACTTTATACTACTGAAAGGTGAATTGCTTATTCGCTTGTATTTCGAATCGGTAAATTTTTTTTTCTGTAAGTTGGTAGTACTGTTAATGACATCTATGCAGAATTTCACGTCAAAATATTAGTATTTGAAATACGCGTCGTTTTGTGAGGCTCTAAAAGTCAATTCTTCGATTTTTACTATGTCTGAATTTATTGAACAAAGAAGTTCGACAATGCACCATCATCTCATACTGCATTGGTCCATCGTGATCATTTTGCCAAAAATTTAACAAATATCGTTTCGCAACCACCGTATTCGCCTGAATTAGCTCTCTAACCTCTGACTATTCAGCAGAAAGAAGATGAAATGGACAAAATTCACCTTTAAGTTTCATCAAATTAGTATAACCAGATTTAAATAAAGCTTTTGATAAAGAAAACCATTCAACCCTTTTAAAAACTGGATTTTCTTGATTTTCAACCAATATTTCTAAAAGGGGTTGATTCTTATCTTAGTAATAGAACTCAACTAGTTATATTTAACGATACTTTTTATATATTAGGTTGTCAAAAAAGTCTTGCGGTATTTTCGCTAGTTGGCGCTGAAAGCGCGTAGTTCTAGTTTTATTCGTCGCATCGGGTCATGCTATACTTTTTTGGAAAGCTCATTTCACGCGCTAACACGTGTTTGATTGTCGTTTCTTTTAAGTCGTTCGTGAGTTATAGCGTCGCAAACATGGAGCAAAATAATGAGAAAATACGGCATATTTTACAGTACTACTACGATAAAGGCAAAAATGCATCTCAAGCCGCCAATAAAATTTGTGCAGTTTATGGACCCGATACAGTTTCAATTTCCACCGCACAACGATGGTTTCAACGTTTTCGTTCTGGTGTAGAAGTGGTCGAAGATGCGCCACGCTCCGGACGCCTTTTGTCGAAAATTGCGATAAAATCGCTGAATTGGTCGAAAGAGAACGGCATAGTAGTCATCAAACCAGCTTGGAGTCACTAAGCTCGATGTTTGGGTGCCACACGAATTGATTCAACAAAAATACCGCAAGATTTTTTTGACAACCCATTATTATAGCTTTATTCACCTAATGGTTGTACGTATCACCGAAACCTAATCGAGATAGATATAGGGTTATGTGTTCATATATAAATAATCAGCGTGACGAGAAAAGTTGGAATCCGGTTGACTGTCAGTCCGTCCGTTTGTCCGTACAAGCTGTAACTTGAGTAAAAATTGAGATATCTTGATGAAACTTGGTATGCAGGTTTCTTAGTACAAAAAAATTAGAGTTCGTAGATGGGCGTAATCGGATTATTGCCACGTCCACAAATCGTCATTAATTGAAAACTTATAAATTGCCGTAACTAAGCACTAAATTAAAATATAAAACTGTAATTTGACGCAGAGCAGCAAAATACAAGAACTTCTACTGATACAGTGGTAGACATTCGTATAAGCGCACACATATGTTTTGGGTTTTTAATAAATAAAAGCTTTAATTGTTGCATTTAAATATTGAAAGTTATTCATTTTATTGTCTTACATATTGTTAATTTAAAATTTTTATCAATTCAACAGTAATTAGTAAAAACTTAACATAATTTTAAAGAAATCTGAATTTTTAAGAAGGCATTCATTTAAGCGCACTCCACATCTTATGGAAAATAAAATAAAACTCGATACTTTAACTTAACCCTAGTACTTGGTATGGCCACCCCGGTTTTCAATAACAGCAAAAATGCGACTTGGCATAGACTCAACAAGATTTGTGAGCAAATCTCCGCTCAAATCAAGCCAACATTGCTGAATTGAAGTTTTAAGCTCATTGACGTTGCTGTATTGAAGCCCATTGCCGTAAACTTTCCCTGCCATTACTCCCCACAGATTTTCTATGGGGTTACAATCCGGACTGCATGCCGGCCAATCAAGTAAATTCACTTCTTGGCTCTCCAACCACGCCTTTGTTTGCCGAGAAGCATGTATCGGGGCATTGTCCTGTTGGAATACATATTCGATTTCCGTTGCTTGCCTATTGCGTCATGTTATGGGTACCAGGTTAAGCCTAGAATCATAGCAAAATGCTCCCCAAACCATGACGGTCTCGCCTCCGAAATTTCGCTCGATCGCACCACATTTTTTTTTTTTTTTTGGTTAGATCGTGCCAGTAACAACTGTAGCAATCTGGTCCGTCTAAATTGAATTTTTTCTCATCCGAAAAATTAACCCTCTGCCACTCCTTTTTCCCGGACATGTATATTTTGACAAATCTTAACCGTTCTTGCTTGTGCTGTGTTGTTAAACGTGGCTTGTTCTTCAATTTCGTCCATTTAACGTTCGGGGAAGTGTTGAGCACCCTGGCGATTTGACGAGGTGTTACGTCGATCTCTAATTTTGCTTTCATTTGGCTGCAATTTAGTATATTTTTTGTTGCTTCATGGAGCATTTGCCCTTTTTGACGGAGTGTCAGTTTTTGGTTACCCTTTGTTGGCGGTTTTATTCCATACTTACTGCCTGTTTTTAAAAAATTACAGATTACGTTCTCAGACCTCCCTATTCTCCTTGCAATCGCACGATTTGAGTACTTCTCTTCCTTTAACAATTTAACTGACACCCGTTCTTCTTGCGTCAAATAAGATCCTTTAGGCATGATCTAAATTATCAATAAAATACATGTAAATACAAAATTTTACACTAAAAACCACACTACCTTTTATTTATTATCTACCGTCTAATGAAAAGCAAAAAAAAATTTACGCTGCAGCTCCTCTTTTAAAAAATATGTATTTTTCTAACATGCGCTTATATGAATGTCCGCGTTACTACTCCGATGCTTCTTTTATTGTGATTTGCCTACTTAAACAAGTACCGTACAATATAGCATTACAGTAATTGACATATCAAAATCTTTTTTTTTTCGAAATAATCTGCTTTAAATATGCTTTTTCGAAAAATTTCATTGTGCGCTTATACGATTGTCTACCACTGTAGTGATGATGGTACCCATATAACGGTACTGTTCGAAACTACTGTTCAAAAGCAAGATAAATAAAAAACTAAATGCGCCAGAGACGTAAAAATTAAACTTTGCTCGAATCCAGTACATAGAGTTGACTCTTGATCGAAAATATCGGTCAGTGTGTGAGATATATAATTGAAATTCAGGAATAGTACTTCTCTGGCAATGGTATGTTAAAATTGGGTTGAATCGGACCAATACTTCCCTTAGCCCCCATATAAACTAATATCAGGATTTTCGATTTTTCTAACAAAACCCTGTCTGTCAGTAATAGAAGTTATTTATAGTATATTTATATATAACTGCTTGGATTTCCATCCTCAGGTTGACGTTTTACACCATAAAGTATTTCCCTGGCTTTGATTCTTGTAAGTTGCAAAAGTATAAAATGTTCGGTTGCACCCGAAATTAGCCCTTCCTTACTTGGTCTGATTTAATTAGTGTCCCTTCAGGCATTCGTCAATGTAGCCATCTTGGCCCAATTCTGTTCTTGTTATTTAATTAACGATTATCATCTGTTATTAAGTATTCAAGAGTTTTATTATATGCTGGCGATGTAAAACTTTTTAAATCATATACTTTAAATAGTCAAGGATGTATATTGCAAATAGACTTAAGAGGTCGGTAGGGTATTTATTTTTTCTTAATTTTTCCCCATGTTTTTTTTTTACATACATTTTGTCATAACATTGTCAATAAATTATAACAAATTAATAATTATGAAATAAATAGGGGCGACAGCCAGGCGTTTTGTGAACATTAAAAAAAAATTAAGCAAATCGGATGAGAAGTTCGAACGGAATTATGTCCGTCAGTTTATTTATTTATTTTAATATGACCTGTAAATAAATTTACAGACATACTAAAAAAATAGAACTGGCTGCTTAGGCCTTCGTTCCATTTTGTATGGATACATATTAATTTACTTACATGAACATTTCAACTCTAAATTAATTTTAATAGTATAGGATGTAGATATTTTTTATATTTTCATAGTCCAGTGTTGCTATAGTGGTATGCAAATCAAGGGTATCATTACAGTTTAAAAAAGTGTGTTTTGAGAAAAAGTTTTAGGTGTACACTCCGAGAGCTCCGAACGTGAGCGGTATTATTATTTTTAAGCATTTTTCGAAACCTTCCGATGGTAAGGTGGGTTTCTACATTAATTCTAAGGGTATAAAGGAAAAGAAAATGCTAAAAAAAAAATTAAAAGAGATTACCCTACTAACCCCTTAAACAACTTAGTTTCTTGAAGTCTTGGAAATGAGGTATTCAACCTTAAAATATGTATAACGATGTGCTTTTCCCGTAGATCTGTGGACCCTAATATGCAGTTTTGTCGATCTGAGAGTAACTGAACCCGAAACTTAATTTTAATCTTCATGAATCTACTACCACGGTTTTTAAAGCTAAAGGTGCTGTTATTTTTTTTACAACCGTTGGCCTAAAGAATTTAAAGATCCACTTGCTACGATTATTTTTATATCTTTGTTGAGGCCTATGTAGGGAAATGCTTCTGTGATATGAAACACTACTTACCAAGTCCATTCGTAGAAGTTAGAGTCCGTTCAAAAACAATTTTTACTTTTTACCCTAAATCAGTTTAAATCCTTCCCCTATACTAATTATTTAAATCTTATATCTATCTACGTTTGCTAGTGTTAGGGAAATGCTGCGTATAATAATAAATTCCATATCTGTTATCTGATATTAATTTTAACGTCCTCGTTGCTCAACTAGGCTGTTTAGATCCTAATTTTTAAAACTTTCTAGAACAAATTTGGGAGGAGGGTAATCGCTGAATATATATAAAAGTTCGCATCAAGTTTCTATTGAAACCTCACACAGGATTTTTTCAACAAAATTCCATAACTGGTATATATTTGGGAAATTTAAATATGACCCATGCTTTCCTCTGCATATGACAGCGTCGTGTTCTCTACATATTGGAGCTCATTCACACTATACCATGAAAAGCTGACCAGACCATTACCATACATTGTCGACACCTTTTTGCAAACTGTGAATACAACTCTTAGCCTTTCAGACGGCAAACATTTGCGAAAAAATTAATTTTTGTTTTGTCGTTCCACAAGATATTCACCACTTTTTTCGCAACCTGGGCCAATTTCCAAGATTTGTCGCAATAATTGTATTCTTGCGAGGTTAAGTTTCGGTTGTGTGTTGTTACTGACGTTTTTTTGGTCGACGGTGATTCTTATTAATTATTTTAAATAATTAGGGCATTCTGCACGAACTACAATAAAGGCGACATATCGAAGACTTTTGCCCACTTTTCTGAGGTTTGAGATGATTTTCCTCTTCTCCGATCTACAAAACTTATTTTTACCCACCCATAAAATTTTTAAGTTCTTATTGCACTTTAAACAAGGAACTATACAAGAAGAAGAACAAACCAACAAAATAACCTTTAATTAATTAATATGTAGCTATTATTTTGACCACTTAAAAACGGCATCCCGTTTATAATGGTGTTAAAGTCCAGAATTGCTTCAACTTCAATGCAACCCAACTTTTTTTGGTATTACAATACATATTTTCGGTTGAAAAAATGAAGCTATGACAAACTGACATTTTTTAAACGAAAAATTAAAGCAATTTAATTTATCTATTGCTCAAAAAAAGTGAATAATTAATCAAATTAAAATTGGTTTTGATTTATCTTATGATTGGGGCCAAAACAGATGTGCTGAGTGTAAGAAAAAGCCTTCGTGATCACTCAAATCCATTCAAACTTCATAAAACTTACTTTCACTTGTACACTCTATGAGTAGTAGATTGTATCGATTCGTTATGGTTAAAACACTTCCCACGATCCCTTAATTATACATATTTTAATGTTTCCAAATTGTAGTTTGTTTCGGGATTTTACTTCATGACAAATTTTTTACATTTCTATGGATTTGTACTTAATAAGTGAATAAAATTGTTTGAAATTAAAAAAAAAAAAAGTTTTTTTATCCATACCACATTTTCTATTAATATTTTTTCCTGGATAAAAAAGCTTTTAGGACTACACCGTTGATACAGGATTGGAAGAAGTAATAACAATAATGTTTAAGTTTGACAGCATTCTATGTATATGCTTTTTAATTTTTTCCTAAATCTGTCAACACCCATTTTAATGCTGGATTCGGGAATGCTGCTCTATTATTTTTCTTAAGCATCAGTATTTAAAGGATATACATACATATGCCTTGAAACGACCCGCACAAATAACGAAAGCACCAGAAATAGTAGTTTTTACACAAAGTAAACTTTGAGGACTGTTTTCTCAAATCCCGGTTAATATTAAGCTTAACCAGTAGTAGCTTAAATGGATGATAGCTTTACTTCACATAACCGATTTTAACAAGTTGTGGTTAGCTTACTAACATATAATTTGATTATTGTGAATGTGTGGGGAAACAGTTAACAAAACTTGCATTGTGAACCGGTTTTCGATAGGTGAAGGGACGACGAGGGAAATCGAAAAAACCGTGCCGATCATGTTGTTGTTGTAGCGGCAGAAAACTGAAGTAATTACGACGAATGGTGCACATCTGACAATCTTTGGCCGGATAAAATCCAGGTCCGTTATTATTACATAGTTCCGACCATCGTGGGTACCGTTCGTGCAAGTGGCACGCTTTGTGTTCTTTTCCGTCATAGCTAGTTGCTAAGCAATTCAGTTCTTCTTTTCATTTTGAAATTCCTTTGATGGTTTTAAAATTTTATCTAAAAATTTATTTCAACATTGGTTAGCTAAAGGCTGACTTCAAAAACAACTTTGAAAAATGCTAAGTTGTATAATTTAATTACATACTGACTAAGACCAATAACAGGTGGGCTGAAAAGTCCGACGGCTGATATATAGATGGCACTACTAATTTTAAATCCATATGATTTTTAGTCAGCTTTACATTTAAAATAAACTTGTCCAAATTTGATAGCTGTCGAACTATTAGTTTATGGGATATATCATTTTGAGTGAAGCCACTTTTGTTAGTTTACAAAAAAAGGATCAAAAATGTTGAAGCTAAGGTTTGCCTTGATGAAATGATTTGAACTTTGCACGGGAGAAATCAACCATTGAAAAGTGGTTTGCTAAGTTTAAGCGATGTGAAATGAGCACCGAGGACGTTGCGGGCAGGCTCTTTAATAAGAGTCTTTTATTTTGTGAATTAATATTTGGGTATGCGAAAGCTCTGTGAAAAGTGGGAGCCGCGCGAGCCCACAATACATCAAAAACAAAAATTTATTTGAAGCTGTTCAATCGTAATAAATTCATATTTTGCGTCAAAATATATCAATGGATGAAATATGGCTCCATCATTTCACACGCGCATTCATTCGACTGACAGTCACGTTATAAATACTTTGAATAATCTTAAAAAAAAAAATGTAAACGTAATTTGTGTATTTTTTTATTTATTTGCTCAATTTAATCACCAAAATCGTTGCTCTTTAATACATAATAATATGTATGCGTTTAATGTATATATATCTGCAGTCTTTATCTTCCGTCTTTCCGTTTTGTAGCCGGATTGCTGGGATCTTGTTGCGTCGTTTTACTATGGTCGTAACTAGGTTTCAGTAGGGAGACTTTTCCGATTTTATCAGACATTTTAAGAGAAGTCAGCAACAGATAAGATAGTCTGTCTTTCACGTTTTATCATCTTAGATGCAATCTTTCTATGACTAGCTGTATTGTGTTCTTCAACTGAGAACTGCATCCATTTATCTGTTAATGGTTCCTTCCTTCAGTGGTTGGATCATACTCGTGTGGGATGATTTATCAAAGGTACACTCTATATCTATGAAGATAAATAGTATTACTTTCTCAAAAGTGCCATCTGTCTATGTAACCAAATTGAGCAGAGCATTGTTAGTGCATCATGGCTCTGTACGCCTGTTGTTTGAATTTTATGACTATTGGACACGGGAAATTGTGATTTCATTGTCTACAAAATTATTCCAAACATTGAGTAGGATTAATCGGCCAGTGAACCTTAGCCAAGGAGTAAAGAAGTCTCTTCTACCTTGTTATCCTTGTTGTGTAGCCTTTAATCTCTTTTATTGGATACTTAGATTATTTAAACTGAACTTATTTCAAACGGCAAACAAAACTGTACTGAATCGATTTACTTTCAGGGCTGTCTCATCAAAATTGACCTTCTCTGAGTGTTTTGAATAACCGCTTAAAGGACCCCACGCCTTTCATTGTTCTTCCTTCGTATGTTGATGAAACTTTGTACAGTTTGCTACTTTCTTTGAAAGTGTGCAAAGGTAAATTCGGAAGATAACCCGGTCCACTTTCGATATAATAGCTTTACTAAAGCTTTACTTTAGCTAACTAAATGTGTTAGTGACATTAAATTTTACGCCAAAGAAGGCACAGACTTAAATTTGAACACCTTTAGGATAAACCCTTTTTCTCAGGAACTATTAGACTAATTTCCTAAAAATTAGATGCTAACATTGTTTTGACATTAATAAGTTACATTGTAAAAATGGGTGAAATCAGTCATCAACCACTCGGACATTCCATATCATAATTTAAAAATTCATCTGATGCTTTTACTTTTCAGTGTAGAACTTAAGGATTTAAGAAGATGACGTAATAAAATTTTGTGCAAAAAGTATCTTGGAGCATGGTATTTTACCCCAAAAAATTTATGTAATGTAATTAACATCTCATTTTAAATTTACATGTGATGAAAAATCTATAAAGTCGCGACAATCCTAAATGTGTGAAACCGGTTCATAAATTAGAGCAGCTGCCGTATACACAAAAGGGATTTTTGTTTTTATAAAATAAGGTGACATTGTATTTATTTTGAAAATTCTTTATTTATTCTTCCAAATCAATTTCATCCCCTTCAAAGTAATCCTCTCCCGATGCAATGGACTTATGCCAACGGATTTTCCAATCTTCGAAACACTGGTTGTAGTCACTTTCCGGGATGGCCTTCAGCTCCGTCTTCGCTGCGGCTTGAATCTCCTCTATCGCATAAAATCGGTGTCCCCGGAGCGGTCTTTTGAGCTTGGTGAACAGCCAGAAGTCGCACGGCGCCAGATCAGGTGAATACGGTGGTTGCGGAACGATATGGGTTGAGTTTTTGGCGAAATGATCACGAATTACGAGGGCAGTATGGGATGGTGCATTATCGTGGCTAAGAATTGTCTTTCCATAATACCGACCTTTTTAGGCGGATAGCGTTACGTAAACGACGCATAACGTTCAAATAATATTCCTTGTTGACTGTTTGACCGGTTAGAAGGAACTCAATGCACAACACCACGATAATCGAAGAAAACAGTCAACATGACCTTGATTTTTGAGCGATTTTGGCGCGATTTTTTTGGTCTCGGCTCTCTTTTAGCACAGTATTCGCTCGATTGATCGGTTGTTTCGGGGTCGCAAGCATAGATCCAAGTCTCATCGCCAGTTATAATGCATTTCATGACACCCTGGTATTCGGAATGTATTGTTTCACACACTTCAACGCGACGTCTTTTTTCCAAAAAATTCAATGTTTTCGGTACCAGTCGAGATTTGACGCGCTTGAGGCCCAAAACATCCTTCAAAATGGTATTAGCTGAGCCTTTCGATATGCTAACTTCATCAGCAAGGGCTCTAATTGTTAGTCAACACCAAATCTTTGATTTGTTGAAAGTGAGCTTTGTCGGTTGAGGTTGATGGTCGCCCTGGATGCTTTTCGTCTTCGACACGTTTACGGCCGGCTTGGAATTCACTATACCACTTGTAAACATTTTTTAGACATAGCCTCATAACCAAAGGCTTTCTGCACCATCCTCAACGTATCCGCAGCAGAAAATTGATTCCGTAAACAAAATTTAATGCAAATTCTTTGCTCAACAAATTTCGACATCGCAAAAAACGAAAAACTCACTTTTAGCAGCTCACGAAACGACACGTATCTCAAACACTAATGAATATTTTGACATGAAATTTGACATAAATGTGACTGACAGTACTACCAACCTAAAAAAAAAAATAATTCTACAAATCCTACGACGCGCGCAGTTTAAATTCAAATTTTTATTTTTTTTTTTGGGCACAGTAGTATGTCGGCTAGTCTTTGAGTTAGGATGTTTTTGGTAATGCAAACTGCAAACCCAATTTCTAATTAAAATTTATCATTTTTGCTGTATGATGAGTTGAGAGTAGTAATAAACTGTCAAATCCGCGGTTTTTAGCAGTGCAAACTGCCCAATATTGCCAGTATTTATTGGGCACATGTTCGTGAGCATAACTGAGTAATGTCAAAAGTTCATGCCATCAGTCAAACTTTCCTCCATCACCAATAAACTCGGTAGAGAGATTTCTGGCTCTTAAATTAAACTGATATTTTAATAAATTTAAATGAGTATATTATTTCTCAGAAAATTTGTGGTTTATCGCTGAATGTGAATGAAATTGGTCTAAATCTTATATAATTAATATAACGATTTTCATGCAGAATTTCAAAACAGAACAAGTGTTTTTTTTTCGGCAAAATCAATTTGTTTTATTCAAAAGTCTCCTGCTTCAATACAGCTTTTTGCATGGTCCAAAAGCAGTCGGGACGGTTCGTTTGCTGGTATGGCCGCCAGTATGCCGGTTCATGAATGGCCTCTCCGTCTGCACAACGCTTTCCTTTCATGGGCAAATGCATTTTTCCGAAAAGGAAGAAGTCGCACGGTACCATTTAAGGTGAATACGGGGAATAACGGCTAAAATGTGATTTTTGGTAAAAGAATTGGTCAGAAGCGTCGATCGATGATACGACGCATTATCGTGCAACAAACGCCAACTTTCATCTTCGCGATATTTGGACCGAACACGTCCAATACGGCGCACCAAATGCTTCAAAACTCCAAGGTAAAATACCGCATTAACGTTTTGGCCGATTGGAACAAATTCTTTGTGGACAATACCCTTGGAATCATAAAAAAAATCAGCATTGTCTTCATTTTCGACTTCTCCATGCGCGATTTTTTGGGTGTCGGCTCGTCCGATGCCTTACATTCAGAACTCTGGCGATTCGTTTCGGGATCATATTGAAAACACCACGTTTCGTCACCAGTCACAATATTGTAAAGGAAGTTTTTGTTCTTTTTGACCTCTTTAATGATGTCCTTCGAATGTTGGATTCTGAGCAATTTTCGGTCATCAGTCAATTTGTGCGAAACAAACCGTGCACACACCTTTCGTAAGCCCTAATGCTCGGTCAAAATGCGATAAATCGATGTTTTGGAGACGTTTAATTTCATTTCCATGAATTTCAATGATGATTTCGGCTGATTTTTGATGAAGATTCAATAAGTTCTGTCTACTTTGGAACCAGCTTGTATTTTGATTTTTGAGAAATCGGTTTTTTCTCTTCCTTTTTTTGCTTCGAAAGACTGTCGAAAAAAAGGATCAAAATGTATACCTTTTGTGCAAACCGCCCCCGTTTTGTCAAATTTCACAAAAAAAAAAAAAAAATAGAGCGATAGTGACATCTCTACAGATTAATAATCGTTTTGAAATTTTTGTTTTGGATTAAAATTGCGGCCGCAATCGTGAACATCGTACAAGACCTTTTTTTACGTGTAATTTCTACAATTTATTCAACTATTATATACCCAATAAGTAAAGATAAAATCATTTTGTATTCACGAATGTACTTATTTATAAAAAATAAAATCGAACCAATTAGGTAATTTTAACAGTAAAAGAAAAAATCGCGAAAATCAATGATTTTTCGGACGGTCACGCTGATCTTCCGTTTGATTTTATACTGTTAATCTGTGAGATATCGTATGAAAACTCAAAGAGCATATATTTTTGGTAATAAATAGTTCGTTGTACGTTCACATCGGGTCAATATTATCCTAGCCCCATTTACTTAATACCTATAGTCCAGTCATTATAGTAAATTCACCTCGGAATTCGAGATACCCAGCTGTAAGTCTGTAAATACTTGTATATTGACACCCTAAAAGTTGTCTCAAAACCTACATATGGTGGGGTGTACGCAACTAATAAATTTCAAGGTCAAAGGTCACAAAAATCGGGTTTTTTGCGTTTTTGTTGTAAATATCTCATTTCCTATGGGGTTTTTGCTATTTGTATTTATTACTATTATTGTAGAATGCAAAATTCTCTACCAAATTTTGTGAGATAGTGGGCGGAGAGCGCGCGATACAGCATCACTTCAGGTCGAACTATCGATAAATCAATGATTATAAATATTTGTCAATTTTTATTAACTATTATATTATATTTTCTCATTTTCTTCATGCCTTAAATCATATATATTCAATAATACTGATCATCGTTTCCTAAAATTAAAAAATAATTAAGGGAAAAACTTAAATCATAACATAATTATATTCCCATGAACGCTAATGACATTTTAAATAGAAAATAATTAAGTGCATCTTCTTTAAAATCTGTAAATTTTAAAATCTTTCCACTACGTCAAAAATTATACCTGGAAATTTTACGGGCCCCTATTATACACTGCGGACCTTTCTATTTAAAGCCAGTAGGGACAGATGTTCAAGATGTATAGTTACGACCGTCTTCTCTTTGTTTCAGTTTGAATCGTATCTTGGTAAACTACGGACGTACAATTTTAAAAACTATGGCTGATTTGTGTTTTCTATGTAATAAGTCAGATTCAGGAGGTGAATCGCTTATTGAAGTAGTGCGCGGTTTGAAATCTCTATGAACTGCAAGTCTCGAACGAAGCGACGGAAAAATTGTATTTTCGGAGAATTGGTGAAAAGTCGTATAATTTTACAGTATGATTTGATCGCTTCTGAAGCGAAGTACCATGCTGCTTGCCTTACAAACTTCTCAAATAAATCATCATCATCATGGCCTCTTGAGAAACCTCGTCAAGATAATCAAGTTACCGAAGCTATGTAAGAGATTTTCAATTACATCGAAAATAATAATGATTCTCAATTCACACTAAAAGAGCTTCAAGGGTATATGCCAGATGATAAAACTATCATTACAAGACTACAACAGAAGTACTTAACCGATATTGTAATTACGAAGAAAGTTGGAGCTTTCACAATCATTTCTTTCCGTGATGCACAAGCTAATATTCTATCAAAAGCTTGGTACGAAAGTAAAAAAATGGATCCTGAACCAAAAAGGCTAAGAATTGTAGAAGCTGCAGCAGCAATTATTAGAGAAGATATCCGAACATATAGTCGAAACTAAATCTTATCCACCTCCTAGTAAAATGTTGGATAATTTTGATCAAAAAATTCAGAAAACTTTATTGCATTTCTTAGAAGAAGTCATCGTCAAAAACAGGAAAGGACAAATTGATCATTTAAAAACAAAATGTACTTCAATAAGCCATGCAATTATGGCTGCCATACGGGAACGTTCTTTTTCATCACAGTTACGATAATTAGACGATAATGAAGACCAGTTTGAAATTTACCAGCAGCCGGAAGACGACGATATAATAGTTAATAAAAATTTACAAATATTTATAATCATTGATTTATCGATAGTTAATCAACTATATATGGCGCGTTTTTGACCGGAGGCACCGGTTGACTTGAAAAGATGCTGTGACCGCGTGCTCTCCGCCCTCTATCTCGAAAACGGTTCACCATATGAAAAATTTTTCAAACAAAATTTGTAGAGAATTTAGTATTCTACAATATTGATAATAAATACAAAAAGCAAAAAACCCATAGGAAATGAGATATTTGCAAAAAAAAAGCCAAAAAAAACAATTTTTGTGACCTTTGACCTTGAAATTTAAAAGTTGCGTACACCCTGCCATCTGTAGGTTTGTAGGCAGCTTTCAGGGTGTCAATATACAAGTATTTACAGACTTACAGCTGGGCGTCTCGAATTCCGAGATTCTTACCTAATTTAAGCTTAAATGGCTGGACTAATATAAGGATTAGTTTTAAATAGGTTTACAAGAAAGGGCAGAATAATAAATAGAAGCAAAAAATCTGATTACAGAATAATTTATTTATATTAATCCATAAAAATCTCAATTTCGAATTTTTTTTGATGATATGTTGTCTTGCAATTTAAGTGACGATGTAATGATTATCGTTATTTTACCAGAATTTTTGCGAAAGATATTAGTCAATGAGGGAGTTATGCTTTAGTTAAGCTGATATAGCTTTTTTGCCTAAATATTTATGTACATCATGTGAGTTATTTATATTGAGTTAATGTAAATAAATATTTCGGACAAGAAGCAATATATAGTAGTGAAACTAAGTGAGTCAATAATATGATAACAAATATAATTCAAATATATTCACTATTTCGTGAAATGAATTAGAATACCATTTCAACATTTTTTAATACAAAGTTTGGTCAACGCCTGACAATATTTTGTGAAAATCGCGGGAACATATGTTTATAACATATTTCCTGAATTTATTCTTTGTATGACTTTTTTGTTTTGATGTTTAGTTTTTAGGCAGTACTTGTTTAACTATATCTTAGACGGCCTATTTTAAAATAATATAACAAACAAACTTTTTTTTTGTAAATTTTCTTAGATAATTAAAGATGAAACCAGCAAGCGCATTGAGCTATTGGTTAAAAAACGTGTAGAAGAAGAACTAATAAGGCGTAAGGATGAAATTGAAAAAGAAGTAATGCGTAGAGTAGAAGCCGCCAAATCTGAAATGGAGAGGGAGCTGATGTTCGAATTGGAAAAACAACGGGAGCAAATTCGTGAAGAAGCTCGCCATCGAGAGGTATACAAGCTTTATTAATGCGTATATTTAATTAGTTCAATATAAAATTTAGCAGTGTTTCACTACGCTGTGCATAAATTCTGAACTTTTCTTAAAAGCTACTTTCGTTCGAACGAAACCTAGCTCTCGCCGATCCCGCCGCTCTTAGTGAATCTGTTGTTTTTCAAATAAAAAGTTAAAAATTTTATTAAAACTTATTGGAATAATAATATATTTACATATACGACCACATTTCCGGACGTCGCTCGGAAAAAATGTGTCCTTGTTGACATCAGAACTGCTTACAGGGTCACATAAGTGCTCGTGCTTTAGTTAAGATCATAAACTCCGTGCTCCTCTTCGTCTTTATTGGCGTAGACACCGCTGAGTGGGGTTTAATCTTTCACATAGTACGTTCGATAGAATCTTATATGCGATGCTAAGGAGGCATATCCACGGTAGTTGGTGCAGATTGTGGGGTCACCCTTCTTGTGGTGTGGATTGGGTAGAGCACACTTAAATTGCAATCGTCGGGCATACTTTCGTCCGACCATATTGTACAAAGAAGCTGATCATGCTCATTATTAGTTCTTCGCCACCGCATTTGAATTGCTCGGCCGGCAGTCCACCTTGAAATTTGATCAGGATAATGTGGTATAACTTCTTCCGATACCTAATCCTGTCGCTATTTCTGTCTATTAAAAGCCTGCACCTGATTTTAATCACGTTTAATCGCCATTATTTAGGATTGGCTGTCACTTATCTGCACATCAACGCCGTTTGGGATTACAGTAATAGATTTAACTATAGAGCCAAAATCCTTTATGAAACCACGACAATAACTTAACCCAAAAAAGGTTTGATATTAAAAAACAAACACGAGAGTGGAGGGATTTACGTAATTTTTCTAACAATATTTGGTTATTGTACAGAAAATACAAATGGAGATAGAATAAATACAGATGACAGAATGAAGATCTGTATTACGTTTTTTGTTTTCTACCACGTTGAACTTGAATTCAATTTTAACATTGACATTTAATACAAAGTTTGACAATAGCGCGCCAGTCATTCTTCCTTTTCGCTGCTTGGCGCCAATTGGAGATTCCAAGCGAAGCCATGTTCTTTTCAACCTGGTTTATCTAACGGAGTGGAGGTCTTCCTCTTCCGCTGCTAGACGGTGAACTTGAATTTAATTTCAATATTTTTTAATACAAAGTTTGACAATAGTGCGCCAGTCATTCTTCCTTTTCGCTGCTTGTCGCCAATTTTAAATTCTAAACGCAAGTTCTTCTAAACCTTGTTTACTGGTGGACTGGAGGTCTTCCTCTTCCTCTGCTTCCACTGGCGGGTACTGGGTCGAATACTTTCAAAGTTACAGGACAATATGACATAACCAGCGTAGCCTCTGCCCTTCAATTTGCTGAACTATGTATGTCAATGTCGTCGCGTATTTCTTACAGCTCAATACAATACAGTCAATGCGTAGGGGACCATAAATATTTCGCAGAACCTTTCTCGAAAACTCGTAACGCCGACTCATCAGATGTTGCCATCGCCCATGACTTTGCACCATATAGCAGGACGGGGACGATGAGTGACTTGTTGAATTTGGTGTTTGTTCGTCGAAAGAAGACTTTACTTCTCAATTGCTTACTCAGTCCGAAGTAGCAACTGTTGGAAAGAGTTATTCTGCGTTAGATTTCGAGGTTGACATTCTTGCTGCTGTTAATTTTCCTTACTCACTCTCTTGCAATCTTCACCACTTAGAGTTCACTGACGAACTTCTCATAATTTTTCTGATTGAAAATCGGACTTTTTAAGTACTATGTGTAAAAATTTCGTAAATAAAATGTGTATACATTTAATATAAGTTTATCTTTATTTATTATTAAACTTGTTTATTTTAATATTTAAAGTAAAAGTTGATATGTTTATTGTTGAAGACCTATTTTATTCTTATATTTAGTAGTAAATTAAAAATAATCGTTATACTCTTGTAACCAGTTGTTATAGATTATTATAGTTTTGTTCACCTAATGGTTGTGCGTATCATCTAAAACTAAACGAGTTAGATATAGGGTTATATATGTATATATAAATGATCAGGGTGACGAGAAAAATCGGAATACGGCTGCCTGTCCGTCTGTCCGTTCATCCGTCTATCCGTGCAAACTGTAACTTGAGTAAAAAGTGAGATATCTTGATGAAACTTAGTATGTAGGTGCCTTAGTACACAAAAAATCGAGGCCGTAGATGGGCGTAATCAGACCAGTACCGATTTCGCTACAATTTGGAACGTCGCATGCTGTTCATATTCCTATGTCACACTGAGAAACTAAGCAAAATCGGACAATAATAACGCCTACTTCCCATATAGCACATTTTTAAATTCCACTTGATCCTTTTACTTTTCTGTACAGAAATCAAGAAGCATTTAATAGATTGGGATTAAACTTTGCACGAGTAATGCCTTTAGTGTATGCCACTTTGTGACAAAAAATTGTATTAATCTAACCAAAACTGTTTAACACTAGGCACCGAACATGTGGACCCCTTACCTATAGTTGACTTTTGTTCGACAATATCGGTCAATGTGTGAGATACGAAATAGAAATTCAGATAGAATTCTTTTCGTGCAGTAGTAATTCTGTGTATTCAAAATTGGTGGAATCGGGTCAATACTTCCCGTAGTGACTTTATGCTGGATATAGCGGCTAATATTTGAGTTATCTCAATGAACGTATTTGATTCATAATAGTGTGTCATTGTGCCTATAATAAATACAATTGGGCGAAAACCTCACCTAGCCCCCATATGACCATTTCCAGGATTTTGAAACATCCAACTGATTTTGTATAATGACCATATACTACAATGATTTTTCTAAGAAATCTTATGAAATCTTATAAAATTGCTAAGATTCTCATCCTCTGGTTGACGTTTTACATCGTAAGGTATTTCTATGGCTTTGATTATAGCAAGTTGCAAGAGTATAAAATGTTCGGTTGCACCCGAACTTAGCCCTTTCTTACTTATTTAAGTTAAGATGTTCTCGTAATTATCAAAACACTTATTATGTAAAATGCAGAAAATATTGAATTATGCAATTATTTCTGATAGAAATGTACAATTACGGACAATAAAATATAATCAAAGGTTTTGTTTTGAAGCAGTGGTGTATTTAATTTTTTTGAAATGTTTCAATTATGTAGCAACTTTTCTTTTTCATAAAAACAGATATAACCATATGTCTTCTTCTTCTTAATTGACATAGACACCGCTTACGCGATTAATGCCGAGTTAACAACCGCGCGCCAGTCGTTTCTTCTTTTCGCTACGTGGTGCCAATTATATTACAAGCGAAGCCAGGATATTACAAGCGAAGCCAGGACCTTCTCCACTTGGTCCTTCCAACGGAGTGGAGGCCTTCCTCTTCCTCTGCTTCCCGCGGCGGGTACTGCGTCGAATACTTTCAGAGCTGGAGTGTTTTCGTCCATCCGGACAACATGACCTAGTCAACGTAGCCGCTGTCTTTTAATTCGCTGAACTATGTCAATGTCGGCGTATATCTCGTACAGCTCATCGTTCCATCGAATGGGATATTCGCCGCGGCCAACGCGGAAAGGACCATAAATCTTTCGCAGAACTTTTCTCTCGAAAACTCGCAACGTCAACTCACCGTTGTTGACATCGTCCAAGCCTCTGCACCATAAAGCAGGGAATAATGAGTGACTTATAGAGTTTGGTTTTTATTCGTCGAGAAAGGACTTTATTTCTCAATTGTCTGTTCTCTAGTAGCACCTGTTGGCAAGAGTTATCCTGCGTTGGATTTCTAGACTGTAGTAACGTTGTGAGGCAGCCTGTTCTCGCTCCGCTGCGACACGGCACTTCTCGTCGTACCAGCTGTTTTTTTGCACTTTCCGAAAACCAATGGTTTCGGTTGCAGCTGTAGGAGTTTGAAAGGCTATTCCACAGTTCCCTTATACCGAGTTGTTGACAAGTGCTCTCAGTGAGCAGGAGTGCAAGCCGAGTAGAAAATCGTTCTTCTGTGTGTTGTAATATAACCATATGTACTATTAAGCAAAATAGGAATCGATAGTATACAGGTTGAAAAACGACATATTAATTAGGGTAGTGCTAAATTAAAATAAAAAAATGTTCAACGTCCTATAGTCTGATGACTGCAAATTCAATAATAACAGACCGGTGGTCAAAAAAATAAATAAATGAGCGCCTGCTATGCGACTAAACCTTCAAACACTGTGGCGATGATATACAATAGTTTGAAAATAGATTGTTTCTCATGGTGTGGTGTCGGACTTACCTTTTAGATAAAAGCGAAACCAATTGAAAACTTAGGGAAATCATTGAAGAAAAGATTGGATTTGTTTAACTAAAAATAAGGGGGAACTCTGGGAAAGGGTTCAAGATGATTGGTAATTTATTCCACAGAGCATTTGCCGTAGCCTAATTAAGTCTATGTCTAGAAGATTTGCAGCTTAATTAGACAATAAAAGTTACCCTGCAAAATACTAACAATTTTTAATAAAATTTGTTTTATTTTTAATATAAGATATTAGGATTCAATTTTTTGCCCTCTGAATCTTCGAATTTTTTATTTTAGCTTTGCTTTTTGCAATATTTATGAATTGTTTCTTTTCAAAATTTTTACTGTTCCTAATAACATTTGACGAAAAGTAAATAGCAAAAAAATATTTGAATATATTGAATTTAAATCAAATTAAAGGAAATACTCTGAATGGTTCTATTTTATTGTCCGTAGCTGTAGATATACAAAAAAAAAATTATTTTTCTTCCATGTTATTATTTAAATGGAAAATAGAAAATTTGAAACAGGCACCACTTAATATTAATATTAAGAGCTCATCTTTTGAGTGACTTTTTTTTCACTATATACTACATATACATATATACATACATATATATTAGGGTGATTCAAAATTTTTTTTTTCGACTGGTACTCGGAAAAATAGGTTCCTAGACACTTCTAAGAAAGCATCTCCAAATATGAGTTTTTAATTGTAAAGGGAATGTCCTCCTACAAACAGTGTTCTATTTTTTCTTATTATCAGATAGAAAAATTTATATTTTGCTTCCAACTACTTGAAAAAATATCTTGTTCCTTAGATTTTGTAGGAAATTGAATGTTCTACAAAAAAGGTCTCCTATGATTTTTTCGTAGACACAACCGTTTAAAAATATCAACAGTTAAAGTTTGATTATTTTTAGAAAAATTCTTTATTTCTTATTAATTTTATAACTCAATGAAAAAAATTATTTTTAATGATGAAACCCATGGCTTTGTAGGAAATTTACTGCTCTATAAAAATGGTTTACTATGATTTTTCGATTAAGTTAAGCGTTTACGAGATATTCATCGTCAAACATTAATGCATATCAAGGTGGATCAAAAAACAATTTTTTTTCGTTAGGTACTCTGAAAAATAGGTTCCTAGACACCTTTAAGAAAGCCTCTCCGAAAACCTATGTGTTTCATCATTTATAATTATTTTTTTCATTGAGTTATAAAATTCAAAAGAAATAAAAAATGTTTCCAAAAATAGTCAAAATTCAACCGTTAATATCTTTTAAACGGTTGGGTTTACGAAAATATCGTGGAGACCTTTTTTTAGAGCATTCAATTTCCTACAAAATCTAAGGAACAAGATATTTTTTCAAGTAGATGGAAGCGAGATATACATTTTTCTTTCTGATAATAAGAAAAATTAGAAAACTGTATGTAGGAGGACCTTCCCGTTACAATTAAAAACTCATATTTGGAGAGGCTTTCTTAGAGGTGTCTAGGAACTTATTTTTCCGAGTACCAATCGAAAAAAAAATTTTTTTTTGAATCACCCTAATAGTATATATATGTATATATATAATAAAAATATAAAAAAATTGGAATTGATCTTCAGTAGTCGAAGTCGATTAAAAATACTTTATATATACATATACATAATACATGTATATATATATATATATTTTTTTTTTTTTTTGTGCCATTCTGAGGCAACCTTTTTTTTCAACTGAAGAACAGGCTAAAAACTTTCCAAAATGTGAAAACAAGAGTCACTCAAAAGATGAGCTCTTAATAATTATATTAAGTGGTGCCTGTTTTTAAGAGCTCATCTTTTGAGTGACTCTTTTCACATTTTCGAAAGTTTTTAGCCTGTTTTTAGTTGAAAAAAGGTGGCCTCAGAATGACACACCCTAATATATACTTATAAAACACAATTGTCTTATCATTTACTGTGGATCAATAAAGTTTACATACACTTAGTTCTATTAAATTACGACGCGTTTATTTGTTTTAAAATTAATAAATTTTGTGGTTTTTTTCTATCCATATCAAGATATACTATATATTGATGTATATTTAACATTAAGTATAGCATATCAAAATATTTTTTTTTATTACACTTAATTTTATAACAAATAAACGTGCCGTAATTTAATAGAACTAGGTGTATGTAAACTTTATTGGTCCACTGTATAATGCTTTGTGGCTATTATTTACTCTATTTGCAAAAATATGAAGCACTCAGTTTGCACACAAAATAAATTCAATTATTATTTTAAAGGAGTTCGAGAAAAAGAAAAGAGAGGAACTGGAAGATATATTTGCTGAAAACAACCGAAGAATAGAAGAAGCCCAACGGAAATTGGTATGTACATTTTATCATCATCATTTTAGCATCATTTTTGAAAATTACGTAAATTATTCAACAAGAATTTAAACAAAGCTTACAAATGACGTTACTTGCAAATACAATGAACGCCGGCTCGCTGTGATGCATAAGATTCCTGAGGCGGTTAATATCAATTCCAGCCAATTCATCTGGTTCTCAGAAGGTATAAATAACTTAGTTTAGTGAGAGCTTTACAGTATGGGAAATAGTTCTAGATGTTTCTATTTCACTTTGCTCCTTTTAGAACTGCTATCATTGCGACAAGATGAACCTTTCTAAGAGGAAATAATTAAACAGACCTCTTACGTTCCATTCTGGGCAATAAAGATCTCGCTACCGGTTACTAACCAATGCTTATTGCGCTCACACGAGGTGCGCAGATCTAGTGGTAGAGTAAAAGAGGCCAGCGAATTACCGACTGATTTCTAGCCCAAACAAGCCTTTTAACGAAGTTGGCTTCTTCATTATCTTCTCAATGTTAAGCCTAGAGTATAGCTTCCTACGCAGGTACTTCTGTTACATTGAGGTGCTTAGCTTCTAAAGTTCTATTCAACCTCAAAGCCTCTACTGACTGGCGAGTTCTTGCGGGCCCAAAGTCTCTCAAGAGTTTTAATAGAAAGAAGGAGGAGATAATAGGCTTAATAACTTTGCTAATAAGATGAGAGTTCTTACCGGCTTCCGGATTGAGCTGACCGGGCTCCAAGTTTTGAAAATGTGGCATAAGCTAATTTCATATTACGTTTCTGCGATTTCGCAAAATTCTTTATATCTAACTTGTTGCTAAAAACGGTTTTGTGGTCTTTTTCAAACAGTCTTCTTTGAAGATCTGATTTCTGATGATTGCAAGGTGCAATAAAGTCGTTTTTCTTGTTTTTCTTTGTTTATCGCATAATTGGCCTTATAAGAGCGATAAGCAAAGCTTTTTTTTCCTAAGCTCTGATAGGTTTCCAGAGGCTGGACCTCACGCTATCAATAGACACAGACAGTCTCGCTGTGGACAACTGGAGGGTATCCGATGAGCCTTCCATGTTATCACTCCTGGATACTTTTCAGCATCCGCGAGAAATACAGTACTCTCAAATATCGGAACCTTAGAAGAGCATCTTGGGGAAAAATTACCAGTATAGCAACAAAATGCCTTGAAAAGGGAGGCAATAACAGTATTAACTAGTAATTCTCAAGAACTAGATTTAGAAGTAGAGAAGTTGGAAAAAATCTTAACCACAACTTTCAATAAATCCACACCGCTAACAGTTCTGAAAAAGAGAAAGACTCTTCCTTGGTGGAACAGCGAGCTCAAGAATTTGAGAACAGAACTAAGGAAAGCTTTCAATGAGAGTTTTAGAACCAAAAGCTGGCAACCATTTAAAGATATTATGAAAAGATACAAAAAAGCAGTCAGGAAAGCTCAAAACGACTAATGGCGATCTTTCTGCACGTCGATAGAAAGTTACCGAGAAACCGCAATGCTGAATTAAATGCTATCCAAAGGTCATTCTAATACTGCCTATATTAAGGCGGAGGGAAGTGATTGGACCTCCTCGGCAAAAGAGTCCCTGGAGGTACTAATCACAACACACTTCCCCGGGAGTCAGCAAACACCTTCAACGAGGGTTCAACTAGAACCACCGGTGAACGCAGCTGACTATCGAAGCCAAATAGTAGACAAAATGAAAATCAAATATGCCATAAATAGTTTTGCACCATTTCAAGCGGCAGGTCCTGACGGGATTATACCCATAATGCTGCAAAAACTGGTAGAACCAATGGTTCTAAGACTTGAAAATATATACAAAGCGAGCATTCAACTATCTTACATCCCAAGAAGTTGGAAAAGGAGCAAAGTTGTGTTCCTTCCGAAACCATGCAGAAGAACACCCGAGAATGCCAAGGATTTTAGACCTATAAGCCTTACCTCCTTTATGCTGAAAGTACTAGAAAGGCTAATAGATCTACACGTAAGAACAATAATGGTGGAGAAGTTATCGAAGTCCCAACATGTGTACATAAAGGGCCGATCAACCGAAACCGCCCTCCACGAGGTGATAAGTATAATTGAAAAATCACTACACTACAAACAATACACCATGGCTGCATTTCTAGACATAGAGGGCGCGTTCAATAATATAGAAGTAAATGCTAATTAATTCTCTGACACATGGTGGCATAGATGACACTGGTGCAGATGGATACTATCGATGCTTGAGAATAAAAAGATTATAGCATCAAACGGCGCTGCAACACAAACAAGTTATGTGAGTATAGAAAAAAGGGTCCTCTCTCCGCTTCTATGGGTTGTAGCGCTGAACGAAATACTACTCCAATTAAACGGCGGAGGAGTGAAAGCAGAAGCATTGCAGACGATATAATCAACGGTCAACGAGAGCACTACGAAGGTTAAACGTATGGGCTAAGAACAATGGACTAGGTGTTAACCCGAACAAAACAGAATTAATGTTATTCACAGGCAAAACCAAAATCCCTCAGTTTCAACTTCCGGTAATAAACGGTACAACACTCTCTCTATCCCTCACAGCTAAATACTTGGGAGTGGAGATTGACGCTAAACTGTCCTGGAAAATAAATATAAAAAAAGAATAAAACTTATATGGTCTACTATACTTGCAAGAGAATCGTCATAAAGAATTGGGGCCTCAAACCTGGTATAACCATGTGGATGTATACGGCTGTCATAAGACCTATACTTGCGTATGGAGCTCTGCTTGGTGGCCAGCGCTAAACAAACAATACAACATTAGAAAATTAAATGGAATACAAAGAGCAGCATGTGCAGGTGTTACTGGTGCAATCAAGTCATGTCCGACTGATACGCTCAATGTGGTCCTGCATCATCTACTCATAGACATCTTTATTCGCAAAACAGTAGCATTTTCGGCTATAAGAATAAAATAATTGGGTGGTTGGAATCAGCAGAACTACGGACATAGTGTAATCCTAAACAAGCTCACCATTAATAAATCAGAATACATTCTCCTAAAGCTGGATTTCAATAAACACTTCCAGGTGAGGATACCATATAGACGAGAATGAAGGAGAGGCTCAATAGGGGAGGAAGATACCATCTGACTATATACCGACGTGTCCAAAATGGACCACGGAGTAGGTACGGGAGTGTTTTCCGTTGATTTAGACATTTCTCTCTATCCGTCTACGAACTCGGCTAGTATCTTCTAACCGGAAGTACTGGGCATAGAAAAAGCCTGCGAAGGTCTATTGGAAAACCACGAGACTATACGTAAAGCAGCAACATTTACGGATAGCCAGGCGGGGCTTCTGGCCTTGTCTTCGACCATGACAAATACCAGTATAGTCCACAACTGCAAGAAAGCACTAAGCGCAATAAAAGTCAAGCTCCAACTAGACTTGATCTGGGTTCCCGGCCACAGGAACATTTTCGTCAAACAAAAAGCAGAGGAGTTGGCAAAGGCAGAAGCTTTCCTTAACGAAGCCCGCTAGGATCGATCAAAAGAGAGATCAATAGACAATTTTAACAAGTTGCAAACAACAGATGAGAAAATATAACAAAATGCATTATAACTAAACAATTATGGCCAATATATGACAGGAAAAGAACTAACGACCTATTAAATAGGTTTAGGAAAAGTATCTACAAAATAACAGCAACCATAACAGGGCACTGGCCATTTGGGTATGCCCTACAAGAGGCTGCGGAATAGCAGGGAACAAGGAAACAATTTTCCACTTTCTTTGTGAGTGCCCAGCCCTATCACAGATCCGACACAGAAAGATTGAAATCCATCAAGTACCAAATCTTGAATGGATTTCTACTAAAAGCATATCAGACATAAGTAGCTTCATCGAAACCTCAAAATGGTTTGAAAGAGAAGGTGGAACGTTATAGCAGATACAGAAGGTCTACGAATAGTGCTTTAAAATGTCACACAAGTGCTAATTAAGCCCGAAAGACAACAGGGCTGAACTCCTACCTACCTACCTACCTGGTCTTATGAGTTTATAAAGTTTCTTCAATGCCACTAAATCAGAACAAAACCATATGTGCAGCTTCCATTCATCCTCTGATGCCCAGTACTAATTTACAGCTTTTGGAAGCTTAGTTATAGCCTTTTATATGTTAACGGCATTCTGGTACTCCTCCTTAAGATATTTCAATGTATACTCTAGTTATCGCTTGCACAGACAGACGAACGAACGGGCAATCACCTGGAATTCAACTAATCTTGGCATTCCGATCGTTTTGTATATGTAAATGTGTATATCATTATCGTGTTTTGTTTTAGGTGTTGGAAACAACGGCTAGGTGAACAAAACCAGCGTAATTGTTTTGCACGTGCAGCACGTTATTATCGTTAAAACGATATGAGTCAGAAAAATATTTTTAGTTTCACGCCGAATTGCGGGTTCTTTATTGATATCCTTAAGGAATTGTCTCAGTTTCGGAAAGCATTAAACGTTTGAAAAATCAAATTATTACAGTCGCTAGAGCGTTTTTTGTAGAAAGGCCTCTTTAGCGTTTTTTTTTTTCAGAATAGTGTTTTTCAAACCGGTTTCCACTCTCAAAAGAAGAATTTCGAAGATATCTCGTTCTAATTTGGAGACAACATTTCGCTATGGAAGTTTTTTTAAATCGCAATCGCGGATATCCTACAGTATCATTTTTTTTACGTGTCATTTCTACAATTTATATAACTATTATACATCCAATAAATAAACATAAAAAATCATTTTGTATTCGTCATGAATGTATTGGGTTGTCAAAAAAGTGTGGCACTCATACATCGAGCTTCTTAGTGACTCCAAGCTTCTTCGAATGGTTTATAACAGTCTGATGACTACTATGCCGGTCTCTTTCGACCAATTTAGCGATTTTATCGCAATTTTCGACGACAGGCCTTCCGGGGCGTGGCGCATTTTCAACCACCTCTACACCAAAACGAAAACTGTATCGGGTCCATAAACTGTTCAAATTTTATTGGATGCATTTTTTGCCTTTATCGCAGTAGTGCTGTAAAATATGCCGTATTTTCTCTTTATTTTGCTCCATAACTCACGAACGACTTAAATGAAACGACAATCAATCAAACATGTGTTAGCGCGTGAAATTAGCTTTCCAAAAAAGCATAGCATGACCCGATGCGACGAATAAAACTAGAACTATGCGCTTTCAGCGCCAAGTAGCGAAAATATCGCAAACTTTTTTGACAACCTAATATTTATTTATAAAAAACCGGACCAATTAGTTATTTTCCACTTTAAAAAAAAGAAATAGCGAAAATCAGTGATTTTTCGAAGGGTCACACTGAGACGAGCCCTTAAAACTAACCAATTAATAAATTGAACCATAAAGTTCTTTTAATATTTGTTTGTTTAGGATATATCGGTGAAATACTGTGAGAAGACGTGATTACATCATTAATTCTTTAGTTTTATTTCTTCGCATCAGTCAAAATTATATTAAATCATCTTCAAATGAGATAATAGAAACCGAAGAGGACAAATTTAATGTATTCAGCTGATATGGAAAAGTCAACTATAGGGTCGAAATTCAAAATATTAGGTGTATGAAGTATGGATCGAAGAGCTGCAGCGATGCAATGCTTTTTTCAAATCGAATTTATTTACAACACATACATACATATATGTATACATACCAGAGAACTGAAACAGTGCACAACAACAAATAATACACCTCATGTTTACTTGTGTAAGTCTCCCGGTTTTTCCCTCTACTGTCCTGACCAGAATCTCGAAAATCTTTACATTAGTTATATGGAGCTAAGTTTTGACATGCAGACATACCAAGAAAGAATTGTCTCTGAATTTCACTGATATACATATCTTAGAATTTTAACCATATTTTAGATCAAAAGTTTGTAATAGGCACGGTGATTTACGTATTCTTTGTCGTAGAAATTTACCGTCGTTGTCAAAATTTTAAAATTATTGTGCATAAGGTGGCATGGCTTAAAGGCACTATTATGCTTGATTTGCGTGCTAGAAAGTAAAAAAATCAGATGAAATCTAAAGTTTGCTATATAAGAAATAGACGTGGTTGTATTTTGATTTCGTCAATTTTCGCACTGTAATAAAGGATTGTCAGAATAATCTTATGTGCCAAATTTAGTTTAAATTGGTCTAGCAGTTCATGAGATATACATTGGACCAATAAAGTTTACATATACCTAGTTCTATTAAATTACGACAAGTATCTAAACATTTTAAGAAAAAAAATTAATTTTAAGAGTGCTTAAATCGGCTGTTAATAGTAGCAAAATCAATTTCTAAAAGGACACGTACCCAAAATACGCATTGTATCCATAGGTTCTGGAAGCACTGGACATTAATCCTATTCAAAATATGTGGAACTTTTTGGAAAGCCGTATTCGAAAACATCGAATTTCTTCAAAATAAAGCCAAAAAACTGGATCTTCGACTTCGTTTTCTTCTTTACTGGTGTAGACACCGCTTACGCGATTATAGCCGAGTTAACGACAGCAGGCTGATAGTTAATTATTATTAAGGGTGTTTTTTTACGTGGCGGGTCCCAAACCCAGCGCACAACCCTATACAGGGGATATTTCGCCTTCTCACTTTAGCTCGCCTTCAAACGGATGTTCTTAGGCTACCCAGAGGATATATGGCCAAAGACCAGAAGTCGTGAGCTGCTTGAGCCATATGTAAAAGGATAGTTTCTGGCCACTCCCAAGTGAATGGCGATCAGAGAACTTTCCTCACTTGCGTGAACTTCTACACATAACTCCATCCTCCATCTTCGACTTAGTAGGTCAAAATATCCGGAAATAATACTAGAAATCGAGTGGGTAGCATACACTGGTGGTCATATACTTAGCACACTCGTATTTAAAAAAAAAAATATTCCATAAAATTCATTTCTTTACTAAAAACTTAAATATTTTCACATACATTCATATTTCACAGATAGATTAACTTAAATAATAACATAAAGGACGACGTAATCAAAACCAACAAAAAAAAAAGTAATAATAAATGATTACTACGTTGGACACATACTTAGCACATTTCAGGTTTACCCACAAAAACTTTGGTAATCCGCTCCAGACCAAATTTTACTTCAATATTTCGTTGGAAAACCCTTATTTTTGATCACTTCAGAACATCTTTTAGGCAAACTCTCCATCAAACGTCTACATTGTTCCACAGGTATATTCAACCATGCACTATTGATGTTCTGCCACAATTCTTCAAAATTTCTTGGTTTTTTGCCCTCAATCCTTCTCTCAACTTCTCTCCACAAATTCTCAATTGGATTGAGATCAGGTGACTGAGCTGGCCACTGCAGAATGGGAACGCATTGCTCCTCCAAGAAATATGGTGGTCATGTACTTAGCACACTTGTCTTTTTAAGAAAAAATATTCCATAAAATTCATTTCTTTACTAAAAACTTAAATATTTTCACATACATTCATATTTCACAGATAGATTAACTTAAATAATAACATTAAGGACGACGTAATCAAAACCTACAAAAAAAGGTAGTAATAAATGATTACTACGTTGGACACATACTTAGCACATTTCAGGTTTACCTACAAAAACTTTGGCAATCCGCTCCAGACCAAATTTTACTTCAATATTTCGTTGGAAAACCCTTATTTTTGATCACTTCAGAACATCTTTTAGGCAAACTCTCCATCAAACGTCTACATTGTTCCACAGGTATATTCAACCATGCACTATTGATGTTCTGCCACAATACTTCTAAATTTTTTGGTTTTTTGCCCTCAATCCTTCTCTCAACTTCTCTCCACAAATTCTCAATTGGATTGAGGTCAGGTGACTGAGCTGTCCACTGCAGAATGGGAACGCACTGCTCCTTCAAGAAATTTTTCATTAAACGCGAAATATGTTTGGGGTCATTATCATGCATGAAGTACCACCTTAGAGCCATATGGTCGTCGACAAATAGAATCATGTGTTCTGTTAACATGTTCTTGTAAACAAACTGATCCATTTTTGAAGTTATCCTAACGATAGGTCCAAGACCGTGCCAAGAAAAGGCCACCCACACCATAATATTTTCTCTTCCATGTTTCACTGTTTTTGTACATACCTAGAATTGTACTGCTGATTACTGGGGCGCTAGACGTAACGTTTGTACTACAGCCATGTTTCTAGCTCTTGTGCGCAGCCTCGCTGAGATGATTCTATCCGAGTGAGCTTTCCATTCTATAAGCGCCGCAGAGGCTGACTTAGAAAGAAGAAATCCGACGCCATTTTCTCGTCTTTGAGTGGACTTATTTCCAGAAAAATGAATTTTTCGCCAGAGGTTGTTGTAACTTCGCCTGATTCGGCCCATCTAACCTCGCAAAGACCAAGAAGAATTAGTTTGTAGCGGTTAAATTCTTTACAAAGTTGCGGTAGCTTAGTTGGTTCTAGCAATGAACGTACATTCCAGGTTCCTATTCGTAATCCATTTTTCATGCTGAAGGTCGTCATCAATTTATCGTTCTTATTCTTCACTTTGTTTATATCGGTTTCAGTAATCAGAGGGTTTAAGATGAGTAGGTGATTAGCCTTCTGCATCCGAGCCTAGTTCCGGGGCTGCCGGTTTCGCCTCTAGTCAGGCAATGGCGTAGGAATTTCCTCCTCGCAGATGCTAAGGTTATACCGCCTTTTCTCGGTCGACAGAGCCTCGTTTGTAGTGAACAGGGGGTACCGCGCGAAGGTGAGGTTGACCTTTGAGAGGGATAGGCTATATATTCGCATCACCAACCCCATTTGCCCATTTTTGGTATTAGCTGAGTGGGACCCCCCCCAACTGAATGGGACACCCCCCCCCCCCCCCCAGTTATGCTCCAACGAATGTAGCAGATGTGGAAGTTAAGGAAGCCTTTTATAGTTGCCTCACAAAAGTAATGAGTGAAATCAATAGGGGTGATATAGTCATCTTAATGGGTGATATGAATGCCCAAGTTGGCCATCACAATAAGGGGTTAGAGGCGACGATGGGCCGGCACGGGTTAGGCACGATGACTGAGAATGGCGAGATGTTAACAGAGCTTTGCGCTAATTTTAATCTTGTTATAGGAGGAACACTATTCAATCATAAACGCGTCCACAAAATAACTTGGACATCTCCAGATCGAATGACTGAAAATCAGATTGATCACATAGCAATCAGTCGTAAATGGCGTGGTTCCCTGATTGATACGCGGAATAAACGTGGAGCTGATATTGCCAGTGACCATCATCTCCTAATTGCGTCAGTCAGACTCAAAGTTGCGGCAATTAGCAACTCGAAAAAGAAGACACAGAAAAAATTCGACGTAGAGAAACTGAAAGATGAATCTACCCGCGCAAGGTTTATCGAACCGCTAAATGAAACAGAATACACTCCAACTAACGACTGGAAAAGTATAAAACAAACTTTCCTAAAAGCAGCGGAATACTGTATTGGATTCAAAGAATATAAACGAAAATCCTGGATCTCAGACTCCACATGGGGGTTAATAAACGAACGTAGAGATATAAAAAATCAGTTAAATTCCGCTAAGACGAGATCCGCCAAGGCGGCACTACAGCACGCTTACAGCGAAACCGACAAGCTGATAAAGAAAAGCGCTAGAACGGATAAACGAATCTGGAGTGACAACTTAGCTAGAAAAGCACAGGAGGTCGCGGAAACGTACCGCACTCGTGACCTGTATCAAACGATACGGCAACTGACCAACGCAACACTCAAAACCTCCAAACCGCTGAAAGATGAAGATGGCAAATTGACAACGGCCAAAGATAAGCAGACTACCATCTGGGAGCGTTATTATGAAAAGTTGCTTTCACCAACTTCTGGCTATTCAGGCATGCGGTTGCCAGCGTCACATACCAAGACGTGACATTCACACCTCGTACCCGAATGAGACGGAGATAATGACTGCTATCAGAGCATTAAAGAACAACAAAACTCCTGGGCCGGATAACATCAACCCAGAACTCCTAAAAGCTGACCCTCAGACGACTGCGCGGATACTGTTTCCTCTACTTAAAGATATTTGGGCCTCAGAAAAGATACCAGACGAGTTGAAAGAAGGTGTTATTACTCTTCTTCCGAAGAAGGGAAATTTATCGGAATGTAAGAATTGGAGAGGAATAACACTATTAAGTATGGTGAATAAAATAATAACGCACATAATTCACAAAAGGTTATCTGATTCCCTGATGCTTAGACTGCGTAAGGAGCAGGCTGGTTTCAGACCCCATTGCTCATGTGTCGAACACATCAATACTTTACGAGTGATTATAGAGCAGTCGGTAGAGTGGCGAACTCCTCTCTACCTTTGCTTTATCGATTTTGAGAAAGCGCTCGACACTCTCAAACATGATGCGATTTGGAGAGCCCTAGTGTGCAAAGGAGTTCCGGAAAAATTAATTAACCTAATAAAACAGCTGTACTCAGGAGCTAGTTGTCGAGTAAGGTGTGGAAATATTTTAAGTAGCGGCATCCAAGTTAGGACTGGTGTCAGGCAGGGGTGCGTACTATCACCTCTTTTATTCAATTTGGTATTGGATTTGGTGATGCGACAAGCGTGTGCGACTAATAGAGGAATATCTTGGGGTTTAAGCGGTAGCCTTGAAGATTTGGACTATGCGGATGATATATGTGTGTTGTCGCATAAATATTCGCACATCTCCGTGAAACTTGAAGCTATCAGTGATCTCGCCGCACAAACTGGACTTAAAATTAATATAGCGAAGACAAAATTCATGCGCATCAACACAACCGAAACGCCAAACCTACAGATCGCTGGAACATGCCTCGAAGAAGTCGACGAGTTTTGCTATTTAGGTAGTATCATATCTAAAAACGGAGGATCAGCAGCCGATATACGAAACCGTATATCCAAAGGTCGCGCTGCTTTCGGAATGTTGGATAAAGTCTGGAGATCCACACATATATCCATACGTACGAAGGTAAAAATATTCGACTCAAGCATGAAATCCGTTACATTATATGGCTGCGAGACGTGGAATATTGCAGCAAATGGTTTACAACTGCTGCAATCCTTTTTTAATCGATGTCTTCGAAAAATTTTGCGGATATTCTGGCCTAACGTTATTAGCAATGCTAACCTCTGGACCGTAACCAAACAGCTACCGGTCCACATCGAAATTCGACGTCGTAAATGGAAATGGATCGGCCAGACTCTGCGTAAACCTCACGACGACATTAGCAGAACAGCGCTAGATTGGAATCCGCAAGGAAGCCGAAGGCGTGGAAGACCAGCCAACACCTGGAGACGGGAAGTCGAAGCAGAAGCACAAAGAAGTGGTTATTCTTGGAGCGAAATTAAATTTATAGCTGTAAATAAAATGAATTATAATTTGTTTATTGAGGTCCTATGTTCCACCTAGGAACTACGGGAAAATATATATATATATATAGACGTAACGTTTGCCGTCACATCCAAATCTACAAAACTTAGATTCATCACTCCAGAGAACGTTCTTCCAAAAAGAAAGTGGTTTGTTGATGTGGGCTCGTGCGATTGAAAGGCGTGCCTCCAAGTTCTTCTTAGAAACAAACGGTTTCTTCTATGAAATGTCCGCCTTCATTCAAACGACGTCTAATCGTTTTAGATGAAACCTCTAATAAATAAATAAATATTTCTTAAAACTTTGAAAAACTGGGACAGTCTAAGAAGTGTGCTAAATATGTGTCCACTCACAAAAGCTGCTGATCGTTAAATAATCCTTCTATTTACGACAGTAGAAAAAACAAAGCGACGAAATTTTGCGATATCTTAGCTTGTCGCCTTGATCATGTCTACACAAAGTGGCGCCTTTGAATTTTGTAACATTACGAAGAAAACATCGTTTGCATTTAGGTAGAGTGATGTGTGCTAAGTATATGACCACCACTGTACGTCGACGTCTAGGGACAACAATAGCAACGAAATGTAGGCCAAAAACCGCAGAAACCATTGTAATTACTTTTGATTTATGTATATAAATAACACAGTGTAACAGCTAATCTGGGGGGTGAGAAATTCCAAGTCAGGGTGATGGTACTAGGTCAGTATAGTAAAACCCTGAAAGGGTTTGGCGTTCGTATGTGTCAGTTTTTTTATGACCTTTTAAATTTTTGCCTTATCTTGATGTTTTTTCGCTTAGCTGTAACATTTTTTTTTTGTTTTTTGTTTTTTTTTTTTTTTGGTTTGGCAGAAATATCTTCTCCTTCGGCACTAGAGGCTCACGAATAATATTGGTAGTGTTAAGTTGGAATACAATTTTTACAGGGTCTAATATACACGTTTTTAGACAAATTGCGTTCCATGGTTTGCCGAAACTGTCGAGGTTTACAATAAAGTTGACGCAATTTTCACCGACAAACGCGATGCGGTAACGTAGTTATGGCGGATAACGAAAGAAGATACAATAATTAGGAAGTCTCGCTATCGCATCAAGATTATGTTTGCGTTATCCTACAGAGTATTTCATAAGATGAGTCGAAGAAACGCTCTTTTGAAGGACTAGTGGCGGCGGCAATCAGAGAAAAAAAAAAAAAAAAAAAACAAAGTAAACTCCGGTTTATAGTTTTATTCTCAATTATTGCATGGAGAGTAAAAGTACTGGCTATTGCTACTGTGCTATTGGTTTTTTGTTTAGGACAGGTGAGAGAGGAGTAAATATTCTGGAAAATCTTATGTGGCCCCGAGTTTCATTTGTTTGTTTTAAAAGAGAAATACTATGCTGATTATTTTTGAGTGGGTGTTGTCGCTGCAGATGTAAGAGGGCATTCTAAAGAGGTCTCTTTTTGACACTCATTATCAGCAAATTCTCTCTTGGTATTGCTCACTGCGTTAACACCAATGACAACAGTACTAATATATCATTCATATTTTCATTCTACATACAAAACATATTGAATAAAATTCAAATTTTCGAGCATAATGTTAATAATCTATGAAACCGATCACTATCAATTAAAAGGAAGTTCAAATGAAAATAATACAATGTGATGCTGGAATAAGCAAATAAGGGCCCTTATAATGAAACACTGTTGTTCTTTTGCAGATACTCAGCTGATACTTAAGTTAATCAAAGTAAATATTTTGAACATTTGAGAAATGGAAATCTTAAAATAAAGTTTGGCTGGAAATGGCATATATAATACATATAAGACATATATAATATACACTCGTGGCCACGCAAAGCTTACCACTGAAAAATTTCAAGCGTTGTGCATATTTGACAACACTATAGCAGTACTTTTTGCGGTATAGAATTTTTTTTATTAAGAAATAAGTTAAGGGGATATTCTACTCTAGAATTTTGAAAAATCCGATTTTTTTCATATATTTAATATTTAGACTTTTAAAAATATGACCTTGGAAGGATTTTTCAAAATTCGACTTATTTTCGGAGATACAGCCGATTTTGTGAGGTGGCGTCCGTGTTCACTAGAATTGTCTCCTAAACTTTAAACGCGTTTTTCTCGAAACTACTTTTTTCCACACGGCACCGGCATTATCTCAAGTTCTATACAACCGATTTACTTGAAATTTTGTGTGAATCTTCTATATATAATCCTTTATCGTTCCTACCAGCATCTTGTCAAGATTGTTGTTTTTAATATTAAAAAAAAATTCAGGAATTTCAAAAAAAAGCGTAAAAAATGATTTATATTTTCAGGCAGTCGCCATTTTTCAAAAAAATTCTTTTCGTGTTTCCGGACTATAACAGCATCCTTACTGATTAAGAATTTCTTTTGATTTTTTTTTTCAGACCACCAGGAGAGTCAGGATCAATGTCACCAGGATGCGCCATTTTTTTTTTTGCACCTGCCTCTCCCATAGAGATAAATAATATATAGATAATATAATTTAGTTTACTTATGCTTACTAAAAACATAAAAAACGCCAAATTGAAAAAAATTCCGATCGAACGAAAAATACCCAAAAAAAAAAAAAATAAGAACGGACAGTGGTAAGGTTTGCATGGCCACGAGTTATTATATGTATGTACTTGAAATACAGTTGTTGCATAGACATTTTTAGTTGATAAAATATCTTTAACCCGGCGTCATTGTGGCTACTAAATAGAACTCGTCCGTTGTCGCCGGGTGTATTTTACCCGTGGACATTGCTGAACACTGAATCAATGTTATGTCAATACTAGTATGCTACATTAAATAATTGGCTAATAATACACATTACTTATAATAATTAAACATTTATTTATTAAAAAATCAATAATACAATCAAACAAACAAAAAAACAAAATATTTATTCTGAGATCAATCAATTTTAAAATCGCTCGGATATCAGATACCCGGCAACAATGACACAATCTTCGAAAAATTGGTTCAGATCAAACAATTATAGCATATAAGTGCCATTCAAGCTGGCAAAGCAAGATACAGTTATTCATAAAAAATATTTCCCTTAGAAAAACGTATACCTACTTTCTAAGATTTCATTTAGTTATACATGTAGTTGGTTGCTATTAAAAAATGCACCTGCGAAGTGTAATAAAGCTTAGGTTCATCCGAAATTCATGTTTTTTCTTCTTGTTTTGTAGTTACTTTTTCACGAAAGATAGTTCATTTAAAGGTTTATCCTGAATAAGTTAGCGTTTCATGATAAATCTTCTAAATATTTTGTATTGAACTTTTCTGACAGACTAATTATTGCAGAATATTCTTTATAATATATATATTATATATTCTTTAATATATATATTATATTATACTTATTTGAATCTTAACTAAATTGGATTTTTCTGTATTTTTAGGCTGAAGAACGATTAGCGATGATAGAAGAGCAACGTCTCATGGAAGAAAAACGTCAGCGAATGCGTAAAGAAGAGGAAAAGCGTGTAAAAGAAGAACAAAAAATGATATTAGGGAAAAATAATTCACGGCCTAAGCTCTCATTTTCTCTTAAACCTGGAGTCTCGTGATTTACTTAAATTTAATATGTCTTACCTTAAGTCTTAATTTAAATATTTCCTTTTTATAGTATAAATACATAGATTAAAATATTCCACAATACTTTTATTACTATATGTACAAATGGCTTATGATAAGTGATTCCACGTTATCATATACGACTCAAATCTATTCACATACCACGCGTCGCTTCCATACCATATCACCTTTCAACAACAACACATCTCACGCAGATTCACCACACAGTCGTCCGTTAAGACTTTGTTCGTCGCCGTGATACCCCGGAGGGCAGAGAAATTAACAGCCTCACTATTATGAGGTTTCATAACTTTGGAAGGGTTACCTTATGCTGGCGTAAATTCAAAAACTCAAATGCTCACAATGTTAACGCCTGTCGCAGAACCTTCAAATGCAGAGGATGTGAGTTACATTATAATCTATTATAAACATAAACATTTTTTTATTACAATAAATGTTACGGTATTTGCTTATTTTACTTCTTTTTAAGTGTGAACAAAAATAAATATATGTTTAAACAATTCGGTCAAAATTTTTTTTTGGAAACATGTATTTATAATCAATTTAGTACATGTACGAAAAATGGGTGCGTTCGAGCTACGTAAAAATTACAGCATTGCAGTAACTGTTGTATATTTGGTGATACTCTGCTGATGTTAAGACAAAACTTCAGTGTAGCCGAATTTTTGCATAAATTACCCCAACAGTTCTCCACCCTGCTGAATGACATCAGCTTCTATGTAAAATATGGTCGGACGAAAGCATGCCTAACGACTGGAATTTAAGTGTGCCCAATCCACAAAAAGGGAGACCCCACAATCTGCGCGAACTACCGTGGGATAAGCCTCCCCAACATCGCGTATAAGGTTCTATCAAGCGTATTGTGTGAAAACTTAAAGCCCGCCTTATCAGTGTTGCTTTAAATCTGGCAAATCAACAACCGACCAGATATTCACCATACGCCAAATCTTGGAAAAGACCCGTGAAAGGAGAATCGACACACACCACTTCTTCGTCGATTTCAAAGCTGCTTTCGACAGCACGAAAAGGAGCTGCCTTTACGCCGCGTTGTCTGAATTTGGTATCCCCGTAAAGCTAATACGGCTGTGTAAACTGACGTTGAGCAGCACCAAAAGCTCCGTCAGGAGTGTACATCTGATATTGATATCATCGGCCTCAACACCCGCGCTCTCTCCAAACTGGACAAGGAAGCAAAACAAATGGGTCTGGCAGTGAACGAGGGCAAGACGAAATATCTCCTGTCATCAAACAAAACAGTCGATGCACTCGCGACTGGACTCACGTCACTGTTGACAGTCATAACTTTGAAGTTGTAGATAATTTCGTCTATTTTGGAACCAGTATAAACACCACCAACAATGTCAGCCTGGAAATCCAACGCAGGATAACTTTTGCCAGCAGGTGCTACTTCGGACTGAGTAGGCAATTGAGAAGTAAAGTTCTCTCTCGACGAACAAAAACCAAACTCTATAAGTCACTCATTATTCCCGTCCTACTATATGGTGAAAAAGCTTGGACGATGACAACTGATGAGTCGACGTTGCGAGTTTTCGAGAGTAGGGTTCTGCGAAAGATTTATGGTCCCTAGCGCGTTGGCCACGGCGAATATCGCATTCGATGGATCGATGAGCTATATGAGATATACGGCATTGACATAGTTCAGCGAATTAAAAGACATGTTGTCCGAATGGACGAAAACACTCCAGCTCTGAAAGTGTTCGACGCAGTACCCGCCGCGGGAAACAGAGGAAGAGGAAGACCTCCACTCCGTTGGAAGCACCAAGTGGAGAAGGACCTGGCTTCGCTTGAAATATCCAATTGGCGCCACATAGCGAAAAAAACGACTGGCGCCCGGTTGTTAACTCGGCTATAATCGCGTAAGCGGTGTCTAATGTTAGTGTGGGAAGGAACAGGAGCAGGAGCAGATGATGAAGCTGCAATTTACGTAGCTGGAGTTTGAGAGGAGAATTATTATATAGACCGACAGCAAAAACTAAGTATAAAACCGACTAATTATTGCCTACCACCATTCAACATTCCTAAATAAAAAAATTATTGATCAAAAGTTTGAACGCCAAACCTTCCAGCGCTGCTGCTTCACAGGTTGCAATTACCGGTTCCTTAAACTCCGTTATTCCTACCGCCAGATGACCTCCAACGTTTACTCCGCAATCAACAACGCAATTGTTCTAGAAATCGATTTCGCAAATTGCTTAACATTTTGATATCGGTCAAAAAAAAGTGCGCGAAATTATTTAATTTGCATTTAAAACTTAAAATGTAAGCAGACTAAAATTACCACGAAATGGAGCGCTGCCATATGATGCTAAGGCAATTCGCTGAAATTCCTCTTTTTCGCGAAAATTCATCTTCCATGCATATGCATATTTTCTTTTTAAATTTTATTAAACAAATAAGTAATTATATACATGTATTAGTAATATTATATGTATGTATAAGTAATGTTGTATAATAATGTTACGTAATAAAGTGTAAAGTATACAGTATAAACACAATTTCCAATTTAATTTAATAAACAAATAACTAATATTATACATATTGTCACTTAAATACAAATCAACGTATTAAAAAAAAATAATCGGAAATCGCTGACAGATATAATATCCAAAATTTAACCATTTTATAACGAAAACTCAAATTTTGTTTTAATATGACCGCATTATAGCCAAAAAAAATGTAACCACTTTAGAACCAAAACTCAGTATTTTTTATTTTTAACGCAGAAAGGAGTACAATGCGAAAGTACTTCAGTCTCCCCGGGCATTCGCTCGACTAGAGTTATATTTTTAGAGCGCGGCCGAAGGCCGCCAACCCAGAAAAGAGTACTACGCGAAAGTACTCCACGTCACCCGGGTTCTGTTCTTAGAGCGCTGCCGAAAGCCGCCAATGCAGAAATGAGTCCTATGTGAAAGTACTTCAGTCACCCCGGGTATTCGCTCGACCAGGGTATTTATAGAATTTTCATAGATGGTATGTAATAAGAAAGCTATGAAAATTCCATACAGCCAATAGTTGAATATCTCGAGAAGTATTAATGATAGCGAATTTGACCTCGGACCTCTGGTTTTGCTCGTAATTATGAACACTCTAAACTATTCGGCCATGAATTTGATAACTGAGTTTCAAATGAATAAATTTAGCTGAAAAATTACAAAATAAATGTGAACTTATTTCAATGATTATAGTGTATATTTAAATATACAAAGTGAAAAACGTGAAAAATTTAGTAAAAATAGAGAAATACCATGTGTTATTAGGGCAATTTCTTTTTTTTTCTTCTCCGCCAAAGTAATCGGAATCGTGCCACAAAAATTAATAGTTGTCTTTTCTAATTTTAGGGGAAACCATAAAAGCCAAATTCAAGAAAGCTTTTTTTTAAATTTTATGGGTAAAAGTCCAGACTTGGCGAAAAATTTTGTGAAAGGCGATTGCGTTGCTGCGGAGACTTTGTGGGCACACCTTGCTAAAATGCTAAATAGCGAAGGTCCACCGCAAAATGATACTAACGGCTGGAAAAAATATTAGGCGATAGTATACGTGAACTGCATTAACATTATTTTTAATAGGTATGGTCCGATTGGAAAGGCTGCATCCGGAAGAAATACGTACACAACAAATGCGAAAGCGGAGCTACTGGAGGAGGGCAATTCAAGAAATTTTCGCTAATCCCCTGTGAGGAAGAAGTAGCTCAAATTTGCGGAATAGATACAGCCGTGGGAGGCATCACAAATAGCTCTTCATTTGGGGTTAACATTAATACTGTTGATGTCGCCAGCAATTTTTTGGATGCAATGCTTTCAAGTACTAATGAAATTGCCAGCGGCGGAGCAAAGTCCATACCACGAAAACGACGGCAAGATTGGCTCAAAAAATACATAGCAACAGAAGCAGGTGCAGTTGAAAAGATCTGATACCTTGCAGCTTCTTTTTGCAATTATGGACAAATTGACAAAATTAGTGGCGCAAAAAATGAGCTCATTGCCGAACAAAACCAAGATCGTCGCAAGTATTATCTAGCCAAGCAAGAAAGTTTGATCACTGAAAATGTAATTAAGTAGAAGATGCTAGAAATCGAAGAGATTCGAGTCCGAAGGGATATTTATTTCAAACCAAATACTAAAGATATCGAGTAATTAATTTTACTATATAATAATATTATTAAACGATCTCATAGTCAAATAGTTTAACTTAAATGTGATGTTTTTAATGAATAAAAAAATAAGAAAATTAAACTATACGTGCTAAGTTATTTGCGATGTCATCTCGAATGGATACAGCGGTGGTTTGTAGATGGCTACCATAATCAGCAACTTATCCTTCCAGAAAATCGTCCACTTCATCTAAAGCAAAGGCATCTAGGTTATAATGGCGACAAATGTTGTCCAAAGCACTGCATACATTTATAATTTTTACAACTTTCTCTGGGACATATGGCATAGTTGTTTGAAGACATTTAAAGCGGCTCTTGAGGACTCCGATTACTCTCTCAGCGATATTTTTTGCCTTGGGAGTGTTGTAAATTGAATTTGTGCTGTGGTGACCCATAAGGGGTAAGTAAATATGGTTCCAAGCTATATCCTGAATCTCCTAGTAACTACGACTATGGCCTCCGCCCGCATACTTGGCCCGCACAAAGGCGTCGTGGCGGGAGCCAGGGTGGCATGCATCCACAGCCGTTATACGTATTCTGTAATCACAAATCAGTAAAAGAAGTGAATTAATATCACCAACAAATTTTATATTTGTAACTCACAATCATCGTATTACCGCTGAAGTAACCCTTAATTTATTTTGCACACACTGCTTTTTTTAAAACATTTAGCATCTCATTAAAAACTTTACACACGGTACTTCTTGCAAGGGTCTTTTCCAACCAAACGCCGAAATCCTCCCTCTGCAAGGTACCTCAAAGCAGTAGCAAGCTTTATTTCAACCATAACAGATGACAGACTTATTAATGGTTGAACATCACGAACAATTCCTTAAAACGCTTCTTGACTTATTCTGTATGTGGCAACAAAACTATTGAGACAAAATGCATCTCTTTGTTCTAAACTTTGTGTTATATATACTTACACGGAATCTGGGATATCCAAAGGATTGGAATCATCCCTTAAAATAAGCCGTCGAATTTTTTCATGTCTTTCCATTCATTTTTGGTCAATGAAAAGCAGCAGTAGAAAATACGCTCATTTTGTTAAATTCTTTGAAACAAATTTTATTTGTCAATACTCAGTCAGCTGTTTCGTAGTTGATTTCGAATTTAAAGAAATTCGCGCGAATTGTAGAACACTGTACCCAAACTCAAGCGATTTGTAAATTTGGTGCCGGATTTAAATTGTGCGATTTCCAGAACATGCCAGATAGTAACGCCCAATAGCGCCATTGTATCTGTTATTTATTGTTTTGAAAAAATATTTTAACCATTTTGTGAATTGAAATATACAGGGGTGTTGTGGAATCTGATAGTTGTCGGAATCAGAATTGAAACCGATCAAAAAAAGCAGTAGGTGTCATGAATTCAGATATTATTGGTTTGATATTCGAAACAGAATTTGTAATGGTTTTGGGTGTCACAGAAACCAATTTTATCGGTTTTGCTATCAGAAACAAATCAAGAAGATAGTCGCACACAGATTTGAATTGTAAGTTAAGAAATCAAGTTATTTTATTGTTACGAATTAATTCATCTTTATTTCTATAGGAGACAACATAAAAATAAAACACGAAATGTCTTAATTATTGAGTTTTGGAAAAAAATGCGGATATATTAGAGGGGAGCCTTTTTTAGAGGCCTGAAAAAACCGTTTTTTTTTTTGGGAGGGAAAGAAATAACTAATTAAAGCGAAATTTCTAGGCTTTATAGTTATATGTATATTTAAATATCATCCGCAAATTTTTTGGATACGAAATCTTTAATATTCTGCCTTTGAAAAGCAATTGCCAGATGCTTCTCGCATGTGTATATACCAGACGGCGGGCAGAATGCAGGTCGCGATTTCCCTCGTAAACAATAAAGTCAAAGATATTCATATTTTTTAATACTTATGTTCAAGTTAAGTTTGGAAATTTTTTAAAGAGATTTAAGCAAAAAAGTATTACATTTTTTAAAGCTTCTAAATCGGGCTCCCCCTTAAAGATTTACAAAACGTAATAAACGTAATTAAACACCCAAATGCGTCTTTATTCATTCGATAAATGTTATCTCTTAAAATCTTTCTGTAATTCGGAACTCATTAAAAACTTAAATAGGTTTGCTTCCAAATGTATTCATTTGCAAATTTGCATATTAGTAAACAGCTGATGCGAATATTGGTTTTGCTTATATTCGAAAAGACGAAAATCCAATCAGATTCTGTGACACCATTGAAAATCAGAATTGGTTTGCAATTCTGACAGCTAAGCAATTCTGTCTTGGATTCCACAACACCCCTGATAATAAGAAAATAATAACAACTCCTCCTTCTGGTGCTATAGCTTCAGATTTGTTGTTATTCCTTTCTTGCCTTAAAGGTATGTGTACTTTTTCTTTGCTGGAGTAGACACCGTTAACAACAGCGCGCCAGTCATTTCTTCTTTTTGCAATGTGGTGCCAATTGGAGATTTAAAGCGAAACCAAGTCCTCCTTTTTAAAGCTGAAGTGCTTTCGTCAATTCGGACGACATAACCTACCCTTTACTTCTCAATTGCTTACTCACTGCGAAGTAACACCTGTTAGCAAGAGTTGTACTGCCTTGGATTTTAAAATTGACATTATTGTTGGTGTTAATACTGGTTCCAAGATACAATAAATTATCCACGCCTTCGAAGTTATGATTGTCAACAGTGACGTGGAAGCCAAGACACAAGTGCCACGACTGTTTGTTTGATGACAGGAGATATTTCGTTTAGCTCTAGTTCACTACCATACCCATTTGCTTCGATTTCTTATCCAGTCTGGAAAAAGCAGAACGGCGCGGCTGTGGAGGCCAACGATATCATCATCGGAGTACGCTAGCTGCTGAAGACTCTTACAGAAGATTGTGGCTGCTCGATTAAGCCCTGCAGCTCGACTAATTTTCTTCAGCAATAGATTGAAGAAGTCGAATGATACGGAGTCGATTTGCCTGAAACCTCGTTTGGTATCGAGCGGCTCGGAGAGGTCGTTCCCGATCGTAACGTAACTTTTGGTATCGCTCAAAGTCAGTTTACACAGCCGTATTCCTTTTGCGGGGATACTAAATTCATTGGGCCATTACAACCGCTCCTTTTTGTGCTGTCAAACCCAGCTTTGAAATCGACGAAGAGGTGGTGTGTGTCGATCTTCTTTATACGGGTCTTCCCCGGATCTGGAGCGTGGTGAATATCTGGTCAGCTATTGATTTGCTAGGTCTAAAGCCACATTGATACGGTTTGATAAATTTTTTGATGGTGGGCTTTAACCTTTCCCACCTTATATGCGATGTTGAGGAAGTTCGTCCCATGGTAGTTGGCGAGCACACTTAAGTTCCAATCGTCGGGCGCGCTTTCGTCTGACCATATTCCACAAAGACTGACTCATGTTCCTTATCAGTTCTTCGCCGCCGTATTTGAATAGCTCGGCCGTCAATCTCTAGGCATCCACCGCTATGTTGCTCTTCAGGCGAGTAATTGCTATTCAAACTTTGTTCATGGTCGGGAAATGGAACGTCTGCTCCATCGTCATCGAGTGGGGAGTTGGGTTCGCCTTTTCTTGGTGGTTTACGGTCACTGCTATTCAGAAGGCGGGAGAAGTTTTCCCTTTATAATTTTAGTATGCTTGGCTTTGAAAAGCCAACTTTCTGAATATGCGATGTTTATTTTTGAGAAACGAAAATAAATTGTTGAAATATTAGTTTGAATGAAAAACGAAAATTTCTATGTTAAATGTATGGGAACCCAAAAAACAAAAAAATAGCGACCCCTTAGAGTTAAGCTACCGCGCCTGGTTTGAGTGACGATTATTGTTTTGTCAATCACTAACTTTTGAAGGGGTAAGAGTTAAAAAAAAAATCAAACAATTTTTTTGAAGCACCTTACTATTTGTATTTCGTTACTAGACTCGTTTAATTTTGGGGAATCCAAATTTAAATTTGAAAAATTTCGTTTAAAAACAATATCGACCACGAAAATAGGTGTGATTACGCAATGAAGCAGCTGCTCCTGAGTTGTTCTCTCAACTTTTGTACTCGTAAAAGTATATTTCATAATTTTGTCAGTTTTATTGAATTATGGTCCATTGGGTGAATAGCGACTTTGTCATTTAATTGAAGAATCATACACAAATTTTACCTGCGTTAGATCGAAATTCTTCAATGAGCAGAGCGTAGAATAATTATCCGATAAAATAATTATTTTACTACAAATTTAATAATCTTTAAGCAAGCACAAAAGTGGCACAACTTTAGAGTACGAGTAAAACAAAATTACATAAACTGATAAATAAAAGCATTTCTAGCTGCTTTGCATAATAATGGTGTATTTTTACGTTGTCTTATAACGCAACTCTGTGAGCAGCCTCTAGTCACTATTTGAGACATTTTGAGGTAAAGTTTCAATTTGCGACTAGTTACTCTTCACAACACTGTGTCAGAAAATATTGTCTCAAATTTGCGACCTGATAGTTAGCAGGTCACAAAACTAAAAAGAACTCTTGTTTGCCATTTTCAATGTACTGAATAGAAATCATCATAGATATTCGATTGTCGTTGTTTTATATTTTGTAAGCAACTCAAACACGAAAAAGTTAAAAATAAATCAATTTCACATAAATTTCGTATATATTCTGAAACAAAGTCAACAAATAATTTTATTGTTGATTATGCTTTTTGACTATTTTACAGAAAATTTAATATTTGTTATCGACGTATTTGTTTTCATTCAAGTGTAAATACATCGCTAAGTAATGAAATGTAAGAGCTGATTAGACCTGTTCGTTTTCAATTGAGAGACTTTTGTGACTGTTACATACTGAATTTCAAAATCGTTTCAAGTCGCGAAAATTGTCTCTAATTTAAAAACTTGTAACTCTATCACAATACAGAATCGCTCACTTAATATTATTTTCACAATTCCAAGAAACGCGAAAAACTTTAGTAACTTTCCGATATTTTTTATTTGTCGCCTGATTTACCTTCATGTAACTTCTGGCTATTCAGCAAATTCACATGACCACTCCGAGGACACCGTTTTGACTCAATTGATTATATAAAGGTTGGGTTCGTTTCAGTATCTCCTTTTCACTGCTTATTCCTCTTAAAAGCGTGCACGGAATTTATATAGCTCGGATAGCCAATGAATTAAACTTTGGTTTAAATGTAAATTTATTGTTAAATGTTAATTTGTTTTTTACACATAAGTAAGCAAAAAACGCACATTTTCAAATTTGCTTAGACAGTGGCTCTCTTCTTTTGAAGTTTTTGTTGCACTGCTTGCAAAAAATTTAACCAACTTAACACACACACATTCTTTGAAATATATTTAATTGAATTAATGATAAATTATGAATTTTAAGTTGCAATTTTATGTACAATTTAATAAAAATAGTATTCAAGTACGTGTTATACTATTCCTTGAAATGTAAGCAAAATTACTGAATATGAACTGTCAAACGACGAAAAAAATAAGTACAAAAGGAAGACAGTAATATCCCAATGAATCAAAATGGTAGGTCTTATATACTGCCGCGCTTGTTTCAATGTAATATATTATACGGAAAATATAATGAAAATTTGGAATAAAAAATCGCGCGATGAAAACCCAATTTTATTATTTAGGGGGTCTTGAATAAATGGTTTGTTGGGTTATCTTGGTACTTCAATTACTTGTATGCATTATTACCGATACATATACAATTTTTAATTTTCAATATTTTTATTATTCTATAAATAAATAAAAAAGTTTGTAAATGAAAATTTCAGCTGTGATTAATAATAGCAATATTGAGGATTTTACATCAAATATCAATTAATTCATTATAATCATATAAAATAAAGTTTAAATAATTAGTATTTCGTCGAATGACCCTCGATGGATAACACAGCTGCGCATCACCTAGGCGTAGGGTTCATCAAACGCTTGCTTTTCTCGAGAGGAATAACCTTGCATGCCTTCTTCACAGCACTCCATAATTGCATATTTGACGGATTCTCTTTCCCTATAGCTTCTTTGACCTCTGCCCAAAGATTCTCAATTGGATTAAGGTCCGGTGACTGAGCCGACCAATCCATAACCTAAACTTCATTTAGAGCAAAAGAATTTTTGCCAACCTGCTGGTATGTTTGGGTTCGTTATCTTGCTGATAGACCCATTTCAACTGCATTTTCCATTCAGCGTGTGATAGCATAGTCGACTCCATCATTTCAACGTACCATTTTGGAGTATATTGGACTTTGTACGTACTGTCAGCGTCCTCGGGAACCAAATAAAACAATCATGTACAATCTTTTATAAGAGTGTATTGATATCATCGACCTCAACATCTGCACCGTTAGTTCTGCTTTCTCCAGACTGGGCAAGGAAGCAAAGCAAATGGATCAGTGAACGAGGGCAAGACAAAATATCTCCTATCATCAAACAAACAGTCGTCGCACTCGTGACATGGCTCTCACGTCACTGTTGGCATATATATCATCATATATTTGAAGTCGTAAATAATGTCACCTTTCTTGAAACCAGTATAAACACCACCAACGATGCCAGCCTGGTCAGAGGTTCGTATCCAGCTTTTAAGTAATTGCTCAAAAAAAATACATTATTTCATCAAATAATTTTGCCAGCAGGTTACGCATTGTGAAAGATCCACATTAGAAGAGAAAGCTACAAAAACCAAAATAAACTTTGTGTGTAATATGTTGTATGTATGTGTGTACTAACATAAATATTTTCATCGCGATTTAAGGAATGTTGTTGATGATTGGTCAGTTTCATACAACATTTCAAAATGAACTACAAGTATACTTTATAATAATGATTTTAATTAATTTATGATGAATTTAACGATTACTTTAAATTTCCTTCAAAAACAATTGTTGATTAATTGTTTCTTCGCAAAACCACGGTTGCCAAATACGCATTTTATTGAAAAAATTTATTAAAAATTAGTACTAGATTTCTCAGATCTGCGTACTAGTACAAGAAAATTTGCGGCAGGAAATTTTGTTGACTATTTCTTAAGCGTTTTTGTATATGAAGTATTTACATTTCTTGAGAGCCGGATCCTAAACTTCAGCTATAAGTTAAAGTTTTACAGACAAGTAAACAGTTATTGATATTACGTTGACAAGAATGTTGGGCCAAAACTTATGTACTGTGTATAAGAAAACGTCTTGGTGATCACTTATTCGAACTTGCTAAAACTAAGTTAGCCAAAGTTTTATTGGCAATTTTTTTTAAGCCATTTCCGTTTGAATGGAATAATTTTGTTTAAACGAGATGTAGAAGGACGTTAACACAAACTCTTCTTTCCTTTCCTTGCTGCTTTATCAAAAATGAATTTTAAACTTTGACTTTGGACCGAAGCAACCGACTATATATTTTGTTGTTAAAACACACGCTCTTAAATATTATGAACACTATATTTTTGCTTTGTGGACACAATAAGCAACCAATAACTGAAGAGGAGCTAAACGCTTTAAAATTTTCAATTTACTCAAAAAGTATATTACTAGGAGTAACACATTGTATCGATTTTTTACGTTCCCCATGGTCCCCTAATTTTTGCATTCTAGTTTGTTTCGACGAAATATCTCCTGTCATCAAACAAACAGTCGTCGCACTCGCGACTTGGCTCCCACGTCACTGTTGACAGTCATAACTTTGAAGTTGTATCTTGGTATCTTGGAACCAGCTTAAACACCACTAACAATGTCAGCCTGGAAATCCAACGCAGGATTACTCTTGCCAACAGGTGCTACTTCGGACTGAGTAGGCAATTGAAAAGTAAAGTCCTCTCTCGACGAACAAAAACCAAACTCTGTAAGTCACTCATAATTCCCGTCCTGCTATACGGTGCAGAGGCCTGGACGATGACAACAACCGATGAGTCGAACTTAAGAGTTTTCGAGAGAAAGGTTCTGCGAAAGATTTATAGTCCTTTGCGCGTTGGCCACGGCGAATATCGCATTCGATGGAACGATGAGCTGTACGAGATATACGACGACATTGACATAGTTCAGCGAATTAAAAGACAGCGGCTACGCTGGCTAGGTCATGTTGTCCGGATGGATGAAAACACTCCAGCTCTGAAAGTATTCGACGCAGTACCCGCCGCAGGAAGCAGAGGAAGAGGAAGACCTCCACTCCGTTGGAAGGACCAAGTGGAGAAGGACCTGGCTTCGCTTGGGATATCCAATTGGCGCCACGTAGCGAAGAGAAGAAACGAGTGGCGCGCTGTTATTGACTCGGCTATAATCGCGCAAGCGGTGCCTACGCCAGTAAAGAAGAAGAAGAAGAAGTTTGTTTCGTCCAGTTTCGGAATTTTGCTCCACGAACTCAACAAATTTTTCACCTATCAACTAATCAACAATTGTAATTTAAAGTAATCGTTAAATTCATCATAAATTAATTAAAATCATTATTATATAGTATACTTGTAGTTTATTATGAAATGTTGTATGAAACTGACCAATCATCAACAACATTCCTTAAATCGCAATGAAAATATTTATGTTAGTACACACATACATACAACATATTACACACAAAGTTTATTTTGGTTTTTGTAGCTTTCTCTTCTAATGTGGATCTTTCACAATGCGTAACCTGCTGGCAAAATTATTTGATGAAATAATGTATTTTTTTTGAGCAATTACTTAAAAGCTGGATACGAACCTCTGACCAGACTGGCATTGTTGGTGGTGTTTATACTGGTTTCAAGAAAGACGAAATTATCTACGTCTTCAAATATATGACTGTCAACAGTGACGTGCGAGCCAAATCACGAGTGCGACGACTGTTTGTTTGATGATATTTCGTCTTCCCGTCGTTGCGTTGCTTTGCTTCCTTGCCCAGTCTGGACAAAGCAGGGCTAACGCTGCAGATGTTGAGGTCGATGATATCAATACACTCTTATAAAAGATTGTACCCGATTGATTTATTTGGTTCCCGAGGACGCCGACGGACGGTAAAACATGGAGGTGCCAAAATCAATGTATGGAGGTGATTCTCTTACTATGGTCCGATATTTTGGATTAAAGAAAACATGGATACCAAATTGTTGAATGGAAAATGCAGTTGAAATGGGTCTATCAGCAAGATAACGAACCCAAACATACCAGCAGGTTGGCAAAAAATTGTTTTGCTCCAAACGAAGTTTAGGTTATGGATTGGTCGGCTCAGTCACCGGACCTTAATCCAATTGAGAATCTTTGGGCAGAGGTCAAAGAAGCTATAGGGATAGAGAATCCGTCAAATATGCAATTATGGAGTGCTGTGAAGAAGGCGTGCAAGGTTATTCCTCTCCAGAAAAGCAAGCGTTTGATGGACCCTACGCCTAGGTGATGCGCAGCTGTGTTATCCAACGACGGTCATTCGACGAAATACTAATTATTTAAACTTTATTTTATATGATTATAATGAATTAATTGATATTTGATGTAAAATCCTCAATACTGCTATTATTAATCACAGCAGAAATTTTCATTTACAAACTATTTTATTTATTTAAAGAAGAACTTTATCTTATTCTTTAAAGAAATTATATTTCTTTTAAGATTGAGTATGAACGAATTAAATACAATAAAAATAACCCATAATAAAAATCAATTATACGATTTTTTTGCTTAATTTGAATTCTGGGTTTTGCCACTGCTATTATTTCCAACACAGTTGTACCATGAGACTTACGAGCTTAAGTTATTATTATTAATACCCCGGACTTACGCGATAGGTGGGTCCGAGCGGTTGCCGTGTAAGTCGAATTCGCGTAAGTCGGGGTTCAACGTTGCATATAAATACATATAAAGTTTGTTTAATCGGGACCAGAGTTTAAAGAAAACAATAATTTAGAAGAAAAATGTTTAATAAAGTGTAGGATAATAAAAAAATATTACATTGTTATGAATAAAGTAAGCTAAACCGAAGTTATTTTGATGTCGAAGGCTTCATATATTCTAACAGTGTTGCCTGACGAGTTAAATTTTTCTTCTTTTCACGTAAAATTTCCTCGTAGCATACCAGTAATTTTTTTATCCCTCGTTTTGTAGTAGAAATGCATTCTTCATTAGAATCAATTTTTTCTAAAATTTGTAACCCCTTTTCAATTGAATTGAGCCCTTCTGTTAAGTTTGCAATTGTCATTTGATTTACCGATTCAACTGGGTCTAGCGAATCAGTTTGGTCAATATCTTGCTCATACTTACGCATTTCTATAACCTCGTCAATTGTTAGCTCTTGATTGTGTGAATCTAGCAATTCTTGAACGTCATCATTATCGACCTCTAAATTTAATTGCTTGGCGATATCGACCACTTCTTCTATTATGCTATCGGTTTGTTCAGGATCTGAAATGGTTTCTCCTTGGGTTTCAGAGGTGAAAAAAAATGGACACAGTTTTTTCCAGACACCATTGAGAGTTTTTTGTGAAACCTCATTCCAAGATTGTCCAATAATTCTTACAGCATCTAAAACATTGAATTGCTTCCAAAAGTCTTTAACACATTGTTTTGTCTCATAGCTTCATGTAGATGTGCAAATGACCGCCTTGTGTAGTAAGCTTTAAATGTTTTAATGACTCCCTGGTCCATTGGTTAAAGCAAGCTGGTAGTGTTTGGTGGCAAAAATACAACTTCCACACGTGGATCGAAATTAATTAGAGTTGCGGGAGGATGACCTGGCGCATTGTCAATTAGTAGCATCACTTTAAATGGGATTTCTTTTAATCGGCAGTAACGTTCGACTTCAGGAATAAAATGATGGCCAAACCAGTCTTCAAAAAGAGAAGCTGTCACCCAAGCTTTTGCATTAGACTTCCAAATGACAGGCAAACCAGCTTTAGATTTATTTTTTAAGGCTCTTGGATTTTCTGAGCGATAAACTAAGAGAGGTTTTAATTTACAATCTCCAGCTGCATTCGCACCAACCATCACTGTTAATCGATCCTTGGCGGCTTTAAAACCTGGAAAAGTTTTCTCTTCACGCGCAATAAAAGTTCTTTTAGGCATTTTCTTCCAAAAAAGACCTGTTTCATCTACGTTGAAAATAGTTTGACTAGTGTAGCCACCTTCATCTATCATTGTTTTGAGTTTTTCTGGATAAAGAGATGCAGTTTCTTTATCAGCGCATGCCGCTTCTCCACTCTCTGCGATGCTATGCCAATTACAACGACTCTTAAATCGGCTGAACCAGCCGTTACTAGCTTTAAACACTTCATTTTCAGCCGCCTCCCCAGCTTCTTCTTTTAGTTTTTCAAAAATCTGCTTTGCTTGAAAGCACACTGTATTTTGATCAAAAGGACAATTTTTCACTCTTACTTGATTATCACACCATGACTGTAGCAATGTTTCCATCTGTGCGATAATACCGTGACGCTTACGGATGATACTTGAATTCAAAGATTGAGAGTCTTTCACAGCGGTCATAATTTTTTCTTTACCTTTTACAACCGTTCGGACTGTTGATTCCGGTAGGTCAAATTTCTTTGCCAATTCACAAATTTTCATTTTTGCTTCAAAGTCTTTAATTATATTCAGTTTACACTCCAAAGACAGTGTTTTTCTTTTCTTGTTAGGCTCAAATGACTCATTTTTCGTTCTTTTAGACGACATAATTAGAAATTATAAGTAAAACGCACTGCGCACTTAAAACAATTTCACGCGGAACACGTTTAAACCTGTCGCAAATTGAACACTGAGTGGGCGGAGCGAGAGAGCCGATGCGCGAGTTAATACCTTCACCTATATATATAATATATATATGTAACAATATCACGCACATACAACGTGAACATTCAAACAAAGGAAGATAACATCATGCCACAAAAATCTACAGCAAATATCATGCCACCTAAAACAACGAATCACAGCACGCCACATCAGTATAAAGCTATAAATACAGTGTATCGGACGCACTGTGTGTTCTTCAACTTAGTTTAATATAAACCATAGACATAGTTAGATGTATTTTATAATACCTTTATATTAAATAAAGAGAAACCCAGGAGTAATATCCTGGTAAAATATATATTTTAGAATTGCCTAAATAGCATTCTTAATTCGCGCGGCAATCAAAATGAAAAACCGCGTATCTTCGAATTCGCGTAAAACGGGGTAGCGTAAGTCGGGGTATTACTGTAGATTTAAATCAATATAAACATTATTATCTGTCATTTCATTACTTATAGCTTAGATGGGCTATCGCTACATATCTAAATATACTCAGTTTCAAAAAGCAATCGGGTGATGTATTATCATTCTTCCTTTTGAATTTTGAGTATTTAGACTATTTAAAAGAAGTAATGCCGTAAGGGTGTTTATAGAACTGCAGTCAAACACGCATTACATAAAACAGCCAGACAATTTCTGCACGGTGGTTCACGAAAAAAAAATATTAATTAAGAGTATTCTGGAAATTAAAATTAATTATATGTACACTTGGATCTATAATCGGATTACATTAGCGGTCAAAAATGTAGATGTTAACGAAATTAATTTCACAGTTGCAACAGTTCTTGACTGGCGATGAAAAGTAGCTTAAAACACTTATTATTGTTGGTGAAAATTAATTTATAAATTTTGTTTCTAAAATATCTAGATACACTCACATAATCTGCGGTTGATAATTAGTTCACCTATTATTTTTCAGCATAATCGTTTTGATTGTCAAACGTGTCCTGTTGCGTTATTGAGGTCAATCGAAATAAATATATTGAAATAACCAATATAATTTAACGCTAAATATGAACCTCTTGTGGAACCCCCATAGGTGATCTAGTCATCGATGCCCAGAGCATACTTAAATTATAGATCGAACACTTCTCCAGCCTGATAAATGGCAGCGAACGCACAACGATAGGAGAAGGCGAACCCGACTCCCCAATCGATGGCGATGGAGCAGACGTTCCATTGCCCGACCATGAAGAGGTTCGAATAGCAATTGCCCTCCTGAAGAACAACAAAGCGGCAGGGGCCGAAGGATTGCCGGCCGAGCTATTCAAACACGGAGGCGAAGAACTGATAAGGAGCATGCATCAGCTTCTTTGTAAAATATGGTCGGACGAAAGCATGCCCAACGATTGGAATTTAAGTGTGCTATGCTCAATCCATAAAAAAGGAGACCCCACAATCTGCGCCAACTACCGTGGGATAAGCCTCCTCAACATCGCACATAAGGTTCTATCGAGCGTATTGTGTGAAAGATTAAAGCCCACCGTCAACAAATTGATTGGACCTTATCAGTGTGGCTTTAAACCTGGTAAATCAACAACTGACAATCAAACTGACGTTAAGCAACTCCCAAAGCTCCGTCAGGATCGGGAGGGACCTCTCCCAGCCGTTCGATACCAAACGAGGTTTCAGGCAAGGCGATTCCCTATCGTGGGACCTTTTCAACCTGCTTCTGGAGAAAATAGTTCGAGCTGCAGAACTAAATAGAGAAGGTACCATCTTCTATAAGAGTGTACAACTGCTGGCGTATGCCGATGCTATTGATATCATCGGCCTCAACACCCACGCCGTTAGTTCTGCTTTCTCCAGACTGGACAAGCAAGCAAAACAAATGGGTCTGGCAGTGAACGAGGGCAAGACGAAAAATATCCTGTCATCAAACAAACAGTCGTTGCACTCGCGACTTGGCACTCACGTCACTGTCGACAGTCATAACTTTGAAGTTGTAGATAATTTCGTCTATCTTGGAACTAGCGTAAACACCACAAACAATGCCAGTCTAGAAATCCAACGCAGGATAACTCTTGCCAACAGGTGCTACTTCGGACTGAGTAGGCAATTGAGAAATAAAGTCCTTTCTCGACGAATAAAAACCAAACTCTATAAGTCACTCATTATTCCCGTCCTGCTTTATGGCGCAGAGGCTTGGACGATGTCAACAACGGTGAGTTGACGTTGCGAGTTTTCGAGAGAAAAATTCTGCGAAATATTTATGGTCCTTTCCGCGTTAGTCACGGCGAATATCGCATTCGATGAAACGATGAGCTGTACGAGATATACGACGACATTGACATAGTTCAGCGAATAAAAAGACAGCGGCTACGCTGACTAGGTCATGTTGTCCGGATGGACGAAAACACTCCAGCTCTGAAAGTATTCGACGCAGTACCCGCCGGGGGAAGCAGAGGAAGAGGAAGACCTCCACTTCGTTGGAAGGACCAAGTGGAGAAGGTCCTGGCTTCGCTTGTAATATCCAATTGGCGCCACGTAGCGAAAAGAAGAAACGACTGGCGCGCGGTTGTTAACTCGGCTATAATCGGGTAAGCGGTGTCTACGCCAATTAAGAAGAAGAAATATGAATGAAATCGATTTAGACTGCGATCTAAGCTCCAATACCCCAAATCTAATCATTTCCGATTCTCGGTTTGACTTTTCTTTTATATACCCAATGTATGAACTTTTGAAATTTATTAATTTATGTCACATTTTTATATGATGTATCTCAATTGAGTTAATTATGACAATATATAAATATGTGCAATAATATAATTATATTATTTGAAAAAACAAAAGGAAATTAAAAAAAAATAGTTCTTACTATCAGAAAATTCTTTTTTAACAATTTGTAATGTTCGCTGAGTATCAGTTTTTAATGATTATTTTGTTTATCGTAGAAATAACGAAACTCTCATTATCTGCTTTATAAGTTTACCTTTAGATGGTAATTCTAAAATTTGCAACTTTGTAAGACAATAAATATGACATGGTACTGAGCATGCTCTAAGCGTAGTATGTAATTATGTATATGTATATAAAGTATACTAATAATGTATTATCCCCATTACGCGACTGCGCTTTGAAGAAATCAATTTCGGTGAAAATAAAAACATTTCAAAAAATTTATAAGGTGGCATTAATTATACTTATTAAAAGGAATGATTGCATCGTAAATTATTTTATATACATAGGTTCAAAGATTAATGAAGGGCTTCAATAAAATATAATAAAATAACCAGAAATACGAATATTTGTTGAGATATGTGCATTGAATTTTTTCGTGAAGTAAACGCTTTCCGTGATGTGTTAGAACTTCATAATAAATACATGTAATTACTGGCATTGTGAAAAAGGTAAAAATGTGTTAACTTTCAAGTATTAATTTTAGTTAATGTTTAATATAATAATGGCAATAACAAGACTCAGCACCCACAATGTCTTTTATTAATAAATATTTTAAATATTAACATTTATAAATATAAGAACTAAAAATTAATACATCACTAATTCTATGCGCTTAACTTACCATATATGAAATGCTATCTAACATTTTTACATATCCAATTTTCTGAATCAATTTACTAAAAACTTACATAGTTTTTGAACACTTCATATTGATTCTACGCAACACGTTTATAAATTCAATATACATTTGTAGATATTCGTGGCTTTTCTCTTAAAATATGATTTTATTAGTAAACTACTTTCCTCATTTCTTTATTTAGCAAATATTTGTTATTAATATAAAAGTACAATAATAAAATACAACATTTGTACGCTTTAGCTACGATATATTATTAAGGCGTGGAAGTTGTTTCAGCGGACAGAAGTCTGTACCGAACTTGACTTAATATTAATATCAGTAAATTGTTTTAGAATGTATTTATGATGTGTACGTACGTACAAATAAAATTTACTGAGATAAATAACTCGAAAATGTATTCCATTTCATTAAAGTTTCACGTATTAATCGCCCTTAATTCGTTTAATTAGTTAAGATATAAACCAAGAAGATGGGTGTTAATATACCATAGTATTTCACATTAACTGGAGTAATTAATTCTCGATAGTCTGTTATTATTCAATAAATAAATATGAATAGCTAATTTTTAATATTTTAGAGAGGCTTACCATAAAAATATTCTAAAAATAAAATAAGAGTAAATTGGCAGATATACATAAGTACCTATGGTAAAGGTTGGGTTGATATACATATTTGTGTTTCCCATTATATTTTTTTATTTTCTATCACTTACATTTTGTTTGGTGTTGCAGAGTGCATGAATTTTTTCTGAAATATACACTAAGTTGAAATAAAATAGTTATTTTAAAAATAACAACGGATCCAAAATACATTTATAATAAATCTATTTCGCAAATGCTGACTTTCGTTTATAGTGCTGTTCGATTTTCCTCATAAGGAACCAACAGTAATCACCCATCATTGCCGAAACCTTTTTTTTTCTCATCACTAAGGGCACCCTATTTTACGGGAAAGAATGTTAAATTTTTTAGGAGGGATTTTTGCAACAGTGCTCGAGTAATTCTTTTACAAGTTGTACGTAGGTTTCTATATTTCTATTTCTTAAAAATTCAGAAAAATTGTATTGAGCAACTTCCACAGAACCAATTCAAGATTACTTAATGTTTGATGGAATTTCTCATCTTTTAGTACTGAACTTTCTACATACATATGTATATGCCTTATTTAACCTTGGTATCGCTTAGCTTAAGAAAAATTTGTTTAAGTTATTTTAATACATCTCCGCATTTGTCCAAGGCTTCAAAATTTTTTTCATCAACCCAAGCTTAATATGTAATGTTGGTAACAAATATTTTTTGCTATGAGAGGTATGTCTTTAGCCTGGCCTGCGATAAATCGATCTTTTTGAGGACACTCTTTTAGTGAATCTGTGACATACTGTCGTAAGCTCCTGTGTACGTGTGCAAGATGAATAGAGGGCCTTTTGTTCCCATTGTAAAACAAAACCGCCTTCAAACTTTCTTTTCAGGAGCCTATGAATAAATGTCACTAGGACAGCTTATCGCAAAGCTGTCATTTGAACTAACAAAAATAAAAATTTTATCTTGCATGAAGAAAATGAGGGTAGTACCTGGTAACGGAACCTTAACATTATTACTTTTGTTCCTGATGCCAGGCAACGCAATAGTTCAAAATGATTTATGGACAAATGAAGATCTCGGCATGTTCGATTACATGGGGTCCTTTTTTGGTTGTATTTGGAAGAGTAGATAGGAGTAGGTTCTCCTTCATCATCATATCCCAAATCTTTCTCCCAATGTTCTGGGGTAGCTGGAGCAGGTAAGCCTTCGCGGTGAGGAACAGATATTGTTGTCTCTGGATATTCAATATTAGATTGTTTTTCCTTAAAAACTAGACACTTTTATCTTACAAAAATAGGAGTTGTTGCAATAGTTCGTCGGTTTTCGCAATTAAAAAAAAAAAATTGCGAAAATCAGTGATTTTTCGAAGGGTCACCCTGAGACGAGCCCTTAAGACTAACCAATTAATAAATTGAACCATAAGGTTCTTTTAATATTGGTTTTTTTAGGATATATCGGTGAAATACTGTGAGAACATCATTAATTCTTTAGTTTTATTTCTTCGCATCAGTCAAAATTATATTAAATTATCTTCAAATGAGATAATAGAAACCGAAGAGGACAAATTTAATGTATTCAGCTGATATGGAAAAGTCAACTATAGGGTGGAAATTCAAAATATTAGGCGTATGAAGTATGGATCGAAGAGCTGCAGCGATGCAATGCCTTTTTTTTCAAATTGACTTTATTTATATTTAAAGTTTTACAGTATGGAAAGAGATGGGAGTTTAAAAACAGCAAAAATAAAACAACTTTTGTAAGTGTTCATTGCTAAAATTGAAATATTGTTAAATTAGATCAGGATTATCTATTTCAGTTGCGAATGATGACAATTTAGAATTATTTTTGTTCCTTGTATTAATGTCATGCGTTCCTTTTAAGTATTCAATATAAATGGTTATTTTTTCCGGTACATTACAACATCTTGTCTTAGTGTGATAACATATTAATTGCTTAAAATTTAAGAAGTTTAATTTTATAAGCATTTCACTCAACGGTACATATATATGTTTTTTTTCATTTAAAATGAATCTCTTAGAAGACCTTTCCATAAATCCAATTTGTTTTGTTAGGAGGATGGAGTCATGCGTAGTAGTTCACGCAAGTGCGAAAAGTTCTTTGATCGCCATTCACTTGGGAGTAGCCAGAAATGATTCTTTAACATATGGCTCAAACAGCTCACGACTTCCGGTCTTTGACCAAGTATGCTGTGGGTAGTCTAAGAGCATCCGTTTGAAAGCGAGCTAAAGTGAGAAGGCGAAACATCCCCTAAATAGGGTTGTGCGCTGGGCTTCGGACCCGCTACGTAAAAAAACACCCTGAAAAGGAACAACAAACCTCGGATGAGTGACCCCCCTTTTGATAATTCTTGACAACAAGTGCTACTCCGGACTGAGTAGGCAATTGCAAAGTAAAGTTCTCTCTCGACGAACAAAAGCCAAACTCTATAAATCGCCCATAATTCCCGTCCTACTATATGGTGCAGAGGCTTGGACGTTGACAACAACTAATGAGTCGACGTTGCGAGTTTTCGAGAGAAAGATTTATGGTCCTTTGCGCATTTGCCACGGTGAATATCGCTGTGCGAGATATACGATGACATTGACATAGTTCTGCAAATTAAAAGACAGCGGCTCCGCTGGCTAGGTCATGTTGTCCGGATAGGCGAAAACACTCCAGTTCTGAAAGTATTCGATGCAGTACCCGCACGGGGAAGCAGAGGAAGAGGAAGACTGGCGCGCTCTTGTTAACTCGGCTATAATTGCGTAAGCGGTGTCTACGCCGAATTCTTCGTCGTAAAATTTATATTTTTCATAAAAGGCAATTCGTGTATTTTATGACGTTGCTTAGGCATGGTTTAGAACTCGATTTTCATATTTAATGCATAAAAATTTTCTTATTATTTGATGTACTCGTTGTTTACTCACATTAAGATCAATTTTCTCTTTCATTTGCCTGAAACTCATAGTATGTTTATTGGATACTAGCTGTTGAATGTGCAGTTTGCTCCCGTTATATGTAAATGGTACCTATACGACCACTACGCTTAGTAAAACCATAGCTATTCGGGTTTTTTCATAAAATTTGTTATTGTGTTCCTATGCCTCTTCACAGAAAAAGTCAATTTGGTCATCTTTCATGCCAGATAGACACATTCAGAGATAAAGAGATGTTTAACTCCTCTCTCACTGGAAGTGAGAGAGCAATTGTTAAACGTCAAAACCTACTGAACTTTGACAGCTAATCGAGTTCAGTAGGTTTTGACGTTTATCAATTGGAAACGGGCTTTGGCCAGATTGAAATCTTACCAAAAAAATATGTAAACGGAGGGATTTGTTGCATCGTTCAAGACCACTTATAAAAAATGTAAAAAAATGAAAATTAAATAAATTTGTAAAATTTAAAGGTGTTTGATGAAACGTTTTGCAATTTGAAGCATCATAGTTTTATTTTCAATGGAAAATGATTAAAAACATTTAATGATTGAGAGCTTACAAGCTTAAATCCTTTTATTGGGTATTGAAAAGTCAAAAGTCAGTTGTTCTAATATACTTTAAAAAGATTTAAATAGTATATCCATATCATAAATAATCACTATTTAGTAATTTTTATTCGTTCTAAATGTTGGGTGTTGAGTTGATAAATGCCCAAAAATTATTATTTTGTTCAATCTGGCCATAATGGAAAATGTTATAAGAAACGCTAATTTTGAGGTGCTCTCACACTGGAATAAGTTGAACATCCCTTTATTCCTGGACACATTCCTTTAATCAGTCCACGCTCTTCATGTAATATTTCAGCTCCATATGGCATTTTACCATTTTACTAGGAATCAAAAAAATGTTTAAAGCATACATCAACTCTTTTTACTAATATGATTACTTGGTACCAGTCAGAACACAAATAGTTCATTTTGCGCATATAAATACATATGTAAGTTGCGACTTACTTCATTCAAAATAACGGTACTATGAACACGTTGCAAGCAAAACCTTTTAAATGATGTTGAACCATAAAGTAATTACAAGAAAACATGTATACCAAAAATGTCTGTTGTGCCATTAGTCGTTCGCAAGTTATAGAGAAAAGCAATTTTGCACATATAATGATTTTACTTAACAGTGTTGTTGTTGTTGTAGTTTGTTATTAACTATAATGCCTATACAGTGACTCACACGTCTAACCGGATGCGTGCATTGCCAATTATGGCACCATCCAATCATAAAGTAAAAATCTTAAGAATGATACACTTGATATATCAAAATAAAGGAAAAATCTATTTTATTTTTGGAAACTTAAAAGTAATAATAAATTAATTCACAGCGTAAAGCTTAAAGAAACAACTCTCAAAGTACAAAAATCGTTCCACACAACTTTTCGGATTTTTTTTTAAAAGCTAATGATTACCTATATTTCGTAGCATATCCCTTTGCAGATAAAATTGCTTTTAGTCGCCTTGATATAGAAGCGACAAGTTTTTGACAAAATCCTGGTGGTATTGCGTTCCAAGCTTCCAAAATAGCCGTTTTGAGCCCAGCCACATTGAACTGTGGCTTTGGTACACTTATGGCGGGATTCTGTAACCAGTCTCTAGTCTCTATTTGAGACATTTTGAGACAAAGTATCAATTTGATACTAGTTACTATTCACTAAACAGTCTCTAGCGTTAGTCTCAAAATATTGAGACTAGGTAGCTAGCTGGTCACAAAACTAAAAAGAACTCTTGCTGCCATTTTCAATGTACTGAATAGAGATCATCAAAGATATTAATCGATTGTCGTTGTTTTACGTTTTGTAAGCAATTCAAACACGAAAAGGTTAAAAATAAATAAATTTTACATAAATTTCGTAAATATTATGAAACAAAGTCAACATATATTTTTATTTTTGTTGATAATTATGTTTTTTGACTATTTTATAGAAAATTTAATATTTGTTATCGACATATTTATTATCATTCAAGTGTAAAAACATCTCTGAATAACGAAATGTAATAGATTTTGAGACTGTCACTTACAGAATAGCAAAATCGTCTCAAGTCTCAAAAATTGTCTCTAACTCAAAATCTCAAATTTAGAGACTTGATACTGTCTCACGTTACAGAATCGCACGGTTAGACTGACTTCTTACCATACGTGCTCAATAACGTTCAGATCTGGGAATTGTGCAGGTGTACCCAGTACATGAGAGTGATTTTATATTAACCAAGTACGAGCAATCTCCGATTTCTGTTTCGGTTCGTTGTCTTGGTAAAATATAAAATTTTTTTTAATTCCCAATATGACACCTGACTGCTTTAAATTTTCCTTTAAAATTTTGACATATTGGAAACGATCCATAATAAAATGCAGGTTGCCCGATCCTTTAGCCAATACATCCTCAAACCATTACTAACCCACCACCGTGCTTAAGTGTTGCTCTAGTATGTTTTGGCAAGTAAGCTTCGTTGGGACGCCGCCATTCAAAACTTCAGCCATCAAATCCCAGCAAGTTAAACTTCATTTCGTCTGTGAAAAGAACCTTAAAAAAAATAAATAGTACTGTTTTATGATTACCAAATCAAAATTGTGCCATTTGCCCTTTGCCAAAACTCATCAGGCTTTTTTAAATGTAATTGCGCAAATTCTAGCCTTTTCTTTCTATTTTTTCGAATATGTACGGCTTTTTTACAATTGCTCTACTACGTACTATAAATCGAAGCTTTTAAGTGTGCGGTGAATTGCTTCAGCTGAAACCTTCTCTCCTTTATAATTTTCCAAAATGTTTCTTACATTTTCCACCGAGGAAAATGGATTTTTTTCTACAATTTTCAGTACAAACTTTTTTTCGACTTGTGTTAGCTTCTTTCCTATCTTTATGGATTATACAGTGAGAATTTTATGACACTTGATTGATTGGAAGTTATTGCGTTTATAGTATGTTTGTGTTATCGGTTGCGAAAATGAGCTTCGAACAAAGAAATGTTTCAACTGATGAAACAAGTTTATGACGATGATTGCCTATCCCGTAGCAGAGTGCACGAGTGGTTTCAACGTTTTGAAAGTGGTCGTAAGGACATAAATAACGACCAAAATCCGTGATCACCGAAAATTCCATCGAAACTGTGCGTGAATTCATCAAAAATCATCCCAAATCATCATTGAATTGATGGAAGTAGAACTGAACAGCTCTAAAACATCGATTTATCGAATTTCGACTGAACATTTGGGATTACGAAAGGTATGTGCACGGTTTGTTCTGCACAAATTAACTGACGACCAAACATTGCTCAGAATTAGAATCATCGATCGACGCTTGTGACCGATTATTTGATCGAAATCACATTTTAACCATTAATCACATCCCGTATTCACCTGATTCATTTGCGACTTCTTCCTTTTCGTAAAAGTGCATTTGCCCATGAAAGGAAAGCGTTATGCAGACGTTGAAGCCATTCAAAAGGATTGCACCGGCATACTGGCGGCCATACCGGCCAAAGAGCTAAAACACTCGTTCGACATGCTTTTGGACCATGCAAAAAGCTGTATTGAAGCAGAAGGAGGCTATTTTGAATAAAATAAATTGATTTTGCTGAAAAAATCATTTGTTCTGTTTTTTTTTAAGTCTCGCACGCATCTTGTATTTATGATACAAGAGTATGCTTTTATGTTTTATAGTATTCACATAGCATATAGTATATACAAATGAAATAATATTATATTATCATAACATCACAAATAATTACAAAAGTTACATTAACTACAAATATTCTTTTGAAATAGTACATTTTAAGTCAAATGTAATAAATTATGCATGTTATAATAGATATCCACAAAGAAATTTATTACCAATAAATATGATTGCATATAAACATATACAAATGTAATGCTAACATGCGGATATAATATCTATTTAAAACTTTTTTCTTGATTGTGATTCTTGATAATCAGAACAATTTTAAATAATTTCTTTTTTGTATGTGATTTGACTCTCTATTTGTTTTTGGTAGTTTTTTAAATGTGAAAGTTTTGGTTTTTATCCGGGCTTGTAGTAATCTATGGGTACACTTTACCAAAAAGGGTAACTGTGCAATTTTTAAAATAAACAATTGGTTTGATTTTTTAATACTTATTGTAATATCAAAATCATTAGAAAATTTGTGTTAACAATATTGTATAAGAGTTTTTATTATATTTTTACGGGGTAAGGTAATCGAATTATGCAATATGATGGGACCATTTGATGGAAAAACTGCACATTTGGCTTTCGGAATCGTGAGACAAACATTTTTTTTTTTAAATTAAGATTTATTGTAGACCCTGTGTAAATAAGACATGTGTATGTATGGCCTTTATACTTATACAATTTCCAAATATTGGTGTGATCCGAGGCTGGCAACGGAAATTTTTTCGTTGAACTCAGAATGGTTTTGATTTTGTGCGAGTGATAATTTCACCGCCCCTGGAAAGGAAACAACAGCCTCGGATAAGTGACCCCCCTTTTGATGACAACCCCTGTAAATATGTTAATGAGAATGATTTGAAGGCATGTACCTGGAATGTCTGGTCCCTTAATTGGGAAGGTGTCTCTGCCCAGTTTGTTGATGTCCTCGTAAGAGTAAAGGTTGACATCACCGCCGTCCAAGAAATGCGAAGCACAGGACAAGGGCGCAGGCGAGTAGGTCCTTGTGGCATTTACCCCAGTGTGCATATAAAGGAGCGCATATTTGAGTGGGATTCGTGATGGGAGTGGGAGAGAGACTCCGTCCTCGAGTACTGACATTCACCTCGGTGGATGAACGTCAGTCCACAATCCGCATCAAATCGAAGTTCTTCAACATATCACTGATGATGTTCGATGGTTCGCCGGCCTAGCTATTTAAATACGGCGGCGAAGAAATGATAAGGAGTATGAGGAGCTTTAGACCTTGAAAATCAACAAATGATATTTACCATGCGCCTAATCTTTGAAAAGGCCTATGAAAAAAGGACCGACACACGAACTCTCTTCGGCTGCTTTTACGGCACGATGTAAACTGACGTTGAACATCGGGAAAAACCTCTCCGAGCCGTTCTATACCAAACTAGGCTTCAGGAAAACTTGGCTTCCACGCCATTGTTGACAGTCATAAATTCAAAGTCGTATATAATTTCGTCTATTTTGGAACCAGTATTAGCACCAATAACAATGTTAGCCAACAGTTGTTACTTCGAACTAAGTAGGCAATTGAGAAGTCAAGTCGTCTCTCTACGAACGAATGCCAAACTTTATAAGTCACTCATTATTCACGTCCTGCTATATGGTACAGAAGCATGGATGATGGCGTCACCTGATGAGTTGACGTTACAAGTTATCGGTTTTTTTCGTATTAGCAACGGCGAATATCGCATTCGATGAATGGATGAGGTATAAAGGACATACGACGACATTGGCATAGTTCAGCGAATTATGACACAGAGACTACGCTGGCTAGGTCATGTCGTCTGAGTGGATGAGAACACTCCAGCTCTGAAAGTATTCGACACAGTACCAGTATGATTATGTGGATTAATTTTAGATGTACTCGAACCGGGATAAAGATTTTTATTTTTATTCCTATTGTTAGCTGCTTCGAGCCTCGCTAAGGTTGTTTTAGTTTACCGTTACGAAAAACGGGCGAGACCCAACCTCTAAGTGATTCAGTGTTCAATGTGATCAGGACAAATCCCTTAAGCCCGCCTACCGACATTGTTAACGAGATGAAATCGGAAGATTAAAAAAACTAAAGTACGATAAATCAATAACTAAATACGCCATAGGCATAAAACTAAATAAAGATGTGTTTGTCCAATAAAACAATAGATTTTTGTCAATGCTTTTTATTTATTACTCGTATTACATATTATACAATGTTCAAATATCATTGAACATGCTGACTTATCAGCAAAGCCGAAATTCTACTAAGTGTAAATATCTATATTAATATATTACTATACATACATATGTACATAAACATACTCATGCATTTACATGCAATGCGCATCAAATAATAATAAAAATGCATGGGTGAAAGACAAGTCATAAAGTTGCAGAACATTAAAGACACACACACACATGTATTAAATTGTGTAGTTAAAAACAACCCCATGTAGTGTGCAATACATACAAACATATACACATGTACATATATATTGTTATTTACGACAGTTTTCTAAAACAGTATATAAGCAATGAAAATATCAAATAAAAATTAGAATAAATAAATTATCGATATAAGACTTTTCATTTCCCCCCACCAGTGGTAAGGAAAGACACATTCTTTTTTGAGGTCAAAGTTTGATGATACAAATCAAAAATACAAATTAAACTTAAATCAATTAATTAAAATAATCTTTTAAAATAAAATTTTTTACGCTATAAATCAAAGGACTTTTAGTTAAATTTCGTTATTGTTTTCATTTAACTATGCCTCTAGTTAACAAACAATGTAAATTTTAAAATCAATAATTCATTTAACTACAAATAATTTAATTAAATTTTACAATATACATTTATTTTTTATTTTAATTTGTCATACTCTATTCCGCATTGGCGGTTTTATCTGGTAACATCATTGTTCTGAAAAATCATAGCCAATTGTTTGTTTTTTTTCAACACTAATGCCCGGTTTCACAGTCCATACTTAAGTTGTGCCTTAATAAAATCTTAGCTAAGCATTGTTGCAAACTGAGTAGTCGTTTGCGTTTCACAGTCAATGCTTAATTTCTATAAAATTTTATTATGATATATGGCAACGTTATGGGCAACATATGTTTTACAAATGTCATTCATAAAAATTTGTTTGAAATATTTATATAATATCAAAAATTGATGAAAACAACAAAAGAACCCCAAATTTCATCACTAGCGAGTCGGAGCACCTATGGGAACTGAAGGAAAAGTATAAGCTGTTATGGAGTGCAAGCGAATGGACACTTGCCCTACGCTACGCAAGATGTCGCTGAAAATTCAAAGCAAATTCAAAACAAAAATCAGGTGTTATTTAAGCATTGCTTAAGCTTCCCATTTTCAGTGCTTAAGCATAACCTAAGTATGAACTGTAAAACACTATTTTCCTGTTTAATCTTAAGCACAACATAAGTATGGCATAATAATACTAGCAAATACCCGGCGTACTTTGTTACGCCGCAAAAACTGAAACGATGAGGGTATTGGAAAGAATTTAATATAGTTTAAAATGCAAATAAAAGAATACCTTTATTCGTACATGTAAACACACATACATGAGTATAATGTGTAACTTATGTTAGACTTACAAATATTTACTACCCATATTTGAATTAATTGCAAACACTTTTGAACTCATTATCGTTATAAATAATTTGTTTATTAAATTCTTTTTTACAGAAAAATTAAAAATAGATAAGAAAAAGGTAACAATTCAAAACTCTTACATAAAATAAATAGGATTGTATAGAGTAAATATTAATTCAAGATATGAAATAAGGTATACTATAATTGATGTATTTTTAAACAATAAACAAAAGGGATATATTTTAATTATTAAAAACTTCAGTGAATACAACATTTTTTGTTTTATTTCCATTGCCAGAAATGAGAACAGTTTGGTTTTTCGGGGAACCAATACGTGACATAGCCACATATAATTGACCGTGAGAAAATACTTCGTTTCGAAGATCTATACCAACAGTATTAAATGTTTGCCCTTGGGACTTATTAATGGTAATCGCAAAACACGTCTTAACGGGGAACTGTACTCTTTTGAAACCAAATGGAAGATCTGTAGGTATCATTGGTATCCGAGGGATCATTGTGCTTTCGCCTGCTGCAGGTCCGGTTAAAATGTTTGCTTGAATGATATTAGGCATCAAGTGCGTTATCTTCAGTCGAGTGTCATTACATAAATTGGGGTACCAATTTAAAGCTCTAGTTGAAATGGAGGTAGTCCCGAGGGATTAAGAGAGTTAAGAAACTCCGTTGGATAGTGAACAACGTCTCATTCATCTGTCACTGTGTCAAAAGAATTGTAAATTTTATATTCTGATATCCTTTGACAAACGGCTTTGTTAATTTCGTCTGCAGTGGAATTCGTCGAAGTAATTATAGCTCGCTCATATAACCACTTAGAGTCCTTGTGGTGCAAATTAATAATATCTGGATACACGTTATCAATAAGTTGGTCAACTGTTCTAACACAGGTTCCTGCAATATCTGGCATTATTACATAACCATCTTTGGTGACAGATTTGCAACCGTTACCTATTTTAAGTAGGAACTCTGCAAGCCGATTGGATGGACCAGCTCCACAAAGATTAATTCGCATATTGGCAGTCAATTTTAATTTTTGTACATGTGACCACAACTCCGATTTCTTTATGCACGCGTTAACAATATCTGCTCTTGTACCCTTAGGAACCACCGGTAGAGTTTGTCTAAAGTCTCCTGTGAATACGAATGTAACTCCACCCATTGCCGCATGTGAAGATCTTAAATCTTTAAGAGTTATATCGACCGCATCGATGTGACACTTATGAGACATTGTGCACTCGTCCCATATTATTAGCGATGCTTGTTGAAGTATTTCGGCCTTGGGCTATTTTTCTTGATCGAACAAGTACACCTTTGTTCCGGTAACACACTAAGTGGTAGCTTAAACGTAGAATGAGCAGTTCTTCTTCCACACAGAAGAGTAGCAGCAATACCTGAAGAAGCAACTGCAACAGCAATTTTGCCTTCACCACGAACTTTAGCTAAAATTAGTGAAGTTACGAAGGTTTTGCCTGTCCCTCCTGGCGCGTCTATAAAAACAACATTTCTCATATTATGATCCACACTTGAAGTGATCTTATCGTATATTATTCGTTGCTCTGACGTTAGCTTTGGTGCATTTGCTAGTAAAAATTGCTGTAGCTCATGGGTATTATACGTTGTTTCCCGCGTGTAACAAATGTGGTCTAAGTTTGAATTACTTAGATTTGGTTCAGGCAAACCGAAATCATTTAGGTGTTTTTCACCGTAAGAGAAAACTAAATTCTCAAGTAAAACTAGTCCTGTATAAAAAACTCCATCTCAGGATCCTTACTACTCTCGCGCATATTACGTAAAATATCTGCACATAAATCTTTGCAGAATAAATTCCATAATCCTTCCGGATCAGAAATTTCGCAGTAAATAAGCATTATCGCAAAAAGCTCTCGCATTTTGCATGCGCTATCAGAAATGGTGGCATCAAACAATGTATTCTTCCAGTGGCTATCGTCCTGTAGCAATTGTCGTGCTTGGCAAGCCGCCTGATATGTTGAATATAGTTGACCATCAACTCGCCGTAAATCAGAGAAAGATGTCGGTCCTCGAACATGATGCAGCAATAGTCTAAGGTAGAAGCATTCTGAGTAATTGGGATGTATTGTGCATACTCTTCCTAACGCAGTATCTCGCTTAATACCGGGATGATTAGGGACATTCTGTCCACGTTTTCTACGTTGCCATTTTTTATTAGTCCAGGTGTAGAATGTGAGTACTTCAGAATACAACAAAGTTTTTGCAAAATTATCAACGGAACAAAGGGAAAAAAATGCTGTCAAAGTTGTTTTTGGTGGTTGCTGTAGCACGTGTTCAACATTATTCGGTGTGAAGTAAACTCTTTGTCCATTTTCTAAGTGAACAGATAAATGTACAACTGTTGGGAAACGCTCATGAACCGAAAATCCCAATAATCTCCAAATACCCTCCGATGTACTTAGATATCGTCCATTCAAAAAATTTTGCACCTCGTCTTTATTGTCCTGAACAGAAAAGGTCGCTGCGTCGCTGCCTTTGTTAATATATTTACAAATGTATTTAATTGCTTGCACAGAATGGCAGTACTCTACATCGATGTGGGCGGAGAAACACCTGGAAAGAACGGGGCAATATGGAACAATCCATCAATTGTCGACTTTGTACTCAGAGGCAAGTAAATGGGTATGTCCACCATCCGCTGGAGACTTTCGCCTATATTTTGGATATCCATCTACTCCGGTCTGAGTATGCTGTAGAAACTCGCGCGGGTATCTTTTTGAGCATCGACCATTCGACATGCAGGGTGCTGATGGGTTATTAGACCCACATGGACCGTGGATCATATTTTTATTAACAATATCATACAGCAAAGGATCTACTTCTTTATTTGGAATTTCCGCTGATATATTCCGATCCATTTCATCGGGTAGAACTTTGTCTGCTAGCCAAATTAAAATATGCGCGTGAGGCGAACCCCGTTTTTGCCATTCAACTGTAAACATATGGCACCTAACTTTCCCAAAAATTTCTTTTTTCGTAATTATACTCATGAGTTGATGTAGTTTGATATAGAATATTCTTGAAACAATGTCTTGATGCTCACATGGTCGTTGATTTGGAAACAATTCGTTTTTGATATCACTCCATTCTGGATTACATGTAAAAGTTACGAACAAGTCCATAATGACGGACATAAGAGTGCATCTTGTGTCCGTTCATGCAAATATCGAGGTGAGCCAGTAAACGAAGAAGGCAAAATTACCAACTGGCCAATATTTTCGGGGTTGCGATCTTCGTTAACCGCATCTCTTAGGTGTATATAATTTTCTGCACGTAACGTCTTTTGATGTCCTCGTATAAAATTCAGCCTTTCCGTAATCATTTTAGCAGCCATGTCCACACAGTATTGGTTGAAGAGATATCCATACCTATGAATCGCATTAAAGCTATCTTCCCTTACCATAATTCTATATGCGTAAAATTGCATACACGAAATTGTTTTTTGTGGAATAGGCGCCCCACTGTTTGGACAAGTTTGCGGTATATTAATACAATAACCGTCCTCACTATTCAAAAATATAAGAGGGTACTGTAAGGGATCATATGAACGATGAAGTTCTGATACCCTATGGCCAGAATTTTCGTTAACCATCAATACTGCGACCTCATCTGTGACGGCTATAATGTTCATTAGCGGGGCGCTTGTCCGCATGGATTACAACCTTATAATTATTCGAATTAGTGGGCATACGGTCTATAGATGACTTCTAACATACACATTATTTGCTCGAAGAATTTCTTGAATTGATTTCAAAATGTCTCGTTGAAGAATTGGTGTAGCACTTTGACGTAAAGAAAGTTGTGCCTCTTCGGACGAAAAATATATTTGCAAAAATTTTGGTGTTGTGTTCGGCGCTGGCAATAAACTGCCAATAACGTGGTAACCTTGTCCATGTATTTTAAACGTTGGCATGAAATTACCCTCCCTAACTTCATTACCACCAAACGAAGTCATAGCGAAACAACCATTGTATTTTCTTACATTTTTTTTAAAGTGACAGGACGACTGATGCTCGCCTGTAAGCAGCGCTTTGATTGTCTGCGGAGGCTCACCTATATCTATTAGTTTTACATGACCCTTGCTACAACACATACCTGGTGCCTCTTTCACCCACTTTTTAGCCTTACAAAAATTGCAAATGCCGTTCATTCGACCAATGAATAAAAGGGAATGGTCCAAATAATTACAATCCTGTCTATAGTTAAACGCTGATTTGAAAGCAATCGCCCCTTGTCTATTCTGCATCATTTGCAACCTTACATTCTCTACGCGATTTGAGCTCTCGTCGACCGTTTCATTTCGTCTTAGCTGAGCTTGCCGTCTATTTGATGAAGATCTAAATAATTGAGATTTTGCTTTTGGCATCTCTGAAAGCTTTTATTCTAAAAACCATATATTTATTATTAACCAAATTAATTTTGCTTAAATCTAATCTTTACCTTTTGATTTAAAGACAAAATTTTAAATTTTTTCAGAACACGATCATAAATACAATAAAGTTAGAAGAAACCAGCAAGTATTTCGCAGACACACATGAAAACCACATTAATATTTGATTTTATTAGTTTTTGAATGTTCCTTACGGAGAGTGTTCTGTTTTTATTTTCAATGTGCTTTGTTACAAAAAAGTACAAAGACAATAAGAAATGCAATTCAAGCAACGGTGCGTTGCTGCAAAATAAGTAACTGTAAAGCAGAGTACATATAGTTGACACTGTATTTACATATCTGCATACATGCATACATAGGGCGTTTTATGCGAGCATTGGTTGTGCTGTTTAGCGTTATTTCACTTGTTCTGCGATCATTTATACATATATACAAACTTTTTTGCTTTGTACTTTACTTCAATAAGTTATGTAGTAAAAGATGCGAGAGATGGAAGAGAGAGAGTGCATACATATGTATGTACTTTACTTCATTACGTTGTGCTGGAAAAGATGTGCAGAGATGGAAGAGAGAGAGAGTGCGTGCTGCAAACGATAAAGGGCACACACACACACAAAGCACGCTCGCTGTAGACTGTTTGGTGAACGAAAAATCTTATGCTTGCAATATTTTTAGTTTTTCAAAAACTTCAACCCGAAAGAAAAAGGATTTGATTTCGGAAAATTAAAAAAAAAGTATGCCACTCGCGAGCCTAGAGCAAATGCTTTATTTAAAAAAAAAAATGTATAAAAGTCGCTTCAGAACTTTAGGAGATTAGCCGTTACAAACATTTTTCATATAAGCGATTTTATATAATTGGTAGGTATAGATAGACAATTTGCTTACCAGAATCCACGAAATAAAAATGTATAGATAAAGACGCGTCTCGATCGACCATATGCACCAAGTGGTCTTTAAATTCTTGGGATCAGTAGGGTAATCTGGCCTATTTTTTTTGAAATTTTTTTCATAGAAATTTTTATTCTGCAATAGAACTTTTTTTCACATATCATGAGGTATATCGTGGAGTGTATAATCAAATTTTTTGAAATTTATTTTATTCAAAATGGTCTCCTTATGCTTCAATACATCTTTTTGCACCGCCAGTATCACAGTGCAATCCTTTTGAATGGCCTCTACGTCTGCATTCGTAAGCAAATGCATTTTTCCGAAAAGGAAGAAATCGCACCGTGCCATATCAGGTGAATACGAGGAGTGCTTAATGGTTAAAATCTGATTTTTGGTCAAATAATCGGTCACAAGCGTCGGTCCATAAGACGGATTCTGAGCAATTTTTGGTGGTCAGCAAATTTGTGCGGAACAAACCGTGCAAGTTAATGACAGCCTCCACACAGCCACTTGACTATAACTGTAAGCAATATTGAATCTTTACACTTTGTAGTTGGGTGGCCTCATAAATTTAAATAGAATTCGATATACTTTTTCCGTTCACATTAGAATAAACCATTTTTATAAATGCTGAATATGAAATTAATGTAATTTGACACTTTCTTTCAATAACTTTAAGTAAAAATAAGTAAATGTATAAATAAGAGTAACTTGTAAATAAATGTTAGATTTTGTCTCCGGCAATCCAGTCGACACCACGAGTTTCCTTTTCTCTGCGCATTGGCAGAAAGAAAATATATTTTTTTACAAATTCCCGCGATACGGGAATTAATTGGCGCCCAACGTGTGGCCACGAAAAACAAAATATCATCGGAAAAGGATACGTGATCGTGGATCCTTATAAAAGATAAATAATAAAAATATAAAATCCTCGTGCGAAAGGTAATATGCAAAAAAACATAATAATAATATCTCAATAAAAGTGAGAAAAATTAAAAGTTAAAACCAAAACATGCTATGCCGCGTAAACTAATAAAAAATAATAATACGAAATCTAATATATAACACGTGTCTTGTCGCAAAAAAATGTAATTAAACATTAATAAAACATATTATCCAAAACACACTAAAAACTCAAACAAATTAAAGTAAATAACGCTATCAAACAAACAAATACATATCAACAACATTTGTGACTACAGCAACGTGAGAAATGCCGGAAAACTTATAGAAAACAGTGAGAGTAAAGACGAGACAACAAGAAGACAACAGAGGACAACATCGGAGAAAGCACAACGTGAGAAATGCCAGAAAACTTATAGAAAATAGTGAGAGTAAAGACGAAACAACAAGAAGACAACAGAGGACAACATTGGAGAAAGCAGTAAGATTAATTAATCATAATTCTTAAGAAAAATAAATATGTTAAAATTATAAATTATATATATATGTTTATGGGGAACACCCAAATTAAACCTAAGTATATTAGATTATACTATTGTAAAAATTGCGGTGGGGATCACGAAAAGAAAAAGTGCCCCAGAAAAAAATAAAACATAATTTCTAGTTTGTGCAACCAATAATGAAATAAATTAAAGCTTCCATTCACCACCTTCGGGGGGACCCTCCAGCTTAAAATAAATAAAAAAAACTCTGCGATTAACTGCGATAAAATAAAAATATAAATTAAGGCTCGACCAGCCACATAACAAAATAAAAAGACCCCACTTAGCTCAATTCTGCGAATCCTACATAAAAGGACCCTCCAGAATAGAAGAGCTTCTCTTCCTAGAAGAGATTATACAAATATAAATTAGGGCTCGACCAGCCACATAACAAAATAAAAAGACCCCCATAACTTAGCTCAATTCTGCGAATCCTACATAAAAGGACCCTCAAGAATAGAAGAGCATCTCTTCCTAGAAGAGATTATACAAGTATAAAATAATAAGAAAGTTCTTTCTCTAAACTAAAAAAAATAATAATAATTCATCATGATTAATGAGGCAGGATTAATGGTAGATTTAATTACGCGCCTAATTGCGGAAAACAATATTACAATAAGGCAAGAAATTGACAGATTAAAAAATCAAGTTGAAATTGAAACACACAGAGTAACAGATTTTCAGACGGAAATAATAAATGACAACATTCAGTGTCATGAGCCACTAGATGTTATAAAATCCTTACCAGAATTTTCAGGAAGGATAAACGCTTATGTTAGCTGGCGCGAAGCCGCACATAACGTTATGAGCCTATATGTAAGAGGTAGCCGAAAGTACTTCGCAGCCCTTACGATTTTGCGTAACAAAATTACACTAGAAGCAAATGACACATTAACCAACCATGGTACTATGTTAAATTTTAACAAATTCATAACAAAAGAATTGAATAAAAAGAATAGAGATCAGGCTCTTAGAATATTTATAACTGGACTTAACGCTCCATTAAGAGATATTATATTTTCCCTCTGTCCGGAAGATTTGCCCGACGCATTGGCCAAAGCTAAAGGATTAGAGTCCAATAATCAGAGAGCTGGATTTGCACAAAATTTTGCAAATGTAAGGACAGGAGTTAAACAGTTTTACCCAAGTAATAATTTACGATTTCATCAGAGGAGCAACATGCCAAAACCAGAACCAATGGATATAGATCCATCTATGTCTAGATCATACCGAAGGGAAAATTACCCAAAGCCCCAACTAAACAATAGCCATAAATACCAAAATTTTGGAAAACCATTGGCCAGTACAAGCCATCAAGCCAATATGGACCAACCAAATAGGTATATTCCAAATAAAAACATCCAAGGAATAAAACGACCAACGGAAAGCAATTATAGCTTTCGCCCACAGGAGAAAACCCAGAAGATAAACAACATGAATGAAAGTCATTTTTTAGGCAAAGAGGGGATGAACTCCCCTATCTAAAGTTCTACGACTCAAAAATAAAGAAAAGTTTAAAAGCTCTAGTCAATACAGGAGCAACCTACATTAAGATTGAGGTTTATAATAACGAAAACAAACTAGCCATTTATAAACGGATAAAAACCGTGAACGGCTATTCCGTAGTAAAGCATTACCATATAATAACCATATTTGGGGTCGAAGAAGTTTTCTACGAAATAGAAGGTTTAGAATCGGATCTCCTTTTAGGATACGATTTCCTTAAAAAAATTGAGGCACTTATCGACGTGCCCAATAGGAAAATAAATTATATGGAAAAAATAATAATAAAAATGAAGCAAACAGTATGAACATTTATTTTGAAAATAAAAATGGAGAAAACTTAAAAATCAAGGAACAAAAAGTTTCTGCACATTTAACCGAGGGAAATATCGGTATAAATAATCAAATTAAGGAACATAAAGATTCCGTAAAACCAGCCGAAGCAACTACCGGCAATATTATATTAAAAAAATTTATTGTGGAACAAAGAAGTTCTACAACGCCAGCCGATGATAATACCGGCATATTAAATAAGAAATATATTGTGGAACGAAAAAGTTCTACAAAGCCAGCCGATGATAATACCGGCAAATTAAATAAAAAATTTATTGTGGAATAAAAATGTTCTACAATGCTAGCCGATGAATTTACCGGCAACATGAACGATAACTATTCAATATTGGGTGAAAGTGGCTCAGAAACGAATGGTGATAATGATAATTATTATTCGGTAAAGAATTCCGAAAGTTCAAACAATGAAAATCAGGATGAAGAATTGCAGGATATTAAAACACAAATAAAAGAAAAAATTGATCAAATGCATTCAAGTATCAATACAAACTCTCCCTTCATGACAAAAGTAAAAGCAGAAATAAGAATGAAAAATGAAGATCCGATATGGAGCAGACAATATCCATATCCCATATCTGTAAATTCGTTTATTAATGAAGAAATAAAAAAATTGATTAATGAAAATATCATAAGACCGAGTAAGAGTCCGTATAATTCACCTATTTGGGTGGTACCAAAACAAGGTACAAATGAGAATGGAACACCAAAACATAGAATGTTAATCGATTACAAAAAGCTAAACGAGCATACAATTTCCGATCGTTACCCTATTCCAGATACTAACGTAATATTGTCTAATTTAGGCAAGGCAGAATATTTTTCAAGCATCGATCCAGAATCAGGATTTCATCAAATTATAATGTCAAAGAATGATATTGAGAAAACAGCTTTTTCCGTTAATAATGGGAAATATGAATTTTTGAGGATGCCTTTTGGTTTAAAAAATGCTGCTAGAATTTTTCAGAAGGCAATGGACGATGTATTGCGAGAACATATTGGGAAAATTTGTCACGTTTATATGGATGATATAATTGTTTTTTCGGAAAATATAACTCAACACTTAAAGGATTTGGAAACAATTACGCAAATTTTAAAAGAAGCTAATATGAAAATTTCATTAGAAAAGACAAAATTTTTCGAGAAAGAAATAGAGTTTTAGGTTAAGTAGTAGCTCAGAACGTTATCAAAACAGACCCAAATAAAATAAAAGTAATATTAAATTATCCAATACCAAGAAGTTTGCGCGAGTTAAGAGGTTTCTTAGGGCTTTGTTATAGACTATGCAGCGATAGCTAAACCTCTGACAAAATACCTATCAGGAGAAAATGGTAGGGTTTCTAAAAATAAATCAAAAAAATTTGAAATAACTCTAAATGAGGAAGGAAAATCTGCATTAAATAAATTAAAGAATAATAGAATAGAATTTGGCTTCAGAAATGGAATTAACACAACCCGATTACTCAAAAATATTTGTATTAACTACCGATGCATCTAACTTTGCAATGGTCTATCACAAGAAGGTAAACCAATTACCTTCATTTCAAAAACTCTTAATAAAACTGAAAGAAATTACGCAACTAATGAGAAGGAGCTTTATGCCATCGTTTGGGCACTAAAAAATCCACGAAATTATTTCTAAGGTGTAACCAATTTGGAAATACATACTGATCATCAACCATTAACATTTTCTTTATCACCCCGTAACCGGAATCCAAAAATGAAAAGATGACACACAATTATAGAAGAATTCTCTCCTAAATTTGTGTACCACCCGGTAAAACCAATATAGTAGCAGACGCACTTTCCCGTCTTCAGTTAAACCATTTATCAAACGAATCGGAAGATTCAGAGCACTCGGCACAAAGTAGCGAAAACAATCAAATACAGGAAACACAAAAACCATTAAATCAGTTTAAACAGCAAATTATACTAAGTAAAAATAGGTTCACTATTCATGAGGTAATCGAAACCTTTGGGAATAAAAGGCATTTAATAGAGTATGACACAGTAGAAAATTTAATGACTATCTTGAAAGAATATATTCAACCAAAGTTAGTGACAGCGATTCACTGCACTGTTGAAGAGTTGCACGAAATCCAAGAACCTCTAAAACAAACTTTTCAAAACAAATTTGTATTTACCAAACTTTTTCCAATGGATATTATTAATAGAGAAGATCAGTCCGAATTAATAGAACAAACCCATAATAGAGCTCATCGAAGCTATAATGAGACCGAAATGAGGAAAAGAATGAAAGAATACATTCGAAATTGTATAATATGCAATAAAAATAAATATGATCGCCATCCTAAGAAAATACCAATAGGTAAAGCCCCAATTCCAGAGGAAGAAGGAGAGCAGCTCCATTTAGACATTTTTTACGCACAGAAACTAAAATTTATCACATGTGTAGACGCTTATTCAAAATTTTTAATATTAAAACATATAGAAAACAAGTCAAATATCGAAGAAAAGGTTTTAGAATTACTTCAAATCTTCACAGATGTAAAACAAATTACTTTAGATAATGAACCAAGCTTTACCACACCAACATTTAAATCCTTAATGCAAAGGTTAAATATTGAAATTTACTTTTGTGATCCACGTCATAGCACAACTAATGGACAAGTTGAAAGAGTTCATTCAACGGTAATCGAAATAGCCAGATGTATAAAAGAAGAATACAATATTGTCAGTAATTTAGAAACAGTACTTAGAGCAGCGCAACAATACAATACAACAATTCATTCAGTAACGAATTTTAAACCAAATGAAGTACTTTATAATAGGGTAAACCATGAAAACTTACTAACCACTTTAAAGCAAGCACAGGAGAAAATGCTAATGTTTCATAATAAACATAGAACAGATAAGCAATATCATCCTGGACAAATTATTTATGAAAAAATAATAGGAGAGAGAAATAAATTACAACCTAGATATAAGAAACAACAAGTTAAAGAAAACTTGGGGAATAACATAATAATAAACAATGGAAATAGAATTATACATAAAAATAAAATAAAATCATAATAAATTATAGGTTTTCAAAATGATCCTTTCAATTTTCGCATTACTAATTGGCTTGACAATAGCTGATATCATAGATTATACCCGACAGGACTACGTACTTATTGAAAATGGAGACGTTTCCATTTATGAAGAATATGGAGATATATTTCACATCACTAATTTAACAATCTTTGAAAAAATAATAACAAAAGAAAAAAGAAGTTTTTATAACAATATGAAATATGGAATTGATAATAATGATAATTTAGAAATTATCACTCAAGAAACAGAATCAGAAATATTATTAATTGAAACTATATTAGGACAGTTAAAACAAAACCATGTTAAACAAAAAAGAGGAATAAATGAATTAGGTACACTTTGGAAATGGATAGCAGAAACTTCAGATCATGACGATTTCATAAAAATAAATGATAGATTAAATGATCTAACTATAAATAACAACAAACAATTTACTACAAATTCAGAAATTTTTTAAGTAATAACAGAATTAACTGATACAATAAATAATATAAAAAATGATAACATAGCCAGAAAAATCAAAAGAAGAAGAAATCAATACATTATACATGAACTGCAAAATATAATAAATGCAATAACATATGGGAAAATAGGAATTTTAAATCCAACAATTTTAAATTTTGATGAATTAAAAAACATAACCTATTACCAAAATGGTACAATGACCATTACAGACTTAATGGACATTTTAAAATTTAAAATAGCACAAAAAAGAGATATATTTATACTTTATATCAAATACCCTAAAATAGAATCAACATGTAAATACTATGATGTGACAGTCATAGTTCAATTAGATGGTAAGCTTATAATTGATCAGAACATAACATATTGTAATAATAATTTTTTTAATATACAAACTTGTGAAACTGAAATTACAAAAACATATTGCAAATTAAATAAAAAAAGTACATGTTTGTCAGAAATATTCAATTAAAAACAAGAAAAATGTAAAAAACTAAAAGAGAAAAATTTGAAAATAGAAGAAATAAAACCAGGAGCAATATTAATTTCAGGAAAAAATATTGTAGACAATCAAACACTAACTGGAACATATTCAATTACATTTGAAAATAATACAGTAATTAATAATCAAACTTATGAAAATATAGAAACAAAAATCTGGAATTATCTGATAAATAACCATATCAATAATTTTGAAATTTTAGAATATATTGAAAAAACTAATGAACTGTTAAAATTAGATAATATAAACATTTTAGCAGAACGGAATAAGCATATCAAAGTCCATTCATATTTTTGGTACATAATTTTAATCTTGGGAATACTTTTCTTAACTCTTCTTCTTCTTTACTGGCGTAGACACCGCTTACGCGATTATAGCCGAGTCAACAACAGCGCGCCAGTCGTTTCTTCTCTTCGCTACGTGGCGCCAATTGGATATTCCAAGCGAGGCCAGGTCCTTCTCCACTTGGTCCTTCCAACGGAGTGGAGGTCTTCCTCTTCCTCTGCTTCCCGCGGCGGGTACTGCGTCGAATACTTTCAGAGCTGGAGTGTTTTCATCCATCCGGACAACATGACCTAGCCAGCGTAGCCGCTGTCTTTTAATTCGCTGAACTATGTCAATGTCGTCGTATATCTCGTACAGCTCATCGTTCCATCGAATGCGATATTCGCCGTGGCCAACGCGCAAAGGACCATAAATCTTTCGCAGAACCTTTCTCTCGAAAACTCGCAACGTCAACTCATCGGATGTTGTCATCGTCCAAGCCTCTGCACCATATAGGAGGACGGGAATTATGAGAGACTTATAGAGTTTGGTTTTTGTTTGTCGAGAGAGGACTTTGCTTCTCAATTGCCTACTTAGTCCGAAGTAGCACCTGTTCGCAAGAGTTATCCTGCGTTGGATTTCTAGGCTGACATTGTTGGTGGTGTTTACGCTGGTTCCAAGATAGACGAAATCATCTACAACTTCAAAGTTATGACTGTCAACAGTGACGTGAGTGCCAAGTCGCGAGTGCGACGACTGTTTGTTTGATGACAGGAGATATTTCGTCTTGCCCTCGTTCACTGCCAGACCCATTTCTTTTGCTTCCTTGTCCAGTCTGGAGAAAGCAGAACTAACGGCGCGGGTGTTGAGGCCGATGATATCAATATCATCGGCATACGCCAGCAGTTGTACACTCTTATAAAAGATAGTACCCTCTCTGTTAAGTTCTGCAGCTCGAACTATTTTCTCCAGAAGCAGGTTGAAAAAGTCGCACGATAGGGAATCGCCTTGTCTGAAACCTCGTTTGGTATCGAACGGCTCGGAGAGGTCCTTCCCGATTCTGACGGAGCTTTTTGTGTTGCTCAACGTCAGTTTACATAGCCGTATTAGTTTTGCGGGGATACCAAATTCAGACATCGCGGCATAAAGGCAGCTCCTTTTCGTGCTGTCGAAAGCAGCTTTGAAATCGACGAAGAGGTGGTGTGTGTCGATTCTCCTTTCCTGGGTCTTTTCCAAGATTTGGCGCATCGTGAATATCTGGTCGGTTGTTGATTTACCAGGTCTAAAGCCACACTGATAAGGTCCAATCAGTTTGTTGACGGTGGGCTTTAATCTTTCACACAGTACGCTCGACAGAACCTTATATGCGATATTGAGGAGGCTAATCCCACGGTAGTTGGCGCAGATTGTGGGGTCTCCTTTTTTGTGGATTGGGCATAGCACACTTAAATTCCAATCGTTGGGCATACTTTCGTCCGACCATATTTTGCAAAGAAGCTGATGCATGCACCTTATCAGCTCTTCGCCGCCGTGTTTGAATAGCTCGGCCGGCAATCCATCGGCCCCTGCCGCTTTGTTGTTTTTCAGGCGGGCAATTGCTATTCGAACTTCTTCATGGTCGGGCAATGGAACGTCTGCTCCATCGTCATCGATTGGGGTATCGGGTTCGCTTTCTCCTGGCGTTGTGCGTTCACTGCCATTCAGCAGGCTGGAGAAGTGTTCCCTCCATAATTTAAGTATGCTCTGGGCATCGGTAACTAGATCACCTTTGGGGGTTCTACAAGAGTATGCTCCGGTCTTGAAACCTTCTGTAAGCCGCCGCATCTTTTCGTAGAATTTTCGAGCATTACCCCTGTCGGCCAGCTTATCAAGCTCTTCGTACTCACGCATTTCGGCCTCTTTCTTTTTCTGTCTACAAATGCGTCTCGCTTCCCTCTTCAACTCTCGGTATCTATCCCATCCCGCACGTGTTGTGGTCGATCGTAGCGTTGCGAGGTAGGCAGCCTGTTTTCTCTCCGCTGCGACACGGCACTCCTCGTCGTACCAGCTGTTCTTCTGCACTTTCCGAAAACCAATGGTTTCGGTTGCAGCTGTACGTAAGGAGTTTGAAATGCCGTCCCACAGTTCCCTTATACCGAGTTGTTGACGAGTGCTCTCAGAGAGCAGGAGTGCAAGCCGAGTAGAAAAACGTTCGGCTGTCTGTTGTGATTGCAGCTTCTCGACGTCGAACCATCCTTGTGTTTGTTGGCGTGCGTTTTTTGCTGCACAGAGGCGGGTGCGTATTTTGGCTGCAACAATATAGTGGTCCGAGTCGATGTTAGGACCTCGGAGCGCACGCACATCTAAAACACTGGAGACGTGTCTTCCGTCTATCACAACATGATCGATCTGGTTGGTTGTTTTTCGATCTGGAGACAGCCAGGTAGCTTGATGTATCTTCTTATGCTGGAATCTAGTGCTACAGATAACCATATTTCGGGCCCCGGCGAAGTCGATCAGCCTCAGCCCATTTGGGGATGTTTCCGCGTGGAGGCTGAATTTACCGACCGTAGTGCCAAAGATACCTTCTTTGCCCACCCTGGCATTGAAGTCGCCAAGCACGATTTTGACATCGTGGCGGGGGCATCTCTCATAAGTGCGCTCCAAGCACTCATAAAAGGCATCTTTGGTCACATCGTCCTTCTCTTCCGTCGGGGCGTGGGCGCAAATCAGCGATATGTTGAAGAACCTCGCTTTGATGCGGATTGTGGCTAGACGTTCATTCTCCGGAGTGAATGATAGTACTCGGCGACGGAGTCTCTCTCCCACCACGAATCCAACACCAAACTTGCGCTCCTTTATATGGCCACTGTAGTAAATGTCACAAGGACCTACTCGTCTCTGTCCTTGTCCCGTCCATCGCAATTCTTGGACGGCGGTGATGTCAGCCTTTACCTTTACGAGGACATCTACCAGCTGGGCAGCGGCACCTTCCCAATTAAGGGACCGGACATTCCAGGTGCATGCCCTCAAATCATAGTCCTTATTTCGTTTGCCATGGTCGTCATCAAAAGGGGGGTCACTCATCCGAGGCTTGTTGTTGTCTTTCATTGGGGGTGTTTTTTTACGTGGCGGGTCCCAAACCCAGCGCACAACCCTATGCAGGGGTGTTTCGCCTTCTCACTTTAGCTCGCCTTCAAACGGATGTTCTTAGGCTACCCAGAGGATACTTGGTCAAAGACCGGAAGTCGTGAGCTGCTTGAGTCATATGTAAAAGAATCGTTTCTGGCCACTCCCAAGTGAATGGCGATCAGAGAACTTTCCTCACTTGCGTGAACTTCTACACATGACCCCATCCTCCCATCTTTCTTAACTTACATAATATTAAAATTAAAAAAATCTCGCGAAATTCCCAAACCAATAGAAAATTTGCAATTGCAAGAAGTCACATATAATGCTCTTTTAGATCAAATACATAAATTAACTCAAAATAATAGTGAATCGCGGACGATTCATCTTAGGAAGGGATGAGTTAATGACAGCCTCCACACAGCCACTTGACTATAACTGTAAACAATATTGAATCTTTACACTTTGTAGTTGGGTGGCCTCATAAATTTAAATAGAATTCGATATACGTTTTCCGTTCACATTAGAATAAACCATTCTTATAAATGCTGAATATGAAATTAATGTAATTTGACACTTTCTTTCAATAACTTTAAGTAAATAATAAGTAAATGTATAAATAAGAGTAACTTGTAAATAAATGTTAGATTTTGTCTCCGGCAATCCAGTCGACACCACGAGTTTCATTTTCTCTGCGCGTTGGCAGAAAGAAAATATATTTTTTTACAAATTCCCGCGATACGGGAATTAATTTGCACACATCTTTCGTAAGCCCAAATGTTCGGTCAAAATGCGATAAATCGATGTTTTGGAGACGTTAAATTCCATTTCCATGAATTTAAATGTATCCTTAGTAGTGTTTTTTCAACGTCTGAAATAAGGATTTTTAGTTAACCAGGACTTAAATGACAGATCGATGCTAACCAAACATGAAAACCAAAACGGCGTTAATAGTTCTAATACTGTAACATCCAATGCCGCGTACTCATTAATTTCGTTTCGGTAGCCGAGTCCAATCGTCATTGAAGCATTGTTAACACACAAAAATGACATGGAGCACATTTTAATCCGCGAGTATCTTTCTTTCTTTGATTTAGTCAATTATGTTTCTATTAATCTCTTTTTTAGGCTTAACATGATGTATTTATTGAGTTCTTAAATTAGCGACTGCTCTGCCCAGAGTTATCTTGGATTTTAGTTACATGTATGAGTAAATAATGTTAAAGCTCGTATTTTGCAAGAATTTTTGAGTTAGTTTAGTCTTCTTATACACTAATGTAAGTACTAAGAATTTATTGCATTATATTACTTTTAGGTATTATCAATTTACCATAATGGGGACGGTATTGAGCTTTAATCCAAGAGAACGCCATCCGTTTTATTCATCCCAGACTAGCATCCAATATAACCAACAATCTGACGTTCGAAACGAATATATATTAGAAGGTTCTTCTTTAATGGACTCTCATTTGAACAACTTTTGCTACGAGCAGTTGAATAATGCCAAAAATCAAGAAACGAAGCAAAGTATTCGTGTTCCGCTTGCTAAAAATGGCATAATTGCGCATAATGGATGTGGAAGAATAAATGTAGGCAAGCAAAGTCATGTGACCAGCTATAGTTTTAATAAATTGAAAGGCACAAAAGATACAATTAATAATGATTTGGATTTACACAATGAAAATTCTGCACTTTTCACCGAAAAAAATACTATTGAAAAGAGTATGAAAAAGCATTCCTTATTTATTAGTGCATTGTCTTGGAAAAAACTTGCTGCGTCGCATAATAAAAAGAAGATTGAAAATAAAAATAAATGTGCTAATATACCTACAGGTTGTTTCAAAACTCATCCGTTGGATGCCTCAAATGTATCCTATACCGATAAAAATAAAAATGTTCGCTTGCATTTCAACCATATTAACGACAGTCAACACATAAATTTAAATCAAGATGACTCTCAACCATGTAACGCGCTCTTTTCAAATTCTAAATCTAAAAAGCAAATAACATCACAAGATCTTGTTAGAATTAATACCACTAATTTTAATAAGCATAACAAATTGATTCAAAAAGAGCCTTTGACTTTATCTTTGACTCCACAATCGCAGACAATCCAAAATAAAAACAGCCACATTCCGAGGAAAACTGTAATTCAGGTGAGTTTTAATTTTACAATTATAATAGCTTCACTTTACCAAGGATCGTTTAAAAAATAACTAAAAACTATGAATGTTATAGCGTGCTTATCATCTTTATGGTGGTGGAAGTTACATGAAAATACCTTTATTAGGTGAGAAATATTGAAATATTGTAAGGAGAATTTGATATGCAACTATGTATATCTGACAAAAGGTTGTTTAGTTAAAAATTTTTTTTTGTCGAAATATTTTTTCCAGGTTGGTATGACTTTCAGTGACATCTGTGCCAACTGTCACATCAAAATAATCATTAGTCTAAGGTATATGTTTGTCTTTCTGAAGTACATAAAGTGCATTCGGTGATTTCTATGATGAGTGAAAGTATTTTGCGTGTGAAAAGGTTCAGAATATTGTAAAAGCCTTTGGTGAAAATTGATTTTTGATTGGCACAAATTATTTTAAGCGGTCGAGAACAACATACTGATGATCAGCACGCCAATAAAATAAAGGAATTGGTATTTGAGAATCGACAATTAAAAATTAAAGATCTTACTTTCATCGTTGGCATATCGAAATTATCCGTGAAAACAATCTGTCAAACAATACTTTCTGACTACCAGGATATCATGAAGCGAATGGCCAATCTTTCAACAAGGAATATTATTTGAGTGTTGTGCGTCGTTTGCGAGAATTTTACGTCGTTTGCATCATGATAATGTACCGTCGCATATTGCATTGATTCTTTGAGTGTTTGCCAAATTTTCAACCAATGTAACTAACCAACAAATATAACCAACCATCGTATTCGCCTGATTTATTTTTATATGACTTCTGGCTACTGAGCAAACTCAGACGACCGCTTCGGGAAAACCGTTTTGAGTCAACTGAAGCATTGAACGTGAATCGTTACCCGCATTGAATGCTATTGCTTCGAGGATTGGAAAACAAGTTGACACAAGAGTATTGTGGTCAAGGGGGGTTACTTTAAGGGGAAAATACGACATAGATTTTGAAGAATGAAAAAAGAATTTTAAAATTATGAACAAAATCTTTCTATTTTTTGCCTATATAGTATAATATATCATATTATTAGGAGGTTAGAGATTAAATGTACATATGTATATGATATATTATATTAGTAGTCGATAATTGAGCATCAAAATATGATGAAGCGGCCTCCCTAGGCATAGGAACATGTGTTGTAAAGTGAAAATTGATGAATTAGTCTAGGTCGTGGTTTCTGGTATAATAGTTTTGATCACCTTAAGCTAATGTAGACATATACTAAATAATTTATCAAAATAAGGGACTCGTTGAATTCCAGTTGTCTCTCAGTCGATTCGGGTGTAACCGAACATTTTATACTCTCGCAAGGATCAAAATCGAGATAATACCTTCAGGTGTTGCAAAACTTTTAAAAATTATAAAAATTTGCAAAAGAATTCAATATTCATTATTCGTCCGAAGTTTGAATGATTAAAATCCTAAGATCCTAAACTTAATTTATTCGGTATATGAAGAAAATGTCAACCAGACGCCCGAAAATAAAAATGATTTTCGTTTGGATCAATTTCATTCATAATCAGCGCAAAATCACATTATGCATAAGAAAGTATATCGAAATATCACATTGTATATTGACTAACATAAACTGTTTAAGGTCCGCTGAAAATTGAGAAATCATCACTTTTGACTATAGCTAAATATAATGAGGAATACGTTTCCATCCAATTTTATATATATGTAGTATATGGGAATTTGAGGTAATTGCATACTAAATTCACAAATATTCGGCTTTAAACTATAGTGTATTCAATTTGAGGTTTGTTCAAATAGTATCGCAAATTTTGTACTTTTTAATAGAAAGTTTATTCATTCATGAACATTTATTTTGTCTTCTTTAAAGTAATCACCTCCCGATATATTGGGCGTGCTTTAATTAACCAGCAAATTGAGCTATTAGGTTATTTTGTATGGAAGACTTAGCCAATGATTATGTTGGCTTGTGATAAGATATCATAGCTTGTATAGTATGAATATTGAACTAGAGGCATTGCTAGTTCATCGCTTTTTTTCATTCAAAATAGCTATGATTATTCCAAAAAAAAAAGTATTTTGCAATGATGAAAAAGTTCATTTTGACAGATGAATATGTAAACACACCAAAATTACAAAATTTTGTATTTTGTATAGGTTAAAATTAATATAAACCACGTCAAGTGGTCCATGAAAAATTCGAAAATTCCCCGATTTTGAAAATTAGCACTTCATTAGGAAGGGCACATTTCGTCAAAACTCTTTTTTTTGTAAATGCTTTGTGATTAAACCTCTCAATTCGTTGGGGTATTCCAACTCTTTCACACCCACGATCAAAAATGGAAAATGAAACTCCCGGATGATTTCGTAAACAATTTGTTTTAATGTTTGGTATATTTAAAATATAACAAAATGTTTAAATATATCTAAATAAATTCGGAAGGTTGAGGCGTTCGATTAAACCCAGTTGGTTGTTTAATTGATGCTGGCAGGAACTTGTTGGAAAAACGAATTTTGTGTATTTGTAGTGCGTGAGAACTCTGCGGTCGAATTGTGTTGAGACTTGGTGGCGCAGTGTGTAAGCGAATGTAAATGTGCGAACTGTATGTAACGAATTGAGTCTGCTTTCTCGTTGCCCATCCTTTTTGCTGAGTGTTTTGGCGTGCAGATGTGTTGAGTTGGCTGCAGGGTCATCAGCTGTGGTGAATTCTGATGTAGCATTAGGATGCGCCAGTTTTACCGAGTAGAGGGGGTGGATGCTTAACTCATTTAAACATCCTGTGCATCCTAGGCGAATATTTTGCCTAGTTTTATACATATAATCTGATGCATGTAATTCGGTTCACTGTTGGTGGAGTAACCGAGGCCGCAGAATATTAGCTGTAAGAAGCGATTATGGTTTTAGTAGCCAATTGTATTTTGTTAAATATTGGTGTTTGAGGTAATAATTGATTTTGCGTGCTTTGACGACTTATTGTATTATTATACCAAAAAAGTTGTTTGCTTTTATTAATTATATTAGCTGTTATTTACAATGTATTATTTATCGGTTTGGCATACCGGTTGTTTAGTATATGCCTTTTCTGTATTATAGGATTCCTTATGAAGGATAGTAACTCCACGCCTGGCTAGATATGGCCAAAATGGGTACTCCTTTTCCCTGGAGTTAGGACTGTGACAATAGAGGGATCTTGCGAGAGAATGACCGTGAATGGAGAACGGCTTCGATTCAAGGAGTAGAGAATTTTTCATAATTAATTTTATGCTTTGTGTAGCTAATTCCCATAACCCATCCATAAGAGGAGCGCTTGGATAGATGTGATAGGAGCGACCTTTGCCTTTTGTAAGTGTAGGTGCGTCACTGTATCGGATTGGGAGTATAGTGATCCCTTAACTTCCTTTGGAAGTTTTATTTATTTTTGAAAATTTATGAAAGGTGTCGATGTTTCGACTTTTTGATGCAACTATTATATTGTGTTATATTATATTTAATGTTTTAGTGCATGAGTTAAGGAACGTATTCCTTATAATAGTAACAAACATCAAAACAACCTTTTGTTTCAGTAAACAGAATGCAGAAGCAACCTTGAGTTGGAACAATTGAAATGCACTATCACTACAACAAACAAGTATCAAAACAACATTGAGTTACCACAACAACCTTATCTTAAAACAAAGCAATTGTACCTAAGCAAGCAATATATATGTAAACAAACCTAAACAAATAATATAATCTGTATCTTAGTAAATTATCAACTAGTAATAAGAAAACATACTAGTTAGGATAAATAGAAGTAAGAAGGATAGAAGAGGAAGGATAAAGAGTACACATTTCGGTGCAGCTCAAAATATATTCTTTTGACTCATTTTTACTCAATGTAAAAATTAACTCGTGTGCACTCGTTTGGCGTTTAGTAGCCTGCCACCGATCTATGATTTGTTCAGAATTGTTTTTTCCATTATTTGCGAAAGCCATCCTGCGGGGCCGAAAAGTTATATGTGCTTTTAATAATTTGGAATGTCAGAGGTAACTCTGACTTTGTTTTTAATACCAATTTGTGGAGTATTGGAAAATTGTGGCTCTAGTGGTAGTCGTACGACGTACCGGCCGTTATTTGATTGAGTAGTTATGGGGGGAAGTTTCCTTAACTTTTTACATTTCCTTAATTGTGAATTAAGGTATTTGTTTTTATTATACTCAACTTGAGTTCGTATGGTGATGACCAGTTCTGTAACTAGTCCATTTGGTGTTTCGCTGTGCAGCGTTTGAGGTTTGTGCCTTTGAGCAGCATGGTGTCTCTTTAAAATTTTTAGTATTTTGGCTTTCGGGATTTGCTTTTGTAATTAAACCTGTGGTTCTTTTTGTATATGCGCTTCTTTGAGGTGAGATAGGATATGTGCTGTAATGAAGCATTGTATGATGTCTTTTATGACAATATAAGCAGTTAAATTTGCTTTTGCAATTTTTAATATTATATGTATGGGACAAGTAGTTTGTACAGAGTCTTTTTGATCTGACAAAGTTGTTCCTTTCGATAATGTTTAATTTTTCAAACTTCTCGCAAGTTTTAAGTTTATGCCCTTTCTTTCATAGTTCGCATGACGTTTGCGTTTTCTGTTCGGATATGAACGATTGTATTATGTGAAAGCGTTTGTTTAAATTGTTTTTGCTACTAACTTGGGGTCTATTGAAGCTTCGGTTTTGGTCGTGTTTAATGTTCTTAGTTTTGATTATATTTTCTTCTAACCTTTCCGCAATTTCATATTGGGTGGTGAGTAAATTTTTCACTTGTTGAAACGTTGGGCACTTTTTTCGGGATGAGAGCGATTGCTTGCAAATATTTACCAGAATTGGGTCCCATTTGTCTGTGGGGAATATTTTGTGTCGACAGAATCGACAAACAATTAGAAACAGTGGATTGTAGTCTTACAAATTCTTCACTTGTTTGTTTCGTGATTTTAGGCAAGTTTAATAGTGTCGTTACATGTTTATCGACCAGTATTCTTTCGTTTTCATATTTCGCTTTTAGAGCTTCCCAAGCCAAATTGAAATTATCGTCATTAAGAGGGAACTGTTTTACTATGACGCCTGCTTGACCTTTTGTCTTGTCGGAAGTGATACAATTTTTGTGCTTTTGATAGTTCTGGATGGTTGATGTAAACGGCTGTAAACATGTCCCGGAAGGACGGCCATTCTTCATAACCTTCATAGAATGTTTCTGTGTCACATGCGGGCACCTCGAGGTCCGGCATCCACTTGCCTCTTGATATTGTTGCATTTGTGTCAACTCGACTCTCGAGTGTGGGGTGCAATTGCTTTAATTAGCTTTAACTGATCGCAGATCATACCTTTTGTTTCTTCATATTGGTCTAAGCATTTTTCGTATATTGCGTAAGCCGAGGATTTGAAATTCATAAGCCGTTTGGAGGCGAGTCCAAAATTTTTTAAGATTTTGATTTTTGATTTCTAATAACGATTCAGAGTTTTCATGAATCGGTGAAGAATCAAATCTAGTGCAGTATCTTAATAAACTGTCACTTTGTGAAATAAATTTTACAACCTGTTTTGAGCGTGTAGCTCCTGCCGGTGTATTTTGATTTGTATCAGTATTAACTATTTTTGTAGTTTTTTTTATTTAATTATTGAAATAATATTTTATTATATTTATTTACTATAATTTATTTTGAATATATAGTATGCTTAAATTGTTAATTACTATTAAACCGCGTTTTATTATATATTAAAACTAGCAAATACCCGGCGTACTTTGTTACGCCGCAAAAACTGAAACAATGAGGGTATTGGAAAGAATTTAATGTAGTTTAAAATGCAAATAAAAGAATACCTTTATTCGTACATGTAAACACACATACTTGAGTATAATGTGTAACTTATGTTAGACTTACAAATATTTACTACCCATATTTGAATTAATTGCAAACACTTGAAGAGTTGGTGTAGCACTTTGACGTAATCTTCGGACGAAAAATATATTTGCAAAAATTTTGTTGTTGTGTTCGGCGCTGGCAATAAACTCCCAATAACATGGTAAACTTGTCCATGTATGTATTTTAAACATTGGCATGAAATTACCCTCCTTAACTTCATCACCACCAAACGAAGTCATAGCGAAACAACCATTGTATTTTCTTGTATTTTTTTTAAGTGAAAGGACGACTGATGCTTGCCTGTAAGCAGCGCTTTGATTGTCTGCGGAGGCTCACCTATATCTATTAGTTTTACATGGCTCTTGCTACAACACATACCTGGTGCCTCTTTCACCCACTTTTTAGCCCAAAAATTGCAAATGCCGTTCATTCGACCAATGAATAAAAGGGAATGGTCCAAATAATTACAATCCTGTCTATAGTTAAACGCTGATTTGAAAGCAATCACCACTTGCCTATTCTGCATCATTTGCAACCTTACATTCTCTACGCGATTTGAACTCTCATCGACCGTCTCATTTCGTCTTAGCTGAATTTGCCATCTATTTGATGAAGATCTAAATAATTGAGATTTTGCTTTTGGCATTTCTGAAAGTTGTTATTGTAAAAACCATATATTTATTACTAACCAAATTAGTTTCGCTTAAATCTAATCTCTTTACCTTTTGATTTAAAGAAAATAAATTTCCAATTTTACTCTACCCTTTGCAGAATACGATCATTAATACAATAAAGTTAGAAGAAACCAGCAAGTATTTCGCAGACACACATGAAAACCACATTACATCTTAATATTTGATTTTATTGGTTTTTGGATGTTGCTTACGGAGAGCGTTCTGTTTTTATTTTCAATGTGCTTTGTTACAAAAAAGTACAAAGACAATAAGAAAAGCAATTCAGGCAACGGTGCGTTGCTACAAAATAAGTAACTGTAAAACAGAGTAAATACAGTTGACACTGTATATCTACATACATGCATACATACGGCAATTTATGCGAGCATTTGATTGTGCTGTTTAGCGTTATTTCACTTGTTCTGCGATCATTTATATATGCAAACTTTTTTGCTTTGTACTTTACTTCAATAAGTTATGTAGTAAAAGATGCGAGAGATGGAAGAGAGAGAGTGCATACATATGTATGTACTTTACTTCATTACGTTATGCTGGAAAAGATGTGCAGAGATGGAAGAGAGAGAGAGAGTGCGTGCCGCAAACGATAAAGGGCACACGCACACACACAAAGGGGCCCGCCCCCCCCTTCGCTGTAGACTACGTTTGGTGAACGAAAAACCCTATGTTTGCAATATTTTTGGTTTTTCAAAAACTTCAACCCGAAAGAAAAAGGATTTGATTTCGGAAAATTAAAAAAAAAGTATGCCACTCGCGAGCCTAGAGCAAATGCTTTATTTAACAAAAAAAATTTATAAAAATCGCTTCAGAACTTTAGGAGATTAGCCGTTACAAACATTTTCCATATAAACGATTTTATATAATTAGTATAGATATTTGATGTCCGAATATTTTGTAGTTAGGCACACCCTAATACTTGTATATACATATGTACGTATGTACTTATATTTATATTTTGTGCAATTGAGAGCTCGTTGAAGAGATCAATTCGCCTTGTGCCTAAGTATTCACGAATTGTTATAGCAGGATTAGTCAAAAACGCTACTCCCTTCCTTCCTTTTCCTTCCTTATCGGCAAGATATGTGCACAGTGGAGAACGTAAGAAAAACGCAGAAATCAGCCATCTTTGTTTGTTTTCATTTGAACAATTTTGCCATTGCTCAATAAGCATATGTAGTTTTGTACACATCTATGTTTTCAATTACAATTTTTTACAATATAAAATATCAAAACTGAAAACAAACTATTAAAAATAGTTTATATACTTATAGATAATAGCATTCGACTCTGATTTTCAGTTATTTTAAGAAAATTTCAAACATATTGAACAGATTAAATTATAAAAGTTGATAATTATTGCAGTATATCGATATTGGCAACGCTGCGTTGTGAGAGAGAAATCAGCTGCCACGTTATCTGCGGCAAAATCCAAATGTCGTGGATTCTCACGTCAGCCCACGTCAAAGAGAGAAGGGAGTAGCGTTTTTCACTGTGCAGTTACATTGCGCGCCCATAAGATAGGTCGTTCCAGCTGAATCGGGCCACGATTCTGCGTTTTTGACTGTTCCTGCTATTAGTATGCATTTCTGAGTTATGTTCTTAAGCGATTGAGAGCTCGTTAGAGAGATCAATTCGCTTTTTGTACACAATCCTGCTTGTTTTTGTTTGCCAAAGGACAAGAGGTATTGCCAGATAATTGCCAATGTGGACTTTGAATATGTTCTAATGTTTATGTGTTAATATATATTGTATGTTCATATGTTTGTATATACAGTGTTCACAAATTATGTAGATTTTGTTTAACTGCTATTTGATTCTGTTTTTAACAAAAAAGATAAAATTAGGGAAATTTGTTTTCCACTTTACCGCCGTGTTTTAAGTGAATTTTAAAACGGCCTTTTTTTAACTTTAAGACTACTTATTTTTTTGTACTAATATTCAGTGTAGGGTGTAATGGCACCGGGTGATTGTTTGCCGTCTATATGTATGCTCGCACTGCGAAGAGAGTGCGAAGGCGAAACGCAGAATATGCAAGTATTCTCCCGTATGCACTTTTATATGGGCCATTCCATCAATTGGCGACATGGTTTTGTACCCGTGGTTCTCCGATTTTGATTAAACTTTAGAATGTCATAATATAGACCAAAAGAAGAATATCTGTTAACTTTTTAGTGGTCAAAGTTGCTCCATTGTTTTTTGGCGCGCAACTCAAATTGAGATCAAAGAAAAAAATGACTATTTCTTTTATTTTTTAACGACCTCAAAATTGAGTGAAAAAAATTTTTAAGTTATCCAATTTTATGTAAAAAAATCTCAGCTTTCTGATAAAAATATTTTTAAAATCCAAAAAATAAACTTTTTTTTCCAAAAACACAGTTTTTTGTGCTTTTCCCCCAACTTTTTTTTAAATTGATTTTCCATTCGATTCCTCGTTAAATTCTACATAAGAATCAGTGTTCAAAAATATGGGACTCTGATCTCATAAACAGCAAAAAAAATGCAAAGTGTCGCTCAAAATCTAAAAAATCCGGGTACATTAGTATATATTACCAAACTATTTTGTTTGTTAAAACAGTTTGGTTATCGTTTTTTTTTTTGTTTTGTTTTTATACTAACGGAATTTTGGTTAGAAACCCAAATTTAATTTTGTACCTTTAAAACATATATATAAGCAAATATATAAATATTAAAGGGAATCGACTTCCGCCAGGGAACTATGAGGGTATGATAGTTTTTTTTTTTTTTTGTTCCGAAGGGGGAGTCTTTCATAGATACTGATACTTAGTAGTATACAGCGGAACCGCCGCTAAGCAATACGTCGCAGAGCCAGCTAAGCCTATTGGCTCACGTCATAAGTTCGCTATTTGCGTCTCTAGCTTCACTGCTTCTGTGATGTTCGGCTCTTCTCAGCTCTTGCATTATCAGAGCTGTCGTCTTCTCCATGGCATACCATACTAGTCTCTTTTGCAACATATGAGCCACTATGTTGTCTGGTGTTACTGCTACTTATATCTCCAAAGCCTGGCGCTCTGATGTGAATCTCGGGCAGAAGAAAAATATATGCTCCGCATTTTCACTACCGTTACCACAGAAAGAGCAGATAACTCCGTTGTCATGACCATACCCATCCATGTCCAGTCAGAAACTGCGTCATATAAAAGTCTACCTCGCCATGCTTTCGTTCCACCTATTCTTGTACATTTCTGATTAAGCGGTTCATCCATCTTCCCTTTGTTGTTATGTCCCAACGATTTTGCCATTCCTCTATGCTTTCTTTTCTTTCCCCTTTTCGCTCTGCAATTGTCAGCTTTCTGCCTATAATTTTGCTCTTGTCATAAATCCGTTTCAGTTTCCGAGCCATTATGTCTGGTGGCATTATTCCAGATATAATGCTAGCGGCTTCATGGGATACCGTGCGGAAAGCGCTTAGTCGGAACACTGATTGTGTCATTCTTGCATAACTTTTTTGCATTAGTGCTGGTCCCCATACAGATGCAGCATACATTATGATTGACTGGCTAACCTTGGCCAAAAGTGCTCTACTGCTTTGTTTTGGACCTCCTATATTGGCCATAATTCTGGATAAGGCCGCATTTACACGGACAGCTTTTTCGCAGACTTTTTTCTGTTTCTAATAAGCACTGCTTCCGTGTTTTGTTCCGCGAGTTGGAGTTTTGAGCTATTTAGGCAGTGATTTATTTTTGGTAACGTCTCACCACATATCCTCTGAATTTGGTGGAGTTCTTTGGCCACTATAATCGGCGTATCCGATAATATGTACTTCTTTAGGCAGCGGAAGGCGTAGTATTTCATCATACAGGACATTCCATAAGAGTGGACCCAGTACGGAACCTTGTGGCACACCACCAGTTACCGTATACTCTTTTGGACCTTCGTCTGTGTTGTAGAACAGCAGCCTTTCGGACAAATAGCTCTGTATGATTTTCAGCAAGTATGTTGGTGTTTTTTTCGCCTGTAACGCACGCAGTATGTGGGGCCAATAAGCCGAATTTAATGCGTTTTTTTCGTCTAGGGTTATGACCGCTATTCAAACACGGCGGCGAAGAGCTGATAAGGTGCATGCATCAGCTTCTCTGCAAAATATGGTCGGACGAAAGTATGCCCAACGATTGGAATTTAAGTGTGCTATGCCCAATCCACAAAAAAGGAGACCCCACAATCTGCGCCAACTACCGTGGGATTAGCCTCCTCAACATCGCATATAAGGTTCTGTCGAGCGTATTGTGTGAAAGATTAAAGCCCACCGTCAACAAACTGATTGGACCTTATCAGTGTGGCTTTAGACCTGGTAAATCAACAACCGACCAGATATTCACGATGCGCCAAATCTTGGAAAAGACCCGTGAAAGGAGAATCGACACGCACCTCCTCTTCGTCGATTTCAAAGCTGCTTTCGACAGCACGAAAAGGAGCTGCCTTTATGCCGCGATGTCTGAATTTGGTATCCCCGCAAAACTAATACGGCTGTGTAAGCTGACGTTGAGCAACACAAAAAGCTCCGTCAGAATCGGGAAGGACCTCTCCGAGCCGTTCGATACCAAACGAGGTTTCAGACAAGGCGATTCCCTATCGTGCGACTTTTTCAACCTGCTTCTGGAGAAAATAGTTGGAGCTGCAGAACTTAACAGAGAAGGTACCATCTTCTATAAGAGTGTACAACTGCTGGCGTATGCCGATGATACTGATATCTTCGGCCTCAACACCCGCGCCGTTAGTTCTGCTTTCTCCAGACTGGACAAGGAAGCAAAAGAAATGGGTCTGGCAGTGAACGAGGGCAAGACGAAATATCTCCTGTCATCAAACAAACAGTCGTCGCACTCGCGACTTGGCACTCACGTCACTGTTGACAGTCATAACTTTGAAGTTGTAGATAATTTCGTCTATCTTGGAACCAGCGTAAACACCACCAACAATGTCAGCCTAGAAATCCAACGCAGGATAACTCTTGCCAACAGGTGCTACTTCGGACTAAGTAGGCAATTGAGAAGCAAAGTCCTCTCTCGACAAACAAAAACCAAACTCTATAAGTCTCTCATAATTCTCGTCCTCCTATATGGTGCAGAGGCTTGGACGATGACAACAACCGATGAGTCGACGTTGCGAGTTTTCGAGAGAAAGGTTCTGCGAAAGATTTATGGTCCTTTGCGCGTTGGCCACGGCGAATATCGCATTCGATGGAACGATGAGCTGTACGAGATATACGACGACATTGACATAGTTCAGCGAATTAAAAGACAGCGGCTACGCTGGCTAGGTCATGTTGTACGGATGGATGAAAACACTCCAGCTCTGAAAGTATTCGACGCAGTACCCGCCGCGGGAAGCAGAGGAGGAGGAAGACCTCCACTCCGTTGGAAGGACCAAGTGGAGAAGGACCTGACCTCGCTTGGAATATCCAATTGGCGTCACGTGGCGAAGAGAAGAAACGACTGGCGCGCTGTTGTTGACTCGGCTATAATCGCGTAAGCGGTGTCTACGCCAGTAAAGAAGAAGAAGAAGTTATGACCGCGTAGTATTCTTTATTGCCATACATCCATCTTTCTCCTTCTCCGTAATTCTCCGCAATACCTGTTATCTTCTTAATTGCGTCCAAAGTCGAGGGTTTTTTGCGGAAGCCGTATTGGTTATTTGATAGACTGCTGGCCTCCCCTTCTAGGTAGCTTTCTAGACGGACACAGATAATCCACTCCGGCATTTTTCCCATTGTGTCGATCATGCATAGAGGACGGTAAGAGTTGGTTCCCCTGCTGGTTTGTTTGTCTTCTGCAATAGCACTAGGCGTTGTATTTTCCATATCTTGTGGTCTACCATCAGTTTGGCGTGTAGTCCTTGCGTTGGCTTGCTGATATTTATTAATACAGCCAGGTGATCACTCTGGGTATATATGTCGCACACCTGTCAGTCCGTTGATCGAATTAAGGTTCTGCTAGCAAAGGATACGTCAATAATAGAGCCACGCCCATTCTTTTCAAAAGTGTTCTTTGTCCCTGTATTCAGTAGGACAGCGTCTAACACAGCAAAGGCTTTAAGCAGTGCCCTTCCTCTTGGGTTAGTTGCTTTGCTTCCCCATTCTATCGCCCAGACATTGAAGTCCCCCGCAATTATGTTTGGAGTAGTTGTGGTTGCTTCGTTCACAAGTTCGTCCAGTTGGATACTTGGCGGTATGTAGCAGCTGTAGAAGTAGATCGCATATATTTTCGCTTTTGCGTAATAGGTTCTTCCAGTCAATGGTTTGTGTTGAAACAAGGCAGGATCTTCACTTTGTATTTTTACTGCACGCTGCTATGTAGATGGGACATTTTCGACTCCCTATTTGGTGTACGGTGTTCGTTTTTCCATTCTTTTTGCACGCAATGCAAAGGGATTTATTAGTGCAGGATTTTGCAAAATGACCCTCCTCTCCGCACTTAATAGAGCACTTACTCCTGTCTTCCAGGTTGCTTCACGCCTTCCAGATTGTCCAGCCGATCCTAATCTTTTGGGCCTGTAGTAAGTGTCTTGCTTCTTGCGCATGAAGACTTATCATGGCTATTTGGGTGCCCACGTAGGCCGCTATGATAGTTTTTACCGCTGCTACGTTAAAGAGGTCAAGTTCTTTAATTTCAGATCGGATTGCTTCTGCTATATTTTCTTTTGTGGTGACATCGTCAAGGTCCCGCAGCTCGATCGTGGTTTCTTGCCTCAGTGTTTTGATTTGTGCCTGGTCGCCCAAAATTCTGCCTATCTCTTCTTTAGATCCTTCAGTGCTTCCTGTTGGCTCCTTCTTTAGCTCAAGTAGGATTTCTCCTTTGGCTGTCTTTTTAACTCTTGAGACATTTTTGCCAAGTTCTTGTAGTGTCCAATTTGTTTTGACCGTTCGAAGAATGTCTGCGTACATCATTTCACCAGATTTTGCAATCACGATAGCATCAGGTCGGAGGCGTTTTGTCGTGTTTGCATCCTTTTTATTCGTTTTCCTCTGTGTCCTACACTGGACCTTTACCCAGTCTTCCTTTGTCGCTGGTATCTCTCCACCATCTTTTGGATAGCTACCTCCGTGCTCACTTGTCAGGTCGACTATAGTTCTCGTCGATAGCACTTCATGGGCGGTTTTCGTTTTTTTTGGGCGTTTTTCTCCTCATTTGCTCGCTGTTACATAGCCTTTTAGGTGTTGTTTCGACAACCTATGTCTCGCTTGACACATTACGTCGGGCGTGCTCGTCCTTCGCACATGCGTGAAGTTTCGCGATAGAGCCAAGTAGCTCCCGCATGGAATTGTTGACAGAGCGCTGCGGTGGGTGTATCATATCAGCTAGCTTCTTTATTAATTCTCCTAATTCTGCCACGTGGTCCACCGGTCATGTTCGCAGCCGCACCTAACATGGTGAACATACGCTGACCAGGAAGCCGTTCATTGTGAGCCCGTCGCGCGTGGGTTTTTATATTACACACCATGCCCATGAATGATGGGGGGGGGGCACCTATTTTTAAGAGGCGGTATCGACTCGCTTTTGTCACAGGGGTTTCATCGGTTTAGCTGGCTTTTATACCGCGTTCTCCACTCCTGCCGCTCCTCGTCGGGGGTTGCTTATTCGTTATAACTTATTTCGCAACTAATCTGCTACTACAGGCCGTCCGGCTATCCGCGACCTGCCGATCCCCCGGTAGCTTAGAGCTCAGCTGAAAAGCCTGGTCCCACTGGAACCAAAACCAACGGGTATGATTTGTACGTGCGTGTGCTTTTGCTTGTGTCTTTGGCTTTTTCTTCCAGTCCTTTGCTGTGCTTGGTTTTGCTCGATGTTTTCAGTTAATGTTTGATTATTTCGCGCCCGCTATTTGCAGTTATGTATTTTGTTGGTTTTTCTTGCGATTCGCGCCCGCAAAATATTATTTTAGTTTGTATTTCGCGCCCGCTCTATTTCGCACTTAATTTATTTTTTTGTTGTGTTTGTAAAGTTGTATATATTTTGTTTTTGCAAATTTATGTTTTTGTCACCGCAATTTTGATTCTTGTACACATACATATATGCATATATTTTTGCCGAGTCACCAACTTGATTTTTTATTTTGTGTGTTATGTTTGAACATTTATTATCTGTTATTTTTGTTCTGTTTGGGTCTCAGCACTTTGTTTATTCTTTTTTTTTATTTTGCCACCACACTAGTATAGGTATGTATATATATTTATTTAATCTTATATTTCACGTAGTGCCTTTTTGTGAGGCTCGAAGGACCCCTCAATTTGTTACGGTATTCCAAATATTTCACACCCACGATCAAAAATGGAAAATGAAACGGCCCGGATGATTTCGTAAATAATTTGTTTTAATGTTTGGTATATTTAAAACACAACAAAATGTTTAATTTTATGTAAATAATTTCGGAAGGTTGTGGTGTTCGATTAAACCCAGTTGGTTGTTTAATTGATGCTGGCAGGAACTTGTTGGAAAAACAAAGTTTATGTATTTGTAGCGCGTGAGAACTCTGCGGTCGAATTGTGTGCGGTGCAGTGTGTAAGCGAATAAAATGTGCGAACTGTGTGTGACGAATTGCGCCTGCATTCCCGTTGCCCATCCTTTTTGTTAAGTTGGTTGGCGTGCAGATGTGTTGAGTTGTGCTGTAGGGTCATCAGCTGTGGTGAATTCATGCTTAACTCATTTATACAATGCAATGCGCAATGCGGTTAAGCTTTTCGTGCGGCACAGATGTCGGGAGCTTACGAGTGAACTGCGTAACGATGGATGTGCCATACGTTTTAAGAGCGGTAGGGGGACAAAAAATTCAATATCTTTGGAATGGTATATGAATGAACAAAGATTTTTTTGCAGATTATTAAAGGTGAATATTTTCCGCATTGTGTAACATACTTTTCAGTTTTTTTTAGCGTGAAGAACACATGAAAATTTTCAATTGTTCAACAAAAAATTATGTAAAATATTATTATTTGAACAAAAGGACCATGAAAAAATATTTTTAATACAGCACAAATATTTTTCCTTGACTTTAAAAAATTTCATTGATTTATCTCCAGTAGTTTATGAAAAAGTAATTTTACAATTTTATCGTCCTCCAAATTTGAACCTTCAATAACTTTAACAAAAAAAGAGGTTTGACGAAATATTTATATCACGAGGGGATGCGTTTAGTCCCCCTTCCTAATGAATTAGTAATTTTCAAAATCGGAGATTTTTCGAACTTTTCATGGACGACTTGACGTGGTTTGGCCCATATATGAACATTTGCTAGTATTTTTTTCTGTTAGAACATCAAATAAAAAATAAATATATTTAATAGCACTTTTACAAATTTATGAACTCAAACTAACCTTTCTCCAAGTCAGCGATTTTGAAACAAATTGAATATCACCTGACTGTTGCCGCTCGCATTGCTAACACAGTTCGTTTTGAAGCAAAAATATAAAATAAGCTAAGTGCGTTTTATTTGTTCATGATTTAGCTATTAGCTTGTGATGGTTAATAAAGCACGCTTATTGTACTTCTGCCAGCGTTTTTTCCAATCCTCAAAATCCAATACACGTAGCCGGCGAAAATTCGCAATACTTTTTATAGAAACCTCGTATATGCATATCTTACATTAGGTATGATGGTGATAGGGGTAGTATTTGCCGGATTTGATATATTTTTTGAATTAATACATATTATTAACAGAAAAAGACGCCAACTGTGCATCTTTAAGCTAGGGTAAATTTGCACCCGGTTTTATTCAATTTAAGCACAAATAAATGACGTTATTAGAAAGATTCCCTCTCATTTTGGTTAAGATAACTCACTTATTGTTCGATATATATTGTATAAAGCCGATCAGAAGTTCGAAATTCTTGACATTCGGTATATGGGGGCTAAGGGAAGTATTCAACCGATTAAACCCATTTTGTAAATACAAGTATACTATTATCAGAAAAAAATTAGCTTTGGATTTTAAGTAACATATCTCACAAACTGACCAACATTTTCAAAAAACGGGTCCTGAGAGCCCCATATTCGACTTGAATAGTTTTAACCGTCCGGTCAATGACCAAACTTTCACCATTCGTTCAATGACCGGGCACCCGGGTACCCAGGTGGAGAAGATGTAGAAGTCGTTAGTATATTGAATAAAATTTTTTTTCTGTGTAAGTTGGCTACATGGCATAGGAAATAACTATATATGGGGACATAATCTATAGTTCTCGTAGAAATAACGCAAGCGGAGTGCCAAGGTCAATGGATATTTAAGTATCTAAGCCGTCCCTCTCCCCTTTCCATTTCGGACGAAAAGAAAGAAACGTGTTCAGTTGGAATTCTACAAGCGTAGTGAACAGCGTAGAAAGTATACAGAGATAAGTAAAAAAATATAAAAAATAAATATTATCAATAAACAAATTGTAATTAATCTAAATATAATGGCTAATAAACCAACAGAATACCTAACAATCGACGGGCAACTTTATCCATACTGAGATCGAACTAGATTCACTCAATACATTCCATCAATGTCAGATAAATATGGAATTATAGTATGGTGGAAATGTGATGCTGAAAATTCGTATCCACTTACTGGACAGCTTTACACTGGGAAATCGAAAGATGATCGTGCAGCAATGGCTGTTTCAAAAACTCCAGAAGAATTCTCCACTGTGTTTGGTTTTCATGAAAAAGTAACCCTATGTAGTTATGAGCCAAATAAAAACAAGGTAGTAATTATGCTATCATCAAAAATTAGTGATAGTGCAAAGAAAAAACCCGAAATCATCGAGTTTTATAACTGGTCTAAAGCTCGAGTAGACACGATGGATAAAATGCTTGGTAGATATTTTACAAAAAGATGTTGGCCTCTAGCATTTTTTTACAATATTCTCGATATTGCCTGCCTTGCAGCATATATTCTGTATTATGAGAATAATAAAATGCTTGTTAAAAAATCGTATGAACGACGCTTATTTTATTGGCAATTGGGCAGAAAGCTGTGTACTCCATTCGTTGAAAATCGTGCGAATAATGCACAAATTATGAGGCATTTTTCAATGAAAGTGACGATTGAATCTCTTCTTAGTTGAGCTGTCAATCCAAATGCGCAGCCAACATCATCTGTATCATTGAGACCTCAGAGCAGTGCGATTCAACTGGTCTTCAAAGTGAATTCAAAAAATGTCGCAAAACTAAAAAAATATGTTCAGTATGTGAAAAACCTATTTGCGATGAACACTGTATTACAACCACGACATGTGAATGATGTACAGAATAATTTAATATACCTTAATTCTTATATAGCACTGTAGCATAATAAATAAAACAATTTAAATAAACAAATAGTAAAAAAATAGAAAATAATATTACTAAAATAAATAAAAACGGAGTTATTTTGTTCTTAATAACTATTTTTATTATTGTTTATAATAAGAATTATTGTTAAAATAAAAGAAATTGTAAACTATATTGCCTATTATTAATTTAAAAATAAAATTATCAAAATTATCTGAATACTTTGATAAATAACCTCTTAAGTCATTTATATGTATAAATCTCAGCGGGTACCCGGGTACCTGGTTATTGAACGGAGGAGGTTTAAAGTTTGATAGTTAATAACTTTTATTAAATAAATAATTCTAAAAAATTTTTACGAAAAATGGGTGTCAAACAACTTAAATTTTGGGGATCCAAGCGGCCATAAAATTTTAGGAGTTAAGAAAAATTGACATGTAGATTGGAATGGATACAAAAGAAAAAAATTGAGAAAGTAATCGTTCACTTAGCTAGATTTGTCTTTTCTAAGCAAAACAGATTATTTCCGAATGGTTATATAGTTTATTTAGTAGTCTTCCATGGGCGTTGTATAATAGATCACATAACAAGGTTTAGATTTGATTAAGGCCACGCGTTTATGATGCTAAGTGTTAAGGATGTGCCGTTTACTTTCCGGAAACCACGTTGATGGTCTGCTAGACTATCACCACTATCATACTCCCCAAATTTACGGACAACGTTGAAACATGAAAAATCAGAATGTGCAACCATTTAACGAAAACACTACAGAAAAATATCTGAGCACTCGGATAAGACCCAGTACCATTATGGATCAGGAGAGGATATGGAACAACCATATGGTGATATACTTAACTTTCTAGTTTTCACCAAATTCGAAACCTTAGACCCGCTATCATGGTAATTAACACAAAAGATCCTCATTTCAATACATTTACTATTCTTAGAGGCTAAAAAGTTTGCAACATTTTTATTAAGTAATAAATTTATAAAAATAAAAATTTATTTTAATTATTAGGCATCAACCTCGGAATTATTAAAATGTTTGGGAATATTTTTACATTACCGATGTAAAAAATTGAAGAATTTTGAAGCCGGAGATGCCGTCATGTGGTTAAGAGCTGTCGATAGAAGCCTATTACTTCAGGGGTGGCAAGTAAGTATTATTTAAATAATATTAAATCAGAGTGGTTTTAATTAGTTCATCCAAATAAAGAGGGAATATATGTAGAATATATGTAGAATAAATATTTTTATCGATACTTGACGACCACGTACACATGATTGGTTACGAGACTTTTCAACTACTCACGATAGTGGTACTATGTTGACTTTACACAAAATCTACAACCCTCGATTTATAGTTGAAGGAACGTTTTGTGCGAGTTTTTTTTTTTCAAAAATAGGTTATTACAAAATGAGTAAGTTTATATATAGCAATTTATATTTATGATCGCAGTAACAAAAGAATCAGCTGTTTTCCAAGAATTTTTCACAGCTGAGATCACCTGATCGAAATCTGCCTTTTTTAGGCACAGAGATGTAGTTAAAAGAAATGTACTAGATCAACTTTTTTGTGAAAAAGTATTTGTAACGGAAAACATTAATCAAAACTTTCAAGAATATTTTTGAAACAAAAGTTTATTGGATATTTATTGCTCTTCTCCACCACCTCTGAGGTTGCAATGTAGGCGCGCTATTACCTAAACTTAATCCTTCCTTATTTGTTACTATTACTATTACCTCTGCCGTTCGTGGACTAACGCTGCTTTATCAATATGCTAACTGGCTGATCAACGTCTTTTTAACAATTTTCTGACTCCATGGGATCAATTTGGTATTATCGCACTGACAGTGAAAAAAATTAATCGATTGCACATAGAGACCGTAAACTTGTATTACATGAATTTGAATTTGATAATTCGAAAGATCGGTTCAGTTAATTGTAGTTCATGACTCGCTTTCTCAAAACATGATTGTTCCTGCCATGTCCATACTTTACGAGTTTAAGAAAATTTCAAACACATTGAAGATAATGTTTATAATTACTACAGTATATCGAGACTGGCAATCCTGCCTTGTGAGTCAACAATCAGCTGACTCGTTTCTACGGGAAAAATCCAAATAGTGGGGAATTCTACGGTCTCTTACTGTAAAGTGGGTGGTAGAAGCGGTGTTGGCTGATCATTTACATTGCGCTCTCATAAGATAGGTCGAATCAGTTTCTGCTATTCTTCTGTAATGCGATGCGAAATGAAATACGATTCGAAAGCCCTATGCGATGCGATGGACAATTGATCTCTGTATTGCTTACTCATCATTAACAATGCTGTTCACCTTTGCTTTTTGATCTTTTCATGCAATAGCTGGCATTACTGTCAAAAATGTCAAAGTATCTTACTAATGTTTATTATCTGTATAAATAAAAATGAATCGTCAAACTGTATGTACGCTCATAACTCAATAACGCATGAACCAATTTGGCCAATTCTTTTTCTTAAATGTTTGTTGAAGTTCAAAGATGGTTTTTACGACGACAAAAATTCGAATAATTTCCGGAAAACCCCTAAAAACAGTCCTTTTCTTTTCCCCATACAAACGTTATATAAAAAAAAATTATTGTTTTTTTGTAACACTAAGAGAACGGTTGAACCAATCTTGATGAAATTTTTAAAGGTTGTTTGTTGTAGATCGGGAAAGGTTTAGAAACAAAATACCTTATACTTTTCATGAGGAGAAGACGGAAACTTGGACAATTCTGAAAATTAACTTTTTCCATACACTTTTTTTCAATTTTTATTTGTTTTGTCTTTCAATATTTTGATTTGTAAATTATTTGAATCGTTCAATTGCGGTCGCTTGCTTTTTTATTCCAAAGGAAAAATTATTGAAAATTATTCAGTGAAAACTTTATGTGTGTTTCACACAATGTGATCAATGGCATATTGAAATTTGTTACGAAGCCATGAAGAGGTCGCGCTAATATTGGTCGACGTTCTTTTTGCCATCAAGGTATGGCAGCCCAAGAAAAGGCAAGAAGTATTCCAAAAATGCGATGACATACTTGCGGAATTATGGATCGCGGTCAATTAGCTGGCGATCGTAACGATGTCACAGCACGACTTTTTAAACAATAGCTGCGATGTTTGATGGTCTTTATCTTGAAGCAACCTACATACTATATATAGTGCTGTTAGATGCTGGATGTATTTTGTTGAGTAGCAAAAAAGAGGTTTGCCGCACGCACACATTCTTCTTTGGATGCGGACGGTGATTACACCAGATCAAATTGATGAAACCATTTCAGCGGAAAATCCTGATGCAGAAGAAGATCCAGTATTATACGAAGTGGTGAAAACCATTATGGTTCATAGACCTTGCGGATATCACAATCCCACTTCGGTTTGTAGGTCTTACAATAAATGAACGAAACACTATCCACATGCTTTTCTTTCGGAAACACAAACTAGAAATGATGGATATCCACTCCATCGGCGTAGCTCACTAGACGAAAATAATAGAACATTTATCGTTCAATTTAGAAGAGTGAATATCGAAGTCGACAACACATGGGTCGTACCATGGCAAATATGGTTGTATAAAGCACATTCAAAACTCATTTCAATTGGTGAAATCAATCAAACACGTTTGCAAATTTTTTTTTTTTTATTTTGTTCATACATTGCAACTAGTTCAAATAAAAGACAGGACTAACAAGCAACTTGAATATGACTTAAACATTTAATTACAAAATCACAAAACTGCTATAAGAGTATTGGCTAATTTAAAAGATCGCTGGGTTTGAGGCGTTTGAGTCGTCTTGGTGGACCATCTCCAGAAGTAAACATAGCTACTTTTTCGTTACAGTGCTGTAGCAATCTTGCACTATGTGCTGTTGCAATTTATGATATTTCTGCATTAACCGAGCTTACGCCTAGATCACGCTCTATATCAGCACATCTACAATACCAAGGCGCTTTGACAATTAGTCTTAGTACTTTGTTTTGGAATTGTTGGGTGACTTTCTTATTGTTTGCGTTAGTACATCCCCAGAGTTGTGCACCATAGCTCCATATCGGTCGGATTATTTGTTTATAGATAAGTAACTTATTTTCGATGGGTAACACTGATTTGTTACCGATTAACCAATTGTAATTTTGAGTCGCATGTCCAGCTCCTTACGTTTGTTTTTTACGTGAACTTTCCACCGTAGCTTAGTGTCAAGCGTCATTCCTAAGTATTTAGCGGAATTAAAGTACGGTATTCGAGCACCGTCCTTGAAAATTGGTAAGTACTGTATCTTGTTGTATGTGAAAACAATGTGTACAGATTTAGCTTCATTCAGCTTTATCTGCCATTTCTTTGCCCATTGTACGACTTTATTTACAGCTTTTTGGAGATTATTAGTGGACTCGTGTTCACTATTACCAACAGCAAGCAACGCGGTATCATCTGCGAATGTGGCTGTTGTATAATTGCAGTCTATTGGCAGGTCGTGCGTGAATAGAATATAAAGAAGAGGGCCCAACACACTACCTTGTGGAACTCCTGCTTTTATTTCCCTAAGATCAGAATATTTGTCCCCTTGTTTAACGCGAAAGTAGCGATCAGATAAATACGATTTTATGATGTCATAATACTGTTTCGGTAAAATTAGTTTCAGTTTCGAAAGCAGTCCTTTGTGACAAACTTTATCAAACGCTTTTGCAACATCCAAAAACACGGCAGAACAGAATCTTTTTTCCTCAAGGGCTTTTTCAATAACGTGTGTTATCCTGTGGATTTGATCAATCGTAGAATGGTTGGTTCGAAACCCAAATTGATGCGCTGGAATTATGGTTTTTCGTTCAATGATTTTATTGATACGTTTTATGAGAATTTTCTCAAATAGCTTCGATATTATCGGTAGAAGTGATATGGGCCTGTAAGATGATACATCATATCCTGGTTTTCCTGGCTTTGGAATCATGATAATTTCAGCAATTTTCCAATAAGTTGGCACGTATTTAAGATGAAAAGCTGCGTTAATAATGTTGGTAATTTTTACTACACTTATTTGAGTAAGCTGTTTTAGAACCTCGGCAGCAATCAGGTCGTAATCGGGGGATTTTTTGTTTTTAAGGTTTTTGATTTCCTCACTTAGCTCACTGCTTGTGCAACATGGGATTTTTTCGTTCTCTTGACTGGAAGCAGTAGGATAATCAACGTGTGTTTCATATGGGGAGAATATTTTTGCTAAATAATCCGAAAATACTTCTGCTTTTTTTGAATCGTCTCTGGCCCAGCTATCAGCACTTATTTTAATGGGACATACTTGAGTTTCTGGTGTTTGTAGTCTTTTACAGCTTTTCCGAAGAGAGTAGTCGGAATTTTTTCCATTGCTTAGGGAACGAAGATATTTTGTGAAACTTTCATTTTTGAACCTCTTAATTTTCCGATTAAGATCTTTAGAGACTTTATTTAAAATAGATTTTGCAAATGCGTCACCAAAAAAAGCAACATAACGGTTATTGGCCTTGAACGATATGAGATCAGCAGTATCAAAAGGGGCCGATATGTCAACTGCAATAAAGCGCTTTGTAGGATATTAACTTTTGCAATTCATAAAAGTTTTCCTACTGTTGTGCGTCTCGCGGTTCAACTTCATTTAAGTCATTGCGTATTGTGAATGGTACAGTGTGTGCAACTTTTTGAGAAGCATGCCAGCAGTTGCATTTGCTGGAACATGATAATCACTGGAAACAGACGAAGGACAAAGCGATAGTTACTTTGCATGCTACTGAAGTTCGCATACTTTTCACGAAGATCATTTCGACATATCAGCCTTCATATTCACGTTGGTTATGGGATACGAAAAAATGACATTGCGGATGACATTTTACATTGTATTCGCTAAGAATTGGAAAGGTTCAAATTTCGGTTGACCTCCCTTTTGTCAATTCACTTCAACGGAAGATGAACTCATCACGAATGTATATCCGAACATTGCCCAAATTATCGTAACTGTGATTGCTTGAGTGCAGGCGCAATTTTAGCTACCAAAAATGCCGATGTTGTTGACTTAAACTGGAAGATTCAAAGTCAAATTCCGGGACACTTACGCTCATACAAATCGATCGATCGTCTTGACAGCGAAGACGATGCCATGAATTATCCAGTGATGTTTCTAAGTTCTTTGGACAGACTTGGTATGCCACCGTCGTTATTATGTTTCTGTGTAATGGAACCCGACTGATTGTGACGCACCTATCGAATATAAGGGGAGAATGCTTGATTCTACGAGTTCCTTTGAGTTCTAACGATTTCTCATTTCAGTTCAATCGTATTCCGTTCCCAGTGAAAATTGCATTTGAGATGACTATCAACAGAATACAAGGATAGTGGCATAGTGTGTGGTATAATTTGGAAATACTATGTTTTTTACACGGCCAGATATACGTGGGGTGCTCACGAGTTGGAAAACCATCTTTTCTGTACGCCGGAACAGAAACCAAAAAATGTTGTTTATAAAGCTGCGTTACATGGAAAAAAAACCAAAAATTAAATGATAAATTTAACTTTCTTTTCATTTCAAAATACATAATTTCACGCAGGACAACGGCTGCGGGGTCAGCTAGTTTATTATAATTGAAATTACAAAAAATATGAAAAAAACTCTAACAACTGAGTACCTACCCCCCTCACGCCCCCTTATTGGAAAGAGGAAGGATCGAACTTTTTAATAAACCCTCCCTCGACCCCATAGAGCCCCTATAGACCTGTAGGCAGCCCTTTGAAAATGACCAAAAATCAGTGTTTTTGCTCATTTTTCCATACAAACTGAAACCAATGCAACCCAGCCAACATTTTTGTATGGACAAGAAATCAACACCGGGGTGTATCCAATTTTTTTCCCATAGAACTCCTTTTTGCGTGGGCGGCCTTCGACCGCGCTTCAAAAAAATAACCCTGGTCGGTCCAACACCCGGGTGTATCAGATTTTTTCGCATAGAACTCATTTTTGCATGGGCGGCCTTCGACCGCGCTTCAAAAAAATAACCCTGGTCGGTCCAATACCCGGGTGTATCAGATTTTTTCGCATAGAACTCCTTTTTGCGTGGGCGGCCTTCGACCGCGCTTCAAAAAAATCCTGGTCGGTCCAACGCCGGCTACGCCATCCACAGTATTTTAGCATCGAACACCTTTTCGCGTTCACTTCATATATTTATTGCTAAGTGGGTTTAATTTATTCCCTTTTGTTTGTGCTTTCTCGGTAATTTGACAGTTCAAATTAGGCAGTCATTTTGGTTTTTCGCATTATTGAACTCAATGCAGAAAACGGTGTATTTTATTTAAAGATTCATAAAGAAATTAACAATCAAAAGTAATTAAAAACACTACTAGTGGTTTTTATAATTCATAAGTAATATATGTGCGTGAAAATGTATCTATAATTGGTTTGGTACAATGCACAACACAAAATACACTAGCATATATTTAGAAATTTGCAAAAAATAGCATTTTTTAAAGTGAATTTGTGGAAAAATTTGTGAACCGATTTTACCGATCTGTTTTAAAATAAAGTTCGATCATTTAAGCATACATGCGTGTTTAAAATTTTCAATTTGGTTCTCTCGTTTAGGTACAGTGAGCCAAAATTAACCGGCGCGATACTAAACTCAACCCTATGTGTAAGAAAGGTGTGCACAAGGCGTAGCCTTATAAAACATTTGTTCAATACTGCTGTGGTATTGGTTGGTGGCCTTATTGCGTGTTTGTCTGGATTTATGTTTCTGTAATGACCAAATTCTTTCTTCCATTCCTATTGGGCTTTTGGAGAAAGTCTTGTAATATTAAATGGAATAAATAGCTGAACGGGAGATGTTGAAGCCGCCTTGGCAGCTTTATCTACTAGCTCATTTCATATTACATCAACATGACCTGGGATCCACATGTGCTTAATTTTTTTTAAGTTTATTAAGGAAGTCCTAATGGTAGCCATTTCTTCGGAATGGTTATGAACTCCATGCAGTATTGTTTTGTTATCTGTGCAGATAATAAATTTATTGCTTTTTTTGGTGGCGTTTTGCAACGTCCATATTACAGCTTGAATTTCAGCCTCGAAAGGTGACGTTTGATCTACTAAAATTCCGTTTGCTATCAGGTCATCATTTGCATGGACTACTGCAAAAGATGTTTGATTAGCGGCCAGTGGGCTGGTTGAGTCTTTAGGTCATACAGAAAGGGTGATAAAAAATTAAGAAAAAAATTTAAGCAAACAAAACCTTTTACTTGGAGTTCGGAAGTCCTCGCAATTGGAATGATTGAAGGGATGCTAAAACACGTCGTAAACGCAAGATTCATAAATACAATATACACATTTATTTATTGATTCCAGTGTAATGACTAAAACTTTTTTTTTAGATATGGGATCATAAAATGAAGATAAGGGCAGTCAATGGTACATTTGGGACGCGTCACATGTATTGAACGTATGCTGCGCTCTGCAAAATATTATATATGAATTTTTTACAACGTTAAAGTTTCAATTAATATTACTCTTGAGCCAGAATAATTTTCCACCACTAATACTTATATGTAGATTTACCTAATAGTGGTAATTCTATTACTATCGCTAGAAACATAAGGAATGATATTAAAGCAAATATGATAAATGCTGGTAACTCTCAAATTAACAATTCGAGCCTGTTATAATAAGGAAAATCTTAGAGATTTGATAATAAAAATATTTTTTAATAAGCAACGATTAAATTATTAGTTTTAATTCGACTTTTCGCAGTTAATTAAAGTTATTTAACTTCAATGTTTTAGTTTTATTTTTAAATTTTTGTTGATTCGTTTTTTGTTTATATAGAATTTTTTTCTTTTTAAAGGTTAGTCTTCGTTTTTCTAATTTATTCCCTTTTTAATGTTTTTATATTAAAATTTATATCGTTAATACTTCATTATTAGTTATTGTGAAATACAATTTGGTTTTCGGCTTGTTACTCAAGCAGAGTCCTCTGCTTTGCCACTTTGGAACATTTTGGTAGTTTACTGTTTTGTGCATTGTTTCCGTAGGATCTGCATTTACCTCTAACATGTTGTTTGTCCCTGCACCAAACGACAATGTTGCACTCATTCCATTTATTTTTCCATCGCAAATGTCGAGCAATGGTGTCCCAGCTTCGTTTAATTAGGAAACCTTTCCAAGAGATTTTCAAATGGCCGATATATATTTTAGCAGAAATGAAAACAACTAATTTATATTTTAAACTTACATTTTCAAACGATGCGACTTTTTTATACAAGGAGCGCTCCAAAGTAAACAGAGCTTAAAAAAACAGAACAAATGATTTTTTCGGCAAAATTAATTTATTTTATCCAAAACAGTCTCCTTCTTCTTAAATACAGCTTTTAGCATGGTCTAAAAGCATGTCTAACGAGTGATTTAGCTCGTTGGCCGGTATGGCAAGTGTTTTGAATGGCGTCTCCTTTCATGGGAAAATGCATTTTTCCGAAAATCCTTTTCGCTAGGTGGCATATCAGGTGAATACGAGAAGGGGTTAATGGTTAAAATGTGATTTTTGGTCAAATAATCGGCCACAAGTGTCAAAACTTTTGGTCAGTCAATTTGTGCGGAACAAACGTGCACACACCTTTCGTAAACCCAAATGTTCGCTCAAAATGCAATAAATCGAGGTTTGGAGCTGTTCAATTCTACTTCCATGAACTTCGATGATGATTTCGGCTGATTTTTGATGAATTCACGCACAGATTCTATGGAATTTCCGCTGATCACGGATTTTGATTGTTATTTATGTCCTTACGACCACTTTTAAAACGTTGAATTTCCGCACCGATAACACAAACATACACACATACTGACACTTAAAACGCAATAACTTCACTTCCAATCGATGAAATGTCATGAAATTCACTGGACAGTCGATAAAGATAGTAGATTCTAACGCTCCAGTCGACATATAAAAGGCACCACCAGGGGGCGCTAGATTCAAAAAGTCCAGTTTACGAATGTAGCGTATGTTTGGCATTTGCTTTAACAAATGCGAAAACTAAATTCGAAATTTTCAAAATTACAGAGTAACCGCCCTGATATGCGTTTCAAATTACTTCACTTTGGTTGTGAAGAAACGATAGACTTAGCACCACGTGTCAGGTGGGCTTTAAATATATTAAACGTGGCTTTGCTTCCTGCCGCCAGGAAACAAGTTGCCCTATTCAGAATACCCTGAACTGTTATTCATTTATGTCTAGTTGTCCTTTTTTTAATTTCAAAAATGGAATGGAATGTCGAATTGCTTAACAGCGAACTGTTAAGTACAAGAACATAAAGCGTGCCACCCGAGTGCAGGCGTTATGGTCTCTTCACGTCCGTGTGTCAACGGAGCCTTACTAGCCAGGAGGAGTTGGTTTTTAAGTCGATCTAACAAATCGAAAGTCCGTTATGGCCAATTCATAAAGAACTTTTGCTTCGCATTACATTAGGCATTTATATTGACATAAACGTTCGATGTATGCTTTTGTACGAGTACGTTCATATAAAAAGTTTTCGACATGAATCCAAAAAAAGTTGGGCAACTCTCATATTCTACGCTTTATAAACAACAGTTGCATTTTTTAGATGTGGTTGGTTCAAATTACGAAGCAAAATAACCAGAGATTCATCATTCAGTTGTAAATGGTGCAGTGGTATGCTCTGTGGGCTCAATTGGGTAATTCGCAGCTTCGTTGACATCGCAAACAATATCGATAGCCTTGTTTGACACCAAGTTCCTTGCTAACAACTGTAGTATCTTTGAATTATATCCATTGACATCCGTATTTTTTGCTCTCCAAATTGCTCTCTCTAACACCCACTAAACATTTTTTATATCATGTGGGTATATACATATTTAAAGGAAGGTTAAATACTGAAAATGCTGTTCTGCTTCCACCTAATAAAATTGCTGCAATGTCAGATGATGCAACTGCCGTACACATTTTTCAAAAACTTTATATGTAAGGGTGCAGTTTCGGCTTCTTTTAGAAATGATAGCTAATATACCCAAAAATTGGTCGCAATGTGCATCCAATGAATAAACTTGTTCCTGTAAAGTTTTCATATGAAATAGAAGAATTTTACCAATTATCAAAATAATCTTCATATGTTAAATATCAATGATATTATTTGTTTTTTAATAAATTATTTGCAAATAGCAATTATTTGCAAATAGCAATTTTTGTCAAAATTCATTATAAACTGCCTCTTCATAAGATTTTTTTGATAAAAAACAACGCAAAGCAAGAACCTTTTACTTTAATATTTGGCCTCACAATATTACCAATCAATGTACTTATAATCGTATTCTCTCTTTCTACTGGTAAAATCTTTTCATAATACTAATAGTAAAGCCTAGATCTACTAAAGTGCATTTTCGAAAAGCTTTAGTATTATAATCATTTTTTATCATAATTATCTGAGGCTGGTTTGCAAGGTGTGTTTCCAAAAAACTAGACTTTTTGAATCTAGCGCCCCCTGGTGGCGCCATCCACAAGTCGACTGGTGCGTTAGAATCTGCTATTTTTATCGATTTTCCAGTGAACCAAAACTAGATTTTGTTATACAATTCCTAAAACTTTTACGTCTCAATTGATGAAACAAGTTAATGGCAATGATTGCCTATCCAGTAGCAGAGTGCACGAGTGGTTTCAACGTTTTCAAAGTGGTCGTGAGGACATATGTATAAGACGATCAATATGTGGGTCAATAAAAATCCGTCATCACCGGAAACTCCATCGAAACTGTGCGTGAATTAATCAAAAATAGGTCGAAATCATCATTGAAATTCAAGCAAATGGAATTGAACATCTCCACAGCATCGATTTATCGCGTTTTTGGGCACTAATTGATCCCATGAAAGAAACTATATTTTATACCTGATAATTGATATAAAGAAATTTGAATTTTTATTGCTTTTTATTGATTTATCTTTTGGATGAGCACCACTGAAATAGATAATAGATCATACTATGTTCACATAGAAGCAGGTTAGCCAGTTTAGCTAGGTTAACTAGGTTATCTTGTAACCTACCCATAAAATTCGAGGTTAGCCATATAATTTGTATGAAAAGATAACCTCGGTCTGCTCTATAACCTACGCGGTTATTTTATAACCTACTAAAATATGCATTGTTGCATTGGAAAGCAGTCGAAATTGCGACACTTCAGTATCTATTGTGAATATTTTTGTTTCAATTTGACAGCAACTGATAAAAAAATTCGCAGGAATTTAAAAAATCGATCAAATAAACCGGTAAGTATAAATTTGAATTTATATATTTTTATTTTTTATGCATACAAATATACTTATGTATATATAATAATTTTATTAAATTGTAATTAGGAAAAGGAAAATCCGTGTTAGATGGACAGTAGATGCAGAGAAATTGCTGCTATTGCACTGGGCAGATAGTATAGAAGAATTACGAAGCGCGAAAAAAAATTTTCATATCTTTGCGTGTT